>JADWQK010002431.1:0-600000 GCA_017933935.1 Sesamia nonagrioides | reverse complement strand
GATTTGAATGTATCGGTCTTGTCTCCGTGTGGTGCAGCGATACCGTCCTCCATGGCGCTCAGCCACGGTACCAGTGCTTCGGTAACGTGTCCAAAGTCGACTGATAACACTCTGACTTGTATTCAGAGCTAAAGCCACAGTACGTTGCCGGGAACCAGCTTCTATCATTCCCACGGCTCTGAGCATTTCTTCCCTGCTTAAATGACGTCGCCGCTCCATAATAACGTTGGTTTTAATCAGTAGTAGGGAAACAGTAGCACTAATAATGTCTTCAATGCGTTGTATGTTTTTATAGGGAAAATATTGACAGCTGATTTTCATCTTTTACTCGAATTTGATTCACAGTTCCTGATTCAAATTATGAAATGCACCAAAAAGGATCCATATAAATTTATAAAATCATAAATTTATTACAAAGCCACATCTCAATCTCAAGAAATCCGCATAAAAATGCTTGATCCCTAGACACTTTTGATGTGTGTATGTTTAAATCACCCATAATAATTACTTCGCTACGACTACTGTAGGTGTTTAAGAGGCTGTCCAAAGATTTTATAAAATTTTCTATATTATTACACGATGGTGACCTGTAAATACCAATAACAACAGTACTCAAGCTAATCTCAATAACTACGCAGGTAGCATCGACTAAGACTGTTTCTGTAACTACACAGCTGAGCCTCCGTTTCGTGTACACTACAATACCATCGTTTCGATTTCGACTCTTTTTCGTAAAATGAGTCTCGTAGTATTCTAAGGACGGAAAGTAAGCAGCTTTAGAGTTCCATGATTCCGTTGTACCTCTGTATCACAAATAAACTATTTGATTTGATTTGAAATAAATAATACAAACAGTTTTATTGGCTAAAAGAAAGAAACTATGCTTGTAACAATTTTTTGGTTTGATCGTTGAACCTCTAAGCAAGGTTTTATCTTGGAGGTCGGTGTGCGATTGAGCAGAAATAAATATGTCGGCTTACAAGGCTTGCTTAGTAAAGCGTGTATTATGTTGTGTTTGTGTGTTTTTGTTAGGTTGGAAGTATGAAAGACCGTTACTGTTTCCTGGAACTTTGACTTGTCGACAAAATTTAGGGAAATAATTCTGTGTCGGTATATGTTATTTCCAGAAACCATTTATGAAGTTCTTATTCTAGTTACCCGTCATTAGTCGTTTAGTTCTAATTGCTATTTTTGTCTCAAATTAATTGAGGATTCGTAGCAAGTCTGTCAGATTCGTAGCAAGCTCGTAGCTGTTCTACGAAACAAAATTGCTTTGGATATCAATATAAAAAAGATGTCTATGAAGTTATGAAAATGAAAAGAACTGTTTACTTATTTATTTTCGTTCACACTTAATCGATTATACTATTTTATATACCTATTTATATTATGAACATATAACGATCAGCAGGATAAGTACAACAACATTCATTGCGCTATTTATGTTGTTGAGCAGACACATTTTTTGAACATATGGAGCAATATGCTTCAAAATCATTAAAATTGATAATAATAATGTGTTATTCAATCAGGGTGCTTCCTCAGTTTGATAAAATTACGTTTTCTTCATTTGAAATAATCCACCGAAGCGGGAACGGGGTACATCTACTTAGAAAATAATAACAGAAAGATTATTATATAATATTTATTATTTTAAGCATAATTAGCTGGTACATTATTGGAACTGGAACAATTTGTCAGCGGCGGTGTTTCCTTCGGACTACAATTTGCGTGTCTTCAAGGCTAGAATGAATAGGCTCTTAAAAAACTAGCGCGCTTTATCATCAACGATTGCGTCACTGCATACCATCAAGCGGGATTGCGGTCAAGCGCTGGTTTATAATTTACTAGCTTTCCGCCCGCGGATTCGCCCGCGTGGTGTTCGGTTATATCGCGCTTTTTAGATTTCCCTCGGGAATATCAAATTTTTCCGGGATAAAAGGTAGCCTATGTTCTTTCTGAGGGTCTAAAGATTGTCTGTGCCAAATTTCATCAAAATCGGTTGAGAGGTAACAGACAGACAGACAGACAGACAGACAGAGTTACTTTCGCATTTATAATATTAGTATGGATAAAAAAATAAATAAAAACAGATAAAGCGGGATTGCGGTCAAGCGCTGGTTTATAATTAAAAAAAGAACCGCTAAGACACATGCCTCCTCTCTATGAGGAGTGGGTCCTAATCCACCACGACCCTGTGCGTGTCGGCAGATCTCACGTCTTTTGATGTCATCATCATCATCATCATCATCATCTCAGCTACATGAAGTCCACTGCTGGACCTACGCATCCCCCAAGGATTTCCAAAAAGAACGGTTGGATGCGGTCTGCATCTAGCGCTTCCATGCGATTTTGGTCAGATCATCCGACCACCTAGTCGGTGGGCGTCCGACGCTGCACTTGCCGGTACGCGGTCGTCATTCAAGAGCCTTTCTTCCCAATCGGCCATCGGCTCTACAAGTTATGTGCCCCGCCCACTGCCACTGCAGAGAGCTAATCCGCTGGGCTATGTCGGCGACCTTCGTTCTTCTTGATGACATGAATATTATAAACTGATTATTATTTAATCAGCTTACAATGTTCCCACTCCTAGGACACTGAACTTTTTTCGATGAAAGGAACTGACCCGTAATCTACCACGCGGACGCAGTGCGGGTAGATGTCACAAGTCTTCGGAGTTTTGGCTCTAGGACACGCCGGTTTCGTCAAGATGTTTTCTTCAGTAATTTGAGAGCAGTGGCATAGTAGACATACAGAAAAACATCTTCATAGAAACGAGCCGCTCTCGGTTTGAAAAATTGCGTGCGCGCCGTGTGCCGTGTCGGTACGCGATTTCACGCACACGCTGGCATAATATAGCTTGGAATAACATAGGGGCAGTTCGGGCTGTGGTTCAACGCAAGAGTAGGCAAATAACTCTGCGGGCGGCCTTAGATAATCTACTGTTCTGTCTCTACTGTGGCAGTGGTGATGAAACAATTCTCGATTTCTCTCGCCTGGGACAATAATAATGTCCGTTACTCCGAAGTACAAACACATCATCATCTCGGCGTTAATCCCAGTCACATCCGAAGCTTTTTCAGCTTTGGAGTCTTGGGTCCGCGTTACCAGTCTAACTGCTGATTTTGGCCAAATTTCGATATTTTCCGTGAAGCGACTGCCGTCTGACCTCCACAACTCGAAAGCGATATCGAAGCATTGCAGTTAGACCAATTGTTGGACTTTTGAGGGCTCCAACCACCCGTAACGTATGCCATTAGATGTTCGTATGGCAATCGGAACCAACAGCCTAACGTGCTTTCCGAGGCACGACCAAACCAGTGCAAATATTCATATTCGTGCATACAAATATTTGCATTGCGCGGGGATCGAACGCGCGCCTCCTTACGCAGCGGCCGTGTTTGCTACCGCTACGCCACGGAGGCTGTCCCAAAGTAAAAACTATCACAGACAATCTACTTTTAAACTCAATATTTCAAAGATCTATTCAACATGGAATGCACGTACTACAGCGCAGTACAATTGGCCACACAACTGCCTTTTCACTACAGTATACATTGCTGCACGTATACAAAAACTTTTAATAATGCAGCCAATGTAGCCAAGACATGTACATTGTTATTAATGTAAACATATTTAGGACCTGGGAGTTGTTTAACTTTAGGAATTGCTTTGTTGTCCAAGGACGGTGTGGAATATAAAGCTGAGCTGTATGTACTGGAAATGGGGCCTTCAACATTATTGGGAGTTCGCGTTGCATTGCATCGCCTACCCGCCCTACTACTGCGTTTACAGGCATTTTTTTCCTATTGCACGGTGACTGAAAGTCGCAGTCTAGGGTCAAATAACCCACTGTGTCACATGGTAACATCGGCCGGGCCATTATATCTTTTTCTTGGCATTTTTTTCTTGTTCTTTCTCGAAGCTTGGCGTTAGATATCTTATAGCCTACTTAATAATTCCCTTATTTAGTAGTTTGTTTCAATACTTATTGGTGAGTTCCAGAGTTCCAAATACTACAGATCTGTTCAGCTTATGGCCATTGATGTACGGAATGCTCGACTGAAGATTATAATGAAGTACATAAAATATCTGTCTGAGTCTTCGTACAATTATAAGAAACACGTATAAGGCTGCCTTTTATACTGCGTATATCGAAGGACTGGAATAAATTGCCTCAGAAATTGCATCAGATCTAGAGTGAATGGGGAATGGGCTCTTAATAAACTACTGCGCTTTACCATCAACGATTGCATCACTGTTCATCATCCCAGCGTTAATCCCAGTCGCATCCGAAGCCTTGTCAGCTTTGGAGTCTGGGGTCCGCTTTATCAGTCCAACTGCTGATATGGCTAAACTTCGACATTTTCCGTGAAGCGACTGCCGTCTGACCTCCACAACCAGAAGGCGACATCGAAGCATTGCAGTTAGACCAATTGTTGGACTTTTGAGGGCTCCAACAACCCGTAACGACTGCCACAAGATGTTCGTATGGCAACCGGGACCAACGGCTTAATGTGCTTTCCGAGGCACGACCAGACCAGTGCAAATATTCATATTCATGCATACAAATATTTGTACTGTGCGGGGATCGAACCCGCGCCACCTTGCGCAGCGGCCGCGTCCGCTACCGCTACGCCACGGAGGCTGTCGATTGCATCACTGTTATTATATTATTTTAGATAGCGTGATTTTCGTAAAATACAATGTAGTTTTTATTTAAATACTTACGAGTATCTACGGGAACATAATATTTACCTAGCTATGTTTAAGGATACCTAAATTAGTTTGTACGAGTGTAGCCGGTATTATTATTATAAACGCTGGCTTGTAGAGAATACTCATTGCTACAGTTATTAAGCGTGGCTAAATAATTGGTGAACGCTGTATATATTAGTTGGAGTAAGCTCTGAGGAGCTTTCAGTTGCTCATGTTGTATGTCAGTTCCTCGTGTTATAATATGTTACATCTTTAGAGCAATCTCCTGAAAATATCAGCAAATGGTGTAAATTTACGTATTTCTTGTTTTTAGTAACCACGTTTTAATCGCGTCTAAACTCTCTGTAGACCGATGACCTAGTTAAGTTCGCGGGAAGCCGATGGATGCGGGCAGCACAAGACCGGACATCTATAGCTTGAAGAAGAAGAAGAAACTCTCTGTGGAGTAACTTTCTTTGACGGATATCGTTTTCTTTACCATTTTTAGAACGGAGCTCTTCATCATGGCTTACGGTAGGATTTGATACAAATCGTCACGTGAGGAATTACCCATCCAATAATTAGCCAACCAAAACAAAAAAGGTATTCTCTGACAAGCACCTCGACAGAGCCCGTAAAAATGCGTCCCACTTTTCTATCAATATACTAAGGAAGCTGTTTGAACTAGACCGCGCTCTTGATAAGATCGAGTTTATTCTTATGCGTTTTATGGGAGCTCCCAAAAATCTATACTAACGGCTCTGTTTCAAAAAGGCGTATAAATTCAGTCTTTCTCTCTCTGTTTCTCTCTTCCTATTGTACGTATACTTATGACTGTGTGTGCTTGTGAATATGGCGTAAGAAAATTCGTCCCTGAGGACAACACACGCCTGGCTTATTTAGAAGGGTTTCTGTTGTGTATACATTCATGTTTAAATTACCAAATAGCTGAAAGACATTGTCATCGTCATGGTCATCTTTTTGACCTACTAAAAACCCTTCACGATAATTATATTTCTCCCACTTACATTAATATTCTTACAAATATATCCGGCTTCGGATGACAGATCTCTGTGATAAGCGAAAGTTCAAAGATGTGTGGACGGATTCTGCTTTAATCTCTCTGGAATATGGGAGGTAGTTTTGCCGTATATATCGAAAAAATTCAGATTCTGAGAACCATTCGATGTTTATAGAACCTATGCACAAAATCTGTTTTATAAGAGGATTTTAAATTGCCATCATAGTATCTACGCTGATTGGTTAAACAATGTGTAAAAATCGGTAATCGCCCAGAGTGCGCCGGAATAGTGGCTCTGTAAATACGTTGCTCGGGGAGGCTTCTTTCATGTCTTCATTCATTTGATATTGATAGATAGGCACAATATGATATTGCAAAGTTAGTTTGCCTATGTAGGGTGCGGACTTCCTATTATTATTTTCAGTACACCATGAAATATTGTGATGCTAGAGAAGATTAATGGTGACCTATACTTAATGCCAGGAATTTCTCAGATGCAGCTCGTAGTCTGGACAAACACATATGTGCCCATTTTAAGGCAATAAGCTCGCCTCCTGTAACATGGGTCTAAATAGTAACAGCTTTTTTCCCTTGGGGTGGAAACGTCATGGTTGTCCGCCGCCCTGGGCTCGGTGGTGGGGCCTGTCATACTCTAACTGACTAAAAAACATCCCGGTGTTTAATCTCACACCTACGGTGGGAGTTGCGAGAACGAACAATAGAAAGAAAGAAAGAAAAATGCATTTATTGACATTACAGCAAAAACATAAATTTAAAACTATAAAACTTGGCGTGTAATGCCAAAAGGGCCTCAGCTCAGCATACTGTCAGATGACAACAAGAAGTGTACCATCTGACGCTGATTTTCAGCTGCAACCCACTAGTGCCATACGCTAGAATTACAAAAACACAGTCCGCAATAAAATAAATGATATATTATGATAATAGTTATCCAAATGATAGAAAAACTGAACAGAATCTCATGAAAATGTTGTGACATGCATAAATGAGTGTGTGTGTATGTATATATTTGTTAAATATATTGTAATTAATCAAATATAAAATAAGTATTCAATTTACATTAATTTTATAAACAAATACGTTAGATAAATATTAATACCTAAATAAATACTTAACAACATTAAAATTCAATAAATAAATCCGGAAAATAGAAAAACCCCCTCCCCACCAAACATAGAAAATAAAATAAGATGGCTTATATGGCAGATACGTCTACTTGGACATCTTCGAATTCTTTTTGATGAGATAAAAGATATTCTTTTATTTTAAATTTGAAAGTCGCGGAACTTTTACAAAACTTTATGGGAGGAGGGATATTGTTATTTACATTACAATACTTCCGCAACTAATAACATAAATAATAACAGCTGATTAATTTATATACATTATATGAAAAATCAAGGTCACTCAAAGCGCAGTGGAGAGGGCTATGCTTGGGATTTCACTGCGTGATCAAATCAGAAATTAAGAGATCCGCAGAAGAATGGGGGTATCCGACATAGCTCGATGAATTGCAACACTTAAGTGGCAGTGGGCCGGGCACATTGACCGTAGGACCGATGCCCAATGGGGCTGATGGGTTCTCGAGTGGTGACCACGCAACGGAAGACGCAGCGTGGGTAGGACCCCGATAAAGTGGACCAACGACCTGGTGAAGGTCGCGGGTTACCGCTGGAGGCGCAGGACTGGTCATCGTGGAGATCCTTGGGGGAGTCCTATGTCCAGCAGTGGACAGCTTTCGGCTGAAATGATGATGACGATTTATGTAGAAGTACAACAGTGAGAAATTAGCGTATTGAGCTTGAGAAAAGGAGGTTCCTTTTGACGTCCTCCGTGGCGCAGCGGTCAACACGCCTGGAGGCTCCGGGTTCGATCCCCGGCCAGGTCATGATGGAAAACGATCTTTTCCTGATTGGCCTGGGCCTTGGATGTTTATCTATATATGTATCTATTATAAATATAGTATCGTTGAGTTAGTATCCCATAACACAAGTCTCGAACTTACTTTGGGGCTAGCTCAATCTGTGTAATTTGTCCGTATATATTTATTATTATTATTTTTATGAACCGAATATAGAAATGTCTGTGTGCTTGTGTGTTCTTAGTACAGTGACAGATGAACTTTCTTTCAATTCCTAGCAGTGCATATTTTACAGAAAAGTGTGGTCGCAGATATTGGGGTCCAAAGTAACAGCATATATTTCAAATAGACTAATATACGTCTCGTTTTTATCATCGTTTACGATATATGTAACCGAATTAATTCTAGTCGCTCCCTCTAAAAGGCAGGTATGAAGAGAAATAGGTGAAAATTCCACCTTTACTTATGTAAAAACGATGTGTGGTGTATCTAGAATAAAATTACTATATCACAATAGGTAAAATAATTTAAAATGATACATTAAGTATGTTGGCTTTTAAAAGTAGGTACATATACGATTTGCCAAAAACAATATTATGTAATAAGAGTATATAAGTTAACATAATCACAGAACGTAAATCAACGTCATAATAATTTGACAAATAAATTCTCCTAATGTTATGTTGTTTACAAAGCCAGCTAACTGTAACAGCATACGCCAAGCTAAGCAGTACAATACGGCTTGCCTCAATCATATTACATACAACCATAACGGCTGCCTCGCTATGTGTATGCAAATACGTCTGCATATTGTACGTCTGCCGCATTGCTGTCTTTAGTATTTCCCCCAGGAATCACTAAATTATACACTCAAGTGTTAGTAGAATATTAATTATTGTTATAATTAATTATGTAGCGTATCGAGTTATGTGGGCACAGTATTCTATTAATAATGACCTCTTTAAACGGTTTTGTTACCTATAAGTAATAGCCGCAAAGGTCGATCTATATTTAAACTGCATTTGCAGCGGTCGGATCATGGATGGATGACCGTACATTACATATTGAGACCCCTCTGTGCCTCTAAAAGTAAATTAAGCCAGTTCAGGCTGTCATTCGTAGACCTTTGAAAGTCGTTACTGGTGGGCAAAAGTCCAATAGTCTATCATTCATATTCTATTTTTATATCACGAAGCGACATAATTTAAAAGAGTGTCCATGGAGTTTCTTGCCCGTTCTTCTCCATAGGTACCTACTCGTTGGAATGGGCGACTAGCTTCATTTTATTGACTGACCGACCATCTGACAATTCAAAAGTGCCTGTAACTGGTTTATTTGAAATAAATGATTTGATTTTGATTTTTGCCAGGGGTTTTACTTGTGCTTACTTCTTAGCAAACACACAAACACTCTATGAATGTTCTCAGGTACCAACAATGACATTTAGCGCATCGTACCTGGCACACATCGCAACACATTTGCCCTTGTCTCTTTGTGTGATGGGTGGTAACTTCTACCAGCAGCCGATGTTATGATCTACTACCGAGAAATTGTGTTTCCCAGTAACTAGATTGTGGAGGTCAGACGGTCAGTAACTAGATCTAAAACACTGGTATTCAGCTGCGTCTGGTTACACTGGAATCCTACATCATTGGTATTGAATACCTCAATATCATTGGAAAATGAGTTAGATTTTACAGCGTGTGTGTAGTTTTATATTTACGCTGAGTTGTGTTTTTAGGTAATACAGAGCTTGTTATTTTGAACTTTGTGAAACCTATTTTGATGTCATATACAGTTTATTTCATCATCATAATCATCATCAATCTTTTTATCGTCCCACTGCTGGGCACAGGTCTCCTCTCATACAGAGAAGGATTGAGCGTATTCTAGTGATTACGCCAAAACCAAACCGCCTAATCGCCAAACCGCAATGAGTTTGGCGATTTCAGACAAGTCCAGGTTTCCTCAAGATTTTCCTCCTTTACCTTGTAATCAGTCATTGGTGTCCAAGATATACTTAGAAAGTACATACAACTTAGAAAAGTCACATTGGTATTGCCTGACCTGGAATCGAACACCCGCACACTCATACTTGAGAGGCTGGTGTTTTAACCACTAGGCCACCACAACTATCAGTTTATTTAATTGTTCAAATATTTATATCTATTCTGGACGTAAAAGAATTACGTAAAGATTGTACCTGGACGAATTCTGTAGTATCTGCTACTGAGTAAGTGGTGTAAGTTTATGCATGTATTCTATCTAGTTAGATCTAAGTGAGCGGCAGCTGGCGTTTACTAAGATCTAGCTATCCCGAAATTTCATCAGGGATTGTATAGTGTAAGATGTGTTAAGTTGCAAGCAATAGTGAACGTTATAATGATAGCCGGAAAGGTGACGTTACTGTGCACAAATATTTTTTAGTAAGACCAAAAGAAATGTTTTACACACTTCTAAATTAATAAATGACTAATACTCATAAACTCGACAGCCTCCGTGGCGTAGCGGTAGTGAACGAATATCTAATGGCAGTCGTTACGCGTTGTTGCAACCCTCAAAAGTCCGACAATTGGTCTAACCGCAACACTTCGATATCGCCTTCGGGTTGTGGAGGTCAGATGGCAGTCGCTTTACAGGAAATATTGAAGTTTAGCCAAATAAGTAGTAAGACTGGTAAAGCGGACCCCAGACTCCAAAGCTGAAAAATGCTTCGGATGCGACTGAGATTAACGCTGAGATGATGATGATAATTATGACTTATAATTTAAATGTAAAAAAATATAGGTAAGAATATTGATTTTTATTTAAATTATGAGTATTAGTTATTAATTATCAAAAAAAAAAAAAAAAAAGATAAACTAATGCAGGTGAGAATGAATACAGCTTTTTAAAGTTATTTATTTTATACAACTGAAGAATGCCGTCCTGGCCCGGGCTGCCGTACGTCCGCGTATCGATGTTGAATATTGCGGCTGATTCTCCAAGGAAAACGGAGCTTACGCGTCGAGACAAAGGATCATGCCATGTGACGTCATATTCAGGACGCGGTGTAAGGTTTACAAGAGGAGCGGCCTATATAGTGGGTTGATGGTCACTGGCTTACTAAGAAAGTAAGATTCTTCAAATTCACTACATCATCATTTCAGCCGAAAGACGTCTACAGCTAGACATAGGCCTCCTCCAAGGATCTCCACGACGACCGGTCCTACGCTTCCCGCATCCAGCGGTTACTCGCGTCGTCGGTCCACCTTGTCGGGGGTCTAGCCATGCTGCGTCTCCGGTGCGTGGTCGCCACTCGAGAACCGGTCGGCCCCATCGGGCATTAGTCCTACGGGCAATGTGCCCGGCCCACTGCTACTTTAGTGTTGCAATTCTTCGGGCTATGTCGGTTACTTTGGTTCTTCTGCGGATCTCAATTATATATTCACATTTAAATAGAGTAATTATGAACAATCGATGGTTTGTCAAATATAGAAGTCCCTTCTTCTCTGTATGAGAGGAGACCTGTGCCCAGCAGTGGGACGATAAAAAGGTTGATAATGATGATAATGATGATGATGGTTTGTCATGTTACATTATTTAATCTTATGTTCTATTTAGCCTATGGTATGGCATGTGATGTTGTCTTATATGCATAAAAAGAGATCAGGATTTGGAATCGGATATTATTAATAAATTTAGTTACAATGCCTCAAATTCAGCATGTATGTTACTACTATAGTATCTGGTTAAATACAGTCCAATATAAGTGATGAGTTCATATAAGTATCTATTTTTTACAGAGCTTAAATTTGCGAGCTGTCACGCCCTTTATGCCTGGAGACTTTTTGTTAAGTAAAAAGTTATAACTCACTTACATTTCCATTTTAATGTTTTTGTATTTGCTTTGTTTGTACATTTGAGTGGCTAGCTGGCGTATTGGTAAATAATTTAATTTATTTGTCTGTGTCTTTTATGTTAGTTACCTTACATACATACCACTTTGGATTCAGTGGAGAGACGTGCAAAGAGGCTGATTGGTGACCCTGATCTAACTCGAGTTGGTCTCCAAGGCCTAGAGCACAGGCGTAGAGTAGCCAGCCTTTCGGTGTTCTATAGGATGCATTTCGGGGAGTGTGCGAGGGAATTGCATGATTTAATTCCCCCATCTCCGTTCTACCAGCGGACGACCCGTCGTACGGCTGGTTTCCACCCTTACGTTGTTAACACCAATACGATCCGGACGAAGCGTTTCGCCTCCTCCTTTATACCGCGTACATCGAGGGACTGGAACAATTTGCCAGCGGCGGTGTTTCCGTCGGACTACAATTTGAGTGTCTTCAAGGCTAGAGTGAATAGGCTCTTAATAAACTAGTGCGTTTCACCATCAACGATTGCGTCACTGCTTACCATCAGGCAGGATTGCGGTCAAGCGCTAGTTTATAATTTGTAAAAAAAAAAAAAACATAGTATTTTATAAAGTCATGCGTTTTAAACAGACTTCAAAAACGGAGTAGGTTTTCAATTCGTTGGAATCTATTTTTTTATGTACTATGTTCACCGATTATTCTAAGCCGCCTGGACCAATTTCCAAATATCTTTTTTTGTTTGATAGAGTACTTCTCAGGTAGTCTCTTAGTCATTAGGTAAGGATGTGATGATGGAAGACCAGAGAAATCAAGGGGAACCTTCAAAAATCGTAGGGGTGGCTACTGCATTTCTAACTTGTTTCATTAAGCATTTTAAAGCACTATAATTTAAAACGGCTTGGAGTAGATCTGATATTGGAACCGGGAGACACAGCAGCTACCTTGTGTTTATGCTTCATCAATTTGTATCGATAAGAACTTTACACTTAGATGAGTTGTGACTACCATTAGGGCTCTGATGTTGAAGACAAAGGCCTGTTCAGGAGAGAGTGCATGGCAGGCCGTCGCCTCCTTCTGCGAAGCAGTGATGCTGGCAAAGGAGGAAGCGGAGCGCGTGAGGCAACGGGAATCCCAGCGACCTCACGCCACTAGCCGCCGCAGGAGACGCCCTGGTCGGGAGATGACACCAAACTCCCAGCCACCGTAGGCGCGGGCCTGCGGGCGGTGAGCAGTGGGCAGCTCGCCGCTCGGTAAGGACCAGGCCCGAGTCGACGGCGCGTCGTGTTTCACGCGCGCCTCAAAGGGATTTCAGCACGTCGTCGTGCCGGGGTCCACGAAGACCGATGCCTCCTGGGTCAGGGTTGCGGGTTGGTTAAACAAGAAACCGTGGCCCTGGCCGTCGCACAGGCAAGTGAAGAAACACGGGTGGGTTTTAGTCAATAAAAGTCTGACATGCCCTTCCGCTCTGCCCAGAGCGGGAGAAGTCACTTGATGATTTCCCATCCCAACAAAAAAAAAAAACGCCTGTTCAGGAAACTCCTCAACGGTTTACAGTAGTTATCTTGTGTTTGGACTTAATTCATTTATATGGATGAAATCTTGGCATCCATATGGGTTATAATGAAGGTCTGCAATAGATCTGATGATGAAGACAAAGGCCTGTTCAGGAGAGAGTGCATGGCAGGCCGTCGCCTCCTTCTGCGAAGCAGTGATGCTGGCAAAGGAGGAAGCGGAGCGCGTGAGGCAACGGGAATCCCAGCGACCTCACGCCACTAGCCGCCGCAGGAGACGCCCTGGTCGGGAGATGACACCAAACTCCCAGCCACCGTAGGCGCGGGCCTGCGGGCGGTGAGCAGTGGGCAGCTCGCCGCTCGGTAAGGACCAGGCCCGAGTCGACGGCGCGTCGTGTTTCACGCGCGCCTCAAAGAGATTTCAGCACGTCGTCGTGCCGGGGTCCACGAAGACCGATGCCTCCTGGGTCAGGGTTGCGGGTTGGTTAAACAAGAAACCGTGGCCCTGGCCGTCGCACAGGCAAGTGAAGAAACACGGGTGGGTTTTAGTCAATAAAAGTCTGACATGCCCTTCCGCTCTGCCCAGAGCGGGAGAAGTCACTTGATGATTTCCCATCCCAACAAAAAAAAAAAAAACGCCTGTTCAGGAAACTCCTCAACGGTTTACAGTAGTTATCTTGTGTTTGGACTTAATTCATTTATATGGATGAAATCTTGGCATCCATATGGGTTATAATGAAGGTCTGCAATAGATCTGATGATGAAGCCGAGAGATAGTCTCCGCAACGATTTACAGCAGATATCTTATGTTTGGGTTTCATTAATTTGTGGTGATAAGAGTTTTACACCTAGATGAATTATGATTGTCATTAGAGGTATTATGAGAAGACGACGGACGAACGTCTTCTTCTTCTTCTTCGTAACCTTGCACCTATATGAGTTAAAATGATGTTCTGCAGTAGCCGAATGGATTCGGACCACCGACAGTCAAAATTTAACATTAGAAACCCACCCACTACTACCTACTCGTCATGCTTATGCAACAATCAATTAAAATCAAGAGACTGAATTTAAGTTGACCTTCTTCGGTCACGTTTCTCGTTGTGAATCTAGCAGTTCAGTCAGTCCAAATATTTGTCAGTAATCGTCTAGCTTAATTCAGAATTTGACGGGTGCCAGGAACGTATTCTCTCAACCGTAAGTGTAGTAGAACACTTGCGTTTTTAAAGCTAAAAAATGTTATACTTAATAGAAACTAAACTCGCCTCGTGTTTCATATCGGGTACATCGAAGGACTGGATGCATTTGCCTGCGGCGTTCTTTCCGCCTGACAAAAGAAAAAAAATCAAAATCAAAAGTCATTTATTCAAAGGCACTTTTTGAAAGTCAATTACATAAGATAGTCCCCCAAAACGCCTTTCGCCACTTCCTAGTGCTTTCGCTTCTTTCGGAAGAAGAAGTGGCGGAACAAACTCCCCGGCAGCACAGCTGTCTGTTTATAAAACAAAACACATGACTTTATACAGCACTATGTATAGTACTGAACACAAGAAAATACTTTAGCAATGAAATTATTTACCACATATCAGCTAACCCCGCCAAAATAGCAGCTTGGAAAAAAAATGAATCATTAAAATGGAATGGTAAGTAAGCAAAAACTTATTACCTAAATAAAAGACCCAGGTATGAAGGACGTGACAGCTCACATATTTATGCATCGTAAAAAAAGACAATTATATGAACTCCTGGCTAAAAAAATTGATTATATTTAGTCCGTCATTCAGATAATAGAAAAATTTTGCATACGTATATTTTGTTTTATCAAATCAATAAAAATTGACAAATATAAAAGGCATCAAAGATCAGGCGTGGTGGCTGGTGACGTCACTGCTAGCTAATAAGTGTAGCGTGCAGACGTGCAGAGACGTCACACGATTTTTCAACGCATGTGTCGTTTTCATGTTTTGTTTATATGAAAAAAGAAAAAATACGTGTCTAGTATTTTTTCAACTACCCTATTCTGGAGAAAGAACACAACTATACTATGTATATGAGACAAAACACTACTATACTACCTAAATTGAGACCAATTTAAGTGTCTTCAAGGCAAGTTAATAGACTCTTATTAAACTAGTGTGCTTTACCACTAATGACTGCATCATTGCTTAAGAAAAGGCGGGATTGCGGTACAATTAAAAAAAAAGTAATACGGAAACTAAACACAAAACAATATATAAATACCAAAAATTAAATCAGGAAACTCTCATAAAAGTTCATTCTCGCTCATAACTGCTTGCTTGCAAAATGTTGGTCATACTCTCGTTCTACATAGCGCAGTCACCAACAGCAATAAGCTGGAAACAGTGTCATTGCATTTCTGTAGCTAAGGGCGACCTTACACCACAACTTGAGATTCAACCATTATTATAATTATTCAAACAACCCCAACCTTTTTTTGTTCTTGATGGGAAATCATCAAATGACCTCTTCCGCTCTGGGCGGAGCGGAAGGCCGTGTCAGACTTTTACTGACTAAAACCCACCCACGTTCTTTCACTTGCCTGCCGGCCACGGTTTCTTTTTTTTACCAACCCGCAACCATAACAACCTCAAACTTTAAAGGCACTCTTTTTGAGGTTTGCGGTCGCATCAATGTCGTTGTTTGCTTGTTAAATTAGGATAAAGTTGGATAAAGTTAGGGTAGGCGCATATTTTTTTTCCCTGACAAAGTCATATACTCCATAGACAGTTTAGACGCAATTATAAACATGGCGACCAAAATGCATCAATTTACATCAGGTGCGGATTAATTTGACAGGTCTAAACTGACATTTCTTCTGTCCTTTTCTTAAGGAAATCGAACGAAAAAGTTGCACTGAACTTAAATTTATATGTATATAAAGTATTTTAAGTTTTTATGTTAATACTAGCTTTCCGCCCGCGGCTTCGCCCGCGTGGAGTTCGGTTATATCGCGCTTTTTAGATTTCCCTCGGGAACATCATATTTTTCCGGGATAAAAGGTAGCCTATGTTCTTTCTCAGGGTCCAAAGATTGCCTGTGCCAAATTTCATCAAAATCGGTTGAGAGGTTTAAGCGGGAAAGCGTAACAGACAGACAGAGTTACTTTCGCATTTATAATATTAGTATGGATATTATTGTATATGTTAATTTAGGCCTTGACGCCTGAAATAAATGGATAAATAAACTCCATTCAGTTTGTGGACAAGGGAGTAGGGGCCATTATCTAAAACTATGTTAATACAGATTATTAATAATAGAAAAAATATTGTATAGAATACTAACTGCGTCTCGCGGTTTCACCCGCGTAGATTTCGAAACGGTTTTTTTATATGATCCGCTTCTATTAGTTGCAGTGTGATCTTATATAGCCTAAAGCCATCCTGGATTAATGAGCTATCCAACCCAAAAATAATTTTTCATATCGGACCCGCAATTCATGAGATTAGCGCGTTCTAACAAACAAACAAACGAACTCTTCAGCTTTATATATTATAGACTGTAGTTCGCTACGGAGTCGCAGCTTGAAGTGGTTGGATATGAATGCTTCAAGTAGCCCGTGTATCGCCCCCCTAAAATGTCGTTGTTGCTCTCCAAACGACTGTTGCGTTCGCTTCAATTTCATAAGGAACGTACTCGGACAACGGAAACAGCCATTTTTGTTCCAACTCAAATAATAATACCGTTTAAAAATGCGGTTGGTTGGCGTTTTAGTTTTACTTCCAGTTTGAGAATATCAACAATTTAGTTTGTTAAGTGGGTAGGTTGGACGATCGGTTTTGTTCTTAGGTGTTGTTGTTAGAACATTTTATTGAAAACTTGCAGTTTTGTGAGTAGCTAATTTCGCACATGAAAAACCTTAGTGTTAGAGGCAAGTTGTAAGTTAAGTCTTCTTCTTCTTATAGAGCTACATAGAGGTCCACTGCTGGACAAAAGCCTCCTCCTCGCTTCATTCGATTGGGGGGCATTGCCATAATCCTCACGCTTGGCAGGCGAGTTGCCAGGCCAGGCCGGGGAAGCGCTGCTGCCCGCTTCTCCGGTGAGAGTTCCCTTAGTCTGCTCTTACAGTACCACAGGGGCAGATAGCAGCATATGGAAGTTAAGTATCCGCGCGAAATTATTAACAATAGTTATTGATTAATTTATGCTTGTACCACAAACCGAAGGCCAATAAAGAGAGTCTGCCAGAGCCGCGGGTTGTTCGAAAGATATCGTGGCTATTGGCGTATAGGTAACCCGCCACACATTATCCCACCCACTGCAACTCCTGGAAGCCAGAATCAACAGTGGAGACTGCCAGAAAAACGCCGAGCAATGAAGCTCGACGAGTCCCGGAAAAAGGATTCAACTGTCTTAGGTTCCGCAACGAAATTAATCAGAAAAGAATAGCGGAGGAGGAAGAAAAAAGATATTTTTCCACTTCTCTCCATAACAAGCAGGAGACAGAACAGAACTAGGCTAATCCGCGCAAAGGGACATTATTGCAACTGGGAGAAGCCCAGATTGCCAAGCACCATGGAATAAAGATCCTAAGTAGGTATGTGCTGTTACAATTGATTCCAATAATAAGTATGTCAAAAGCGCCTGAACACGCGGAAATTGGTTCACAATTGGCGCACAGGTAAATGTAGTAACACGAATTGGTTTTCTTCTTCAGCCTATAAAGGTCCACTGCTGGCCAAAGGCCTCCCCCAACATCTTGGGCGGCCTCCCTACGCTGCGTCTTCAGGTACGTGGCCGCCACTCCAGAACCTTTCTGCCCATCCTTTCCACCCTTTCTGGTCATCGGTTTTAGGAGCAATGTGCCGCGCCCACTGCCGCTTCATGTTTTAAACGACTTGAAGAGCTATCTCGGTGACGTTGGTCTTTTGCGGATCTCCGCATTTCTGATTCAATCGTGCAGATTTTTTTTTCATCGCCCCTTGTGTGAACTTGAGCCTTCGTGTGAGGCCCATTGTGAGGGACCACGTTACAGTTCCGTATGTCATCACTGGCAACACACACTGGTCATAGATAGTTTAATCATCAGACACTGTGGTATCTTGAACGACGAGAAGATGTAGCGGAGCTTGCAGAACGAAGCCCAGCCGAGCTGGGTTCGATGACGAGGATGACGACGGATGGGTCGATTACAAACAAAAGTCGAAAACTTGTTAAAGTATAGGGAAACTAGAAGTACAGATTGAGACCGAGTTCAAACATTTATAAAATAATGGCAATAATTACTTCTCTAAAATAAAGCAACTTAATCAAGTTTTGTTCTTATTCTAAATTGGCTTCACATGCAGGTCGTAAAAACTAAGATATACTTGTAATGAATAGAATATGATGCTTATAAATTACAGAAGATATATAAAGATTTTACAAAGAGTGACACAATGGGCTCTTTGGATGGAATACTAAGGGGAAGGAGAGAGAATTAATTATGTAGGTAGTGTACAGTGTACTATTTACATAGATTATACAATAAATACGTACGTAAAAGGTATCATACTTGTTTGATAATGGTATACTGGTAATTCTTCGATAGCTAAAACTGCTTTTCTTAGGCGCGATTTCTGGGAAATTATAATCAAGCAAAAACAAAATGGGAAAAGGACTTACTGGTTTTACAGCGTTGCACTCTCCGGGTTGTGATGGAGGCCTCTACAGATGTTCACTTGTTCACTTTGTTGTTGAATTCAAGGGGTAATTATTGATATATAGAATTTTTATGATTACCGGTCGGCGCGCGCCATGACGCTTCGTTTATGATGATGTGGTGTAGCAGAGAGAAGTTGTTTTTTTTGTAAGTTTTTCAGGCTTAATTTCTAGGCTTTTAAGCTAGAAATATCTGGATATAGAAATATATGAAATGAAATGGGAAGGAACAGGGAAATTTGAATGTGCTTGATGTAAGAATGGTTGCATGCTTTAACAATACTAGTTCAAATAAATATATACATCTAATTAATAAACACCATAAAAGAGCAAATAAAATATAACGATATGTTTAAAGAGAAAGAAAGTGCTTTTTTATCATAGTTTTGTAAGTGGACTGAGCTTGAGCATGCCTTAATGTACTAGACTTTGCATTTAGTTTACTAACTAAAGCTTTCTTTTGCTTCGAGTAAAGTTCATACCTGACAATCAGCTATTTAAATTTGTTGAAATGAAATAATTTTCGTAAAACTCTGACAAATTAAAATCTGACGATTAATATAGTTCTGTAACCTTGTATACACAAAACATATGGATATTACAAGGTAATATTTATTTCTGATTCTCTTTCTTAACAATGAAACTTACTTGTAACTACAGCTATTATTTCTATTGTGTTCAACGCAAAATACTTTTACTGGTTGGTTAACAACAACAGTGCATCCATCTTTTCAAAGATAGCGTTTAAACAACAACAAATGCTTACTCAGAAAACAAGCTTTTAGTTGCATCACAACAGAAAATCAATAAAAACTTGGTGTAAAACTTTATTCCATTTATTTAAGCTGACTGTGTTCTTACAGAAACGTTCTAGTGTATAAAGGATTTACCCTGTGTCATTGGCATTGTTGTTACAATTTACATTACATTTCATTTACAATTTATGTTTTCACTTACAATTTACTGTTACAGTATATTCCGGAATTAATAGACCATTATACACAGCAATTAGTATGGTCTCCAAAGCCTGGAGCACAGGTGAAGAGTAGCCAGCCTGTCAGTGTTCTACAGATGCATTTTGGAGAGTGTGCGCGGGAATTGAATGACTTAATTCCCCCTTCTCCGTTCCATTATCCGACAATCCGTCGTACGGCGAGTATCCACCCTAACATTGTTAACACCACTACGATCCGACCGAAGCCTATCACCTCGTCTTTTATACCGTGAGGGATTGGAACAATTTGCCAGCGGCGGTGTTTCCGTCTGACTACAATTTAAGTGTCTTCAAGGCTAGAGTGAATAGGCTCTTATTAAACTAGCACCTCGTATTTTTAAAGGTTATAATTAAGAAGTAATTCATTCATTCATATATTCTTTATTGTTCACCAATCAAACACAGAACAAAAAAAACATTCATCACAAAAAACATACAATGGGCGGCCTTATCGCTAATGCGATCTCTTCCAGGCAACCAAAGGATGGACAGATATCCCGGAACCACAAATGGGACTGAATTGCTCAAGACTAAGACGATTCTACAAGAAGAACGGATCATCATCTACTAGACATAGGCCGCCCCTTTACCCTGCGGTGTATGTATCTAGGCATATTTTTCTCCCTGGGATGTGCCTTACAGGCGTTGCGCAGGGAGGTTTCCGGAATTGGTCTTTTAAGAGGAACCGGGACCACCCCTAGGCGCAGATGGTGATCACCGGGGTGGTTTTAGTGAGGTAAAAATCCCACATTACCCGACCTCATTCCTCGAGGGTCGGGAGCCTTTTGAAGGTTTCGCCCCGAAAACAAAAAAAAAATGTATTTTTCTACATCTTTTTTTAATATAGTAAGGGTAACAACGAATGTCGTTGTGAGGGTACGGCGGCAGTGGCGATCACTTTTAAAATCGATTGTCACGCAGTACACCCGCAAATTTGTGTTATTGTTACAGTTGTTTTGTTGTTATATTTGTAAATAAATAAAGTGCTTTATTTTACGAGCATTATTTACTAAACCCATGCACGTCCACGCTCATAATGGAAGATCAGCAGGGTAATTGCGTAACACACTATCAGTAGCAATGGGTTTCATTTTCACAGTTCGACAACTTTCATTGCGTTATTTACGTTGTTGAGCAGACATATTTTCCGAACATGTGGAGCAATGGATTAGCAATTGGTTTAAAAAAAAAAAACAAAAAGGGTGTTACGCAATTAGGGTGCTGCAGATGACGGATAAAAAGCGACAAGTGGTGTCTCAGCCGCTCCAACTTCCTACATATTTTGAGTGAGCCGGCACGAATTTTCTTGGAGAGAACGACAAAGATCGTCAGTCACTGGGCGCCGGACGGTAAACATCATTTAGTTGACAGACCGCGGCTAAGGTGGTATGATGATGTATCTCATTATGTTCGCAGGGCAACATTGCCTTGCCAAAACGTTAAATAGAGACGTTAAAATTCAGCAAACAAAAAAAAAAAACCTAACAAATATTTACAATCGGATCCAACCCAGTTAAAAAAAAGAAAAAAAGTTACATTATAGTTCAGTACCCGAGAGCTTTGAAATTGAAAGCTTGAATTCTGTTATTTTTTAAATCGTTCAATACCATGAAAATATCAAACTCAAAAGTTTCGAAACTGTTGTGTTCATTAAAAATTATTTTGGAATTGTTTATTGAACTAACTGATTTATTATTTATTTTTATTTTATTATTTAGGGCCTTAAGGCTATTCATGTAAATCAATTAAATCAATAATTCCTTACCTATATACACATATTTACTAGAGGTAGGCACAATACACGTTTTTCATTATTTCGCTAATGGAATCGAGTAATCGACGTTTCATTGGCAACAATTTTCTACTTTAATCACGGTTATATTCAAATTCAGCAAAATAGTAATGTACTATATGGCATCAGCAATAATTAAATATGCAACAATATTACAAAAAAAGTTAATTAATTAATTAACAATGAATGCCGTGAAAACGGTTTTGCGGGGCATAGCATTTATCCCAATGTATTGTACACGTGGAGATTAAGAAAATAAATAATAATAATAATATGGCATCATCATAAGTTATTTTTGCAAACATGTACTATTATAATTTTTGCAAACGTCACATTTTTAATAAACACTTATTTATTTCATCGTACAAAAGGAAAATTGCCGTGTCAGGAAGTCCAATTAACGAACATGCGAGTATGAATTAAAATCGAGTTTCTTATGCTATGTGTTATTGGCAGTGCTGTTACATTTTACAATACATTTACATTTACAATTTATATTTTGTCTTACAATTTACAGTTACAGTATATCCTTGAATTGTACAAAGCAATAAGTTGGTACGGTCTCCAAAGTCTGGAGCACAGGTGAAGAGTAGCCTATAGGATACATTTTGGAGAGAGTGCGCGGGAATTGCATGGCTTAATTTCCCCATCTCCGTTCCATCATCGGACGATCCGTCGTACGGCAAATACGACCTTACGTTGCTAACATCACTACGATCCGATCGAAGTGTTTCTCCTCATCTTTTATACCGCGTACATCGATGGACTGAAATTTTCCACGTACTGTGTTTCCGTCTGACTACAATTTAAGTGTCTCCAAGGCTAGTTTGAATAGGCTCTTAACAAACTAGCGCGCGTTACCATCAATGATTACATCACAGCTTACAATCAAGCGGGGTTGCGGTCAAGCACTAGTTTATAATTATTATATGTGTATTAATTAATGGAATGATTTTATGTTATAAACAGAATATTAAATAATGAAGGGGTCGGCCATTAGTCTAACTGGGTGAATCTGAATACGAGTGTTTTACATGAAACGAAAGCCTTTGCAACCCAGTTACGGCGTAATACGTATAATTGACTTGTGAATTAAAATGATACAACAGACCGGATTCAGCTAAACAATACTTTTTACAACTAAAAAGTTAAAAAAAAAACATAAAAAAAAATACCGAAAGCCGTTTTCAAAAAAAGTACTTGAAAATGAAAAATTACTGAATCACACGATAGCCGATAGCTGTTAACGTGTTTACCGAGACACGAAGGGATCTCGATGTATAATAGATGCTTACCCATCCATGAACCGATCGCGGCGAGTGTAGCTTAACCTTTAATCGACCCATGCGGCTTTTATTATTTGCCCCTACCCTTCGTCACGCCTTATACTCGCCTTTGTCCTTACCTAAGCAATTCCTCATATATCACTAAAACAAGTGACTTTAGAAGGAAGTAACGCTAGAATTTTGTTACGCATGACGTGACCTGAAGTTACCCCACTGCGTTGAATAAGGGTATTAATCTTTAGAGATCCGGTGTCCAGTTGTGTTTATTTCATTGTAATAAAAAGCGATAAATCTAAATAAAATGGCGCACCGGAACGGGCGGTGTTAATTATGCACAAGTTCTGTTGTTTGAGAATATAAACACCGTTTTCATTTGAAGGCTTTGTGCAAATCGTTTATAAATAGGTACAATTAAAGCAACAGTTTGTTTGTGACTCATTAAATTGATTGTGATTAGGATTAGTCGTAATTATAGCCTGTCGTAGTGACTGTGGACTTTATTAACAATAGTTAATATTACGTTTTGTGTTTTATTAATTGTTGACGATTAACAGTTCCATTATTTGACGGATTCAGTGGAGAAGTGTACGAAGGGACTAACTGGCGACCCAGATTTAGCCCTAAATAGTCTTCAAAGCCTGGAGCATAGGCGAAGGTTAACCAGCCTATCGGTGTTCTATAGGATGCATTTTGGAGAGTGTGCCCATCGCACACTCTCCAAAATGCAGGGCATGCTAAACAGTGATGAATCGTTGATGGTTAAGCGTGCTAGTAAGTTTATTAAATCCTATTCACGCTAGCCTTGAAGACACTTAAATTGTAGTCTGATGAAAACACTGTCGGTAGCAAAGTCTAGTCTCTCGATGTACGCGGTATAAATGATTAAGTAAACGTAAAACGCTTCGTCCGGATCGTAGTGGTATAAACAACGTGGACTCGCCGTACGACGGGTCGTCTGATGATGGAACAGGGATGGGGGAATTAAGTCATGCAATTCCCTCCCACACTCTCCAACCCTTTGAACTAAATCAGTATTTTATTTATTGGTCTTTAGTATGTGTGGCAAAATTGAAATGGTATAAGTAGCAAAATTGTTTTTTATATTTTTTAAATGGCAAACGGGACCGGCTTTGTAACAGTACGAACATAAATAATTGTAACATATTTATATAATAAATCGTGAGTAATCTCACCTAAAGCTATATTTACCAATGTTAAACGTTATATGTATATTATAAAGAGCCTTGTGCCTTTTTCCAACCCTCGACTGTGAGATGAAAACGACCCTAAGACGAAATCCTAAGGAACATGGACATTTGCAATAAAACGTGATATTTGGTTTACAGAAGTCCATCTATGCTATGTAATGTCAGTATGGTAAATACAACACGGCAACGTGGAGGAACAACACGATAGTGAATTTAAAGATTAGCAATACTAGACTTCACTGGTTTTGGAACTAAAGATTAAAGACATACCACTTCTCTACAATCACTCTTCAATTTAGCAATGTCATAGTTCAAAATATAATGTTGCTGAATTGAAAAGTACAACGTTAAAGTAGCATGACAACTGGAGTGATTGGTATTGCTTCTTCTCCAGCCTATAGATGTCCACTGCTGGACAAAGGCCTCTCTTAAGGCTTTCCACGATGACCGGTCTTGTGCTGCCCGCATCCATGGGCTTCCCGCGACCTTCACCAGGTCTACGTCCACCTTGTTTTGGGGGCCTCCCTACGCTGCGTCTTCCGGTATGTGGCCGCTACTCCAGAACCTTACTACCCCATCGGCTATCGGTTCTACGTGAAATGTGCCCCGCCCACTACCACTTAATTTTAGCGACTCGAAGTGCTATTTCGGTGTATAAATCATAGTATTTTGAAATTGTCAAGTAAATCCTAACATCGGCATAAGATTTTTTTAAACATACTAAATAACAGTGACGACATGGTTGGCGAAATGCGCCGTTCGATTCCCGCCCGGAACAAGCATTTGTATGACCTACAGTTAGTTCCTCCGGGTCTGGAGATTTATGGATATAAGTTTAAATGTTTGTAAAAGCACCTCCGATACAGGATTAATTCCTAGTGTAGGGCAACGTTTAAAAAAAAAAAGAAAAGAAAAGTGATGAGCCGACTACAGATTTTGCTAAACTTGGACTATATAGAGTTAAGCATATTTATTTAGTATATTTGATTATATTTTCGTATTTAGGATAGATACTGCATTAGACAACGTACGGTAAATTACTTTCGTATGGTCGTTTCCACCTTGAATAATGAAACAGTTGACTTTATCAACTCAAACCTAGTCCTCTGCTGGACATAAGTCTCTCCAAAGCCAATAACTGCATTGATTGCACAATGATTGCATTTACATTCATAATAAAGCGATATTTTAAGTGCAGCGGTATCGGCAAACGCTACACTGACGTCACACAGATCCTCCATCTAGCAAGCACAGTTTACTGTGTAACTAGCGCATATACAACTCTTTAACGTGAAACATTGGGCAAGTGCCCGTCAGACACAACACCCGTCTGGTCGAAAGATCCTCCCTTTACTTTGTTGGATGAGTGAACACTATAAGTTACCTATGGTATCCCCACATAGGTATTAAAAGACATTTTGCTTTACAAAAAAATAACCATTTCGCTATAACCAGAAAATAATTCCTAACTTAAACGCAAAATATTTAGTCTATACAATAATCTTTTATGAATTAAATCTCCTGAAGGTAAAGCCTCTAATTTAATAACTGATTTCTGGTCTATAACTTCTTCAAGGTTATTCGAGCCCGAACGCGGTAATGGAGTTACCTGAGTCTAGAAACCAATATCTTATTATACACTCCACTACACACACGTTCAATATAACTTCTGCTCAAGCTGAAGGGAGCTTAGGAACAAATCATATTATTTCAAGCATAAAGGACGTAAAGTATGGGCACTTTTTTTTGGGAATGTTGAATTTGAATAAGGAATTATAACATCCAGTGTGGCAACAATTTCAAAGGACATATATTATCATTGTAGCAAACTTTTAAAGCTCATACACACGAGTGGCTTGCGTGGACGACAGACGAAATCACGTAACTGTAACCGTCGGTGTACACCTGCAGTTGAATGACTGCAACTGGCGTGTATGCACACTTAAATGTATTGTTTTTCCTTTTGTAGGGACTTGGGTTGGCGAGCCTTAATATAGGTGGTTAGGATGGGGGGACACCCCACAGCGCTGACTTCCTCGTAGTGTTCCCCGGGCAACGCCGTGTCTGACCACCGTAACGGAGTGGCAGACCGGTGGCTAACGAGCGCTGTGATTTACGCAATCTTGCGATTTTATTCTGAGGGTGATTGCGTACATTGTGGATATTTTATTGTGGTTTTTTATTCTTGTGGGTTTTTATTGTTATTGTGGGTTGTATTTTATTGTGGGTTTTATTGGATTTTATTGTGGTTTTTATTGTTGTGGGATTTTATTTTGTAGTGGGTTTTATTTATATTGTCGTTTTCTCTTGTGGTTGACGCCGAAATGCCGAGATCCTTGAGAAGCGCTTCCGGGCGTTTCGCCCCAAAAGGCCCTTCTCAGGGCCAACCAGACGGCTCTTCTCAGGGCCAACTAAAAGGCCCTTCTCAGGGCCACTCCGAGATGTCGGCGTCAGAGGTCAGCCGCGCACCGTCTGTGGCGAGCCTCTGTACGAGTGTTGCGGACGAGTACTCGGACTCGGATGTCGAGTCCGTAGTCTTGGACTCGTCCGTTGGTGGGGTGGCTGCGGAGAGCAGCCTAAAGAGGGCTTATCTGAAGCTCGGGTCCGAGGGTTCCTCGGACTCGGGCAAGAGTAAGCCCAAGAGGAAGTCAAAGGTGAAGACTGCTTCGCCTTCGACTTCTTCACAGGCCGGCACCCACGATGTGGGTCTGGTGGACGCCCAGCTCCGGCTCGGCTTGGCCAAACGGGCCGATCTCCAGCTGGAGCTGGAGGAGAAGGTTGCCGCGCAGGAGAGACAGGCGCGCGCAACCAAGGCGAGGGCTGGATACGGTTCGGCCTTCGTCAGTTTCGACGACCTATCCGTGGCCGAATTGGCCCGCTTAGCGGAGGAGGACAGGGAGAAGATCGTCGAGGTCGCCTCCAAGTCCTCCAACCTAAAGGGGACCTTCCAGAAGGCCCTAAAATGCCGTGCAACAAGCTTGCACGGCATAATAATGGAGCTGACGCAGCGCACTGCGTCAGAGGAGACGAGGCAGCTGCAGGTGAGGGTGGATCGCCTGCAAGCGGAGGTTAGCCAGCTTCGCAAGAAGCTGGCTGAAGCTACGGCCCCGCCCCCTAAGGCCCCGTCAGCAGCGGTTACCGCCCCTCCTCCTCCAACCTTGAGGAATTGTTCCGCAAGGTGATCATGGAGGAGAGGGCGTTCACCCGGGCCTGCTTTGCGGGCATAGAAGACCGTCTCCTGCCGGAGAAGCGTCTCCGTCCGCCACTAGCGGCGGACAAGACGCCGACAGCGGCTTCCCAGGTCCCGAAGCCCTCAAAGGGCAAGGGCAAGGGGAAGAAGTCGCCGGGGTCCCTGCCTCCCCCCGGCACGAGTGTGGGCGCCGAACCGGGGCCGGTTGCCATCGCAGCACCCGCCTCCCAGGTTCAGAAGACCGACGTCCTTCTCCCCTCCACCACTCCGTCCAACCAGCCGTGGTCGGAGGTGGTGAAAAGGGGCAGGAAGAAGGCGAACAAGGCCCCGGCTGCCCCGGCAGTTGCCCCGGCAGCTGCCCCGGCGGCTGCCCCGGCAGCCAATAAAGCTACGGTCGGCGGGAGGAAGCTGGTTCCTCCCAAATCCGCGGCGGTCACGGTGACCATCGTCCCCGAGGCCGCCGAGAGGGGCGTCACCTATGAGTCCGTCCTGAGACGGGCTCGTGCCGTCGCGGACCCCGCCGATTTAGGGCTCGGCAACTGCCGTCGGACCCAAACCGGAGCTCGTCTATTCGAGTTTCCGGGGAAGGACGGCGGCAAAAACGCCGACTTATTCGCCGGCAAGTTGAGGGAGGTACTTGCCGACGTGGCGAAGATCGCACGGCCGACCAAAACCACAGCCATTGAGGTGACCGGTCTAGATGACTCGGTCACCAAGGAGGAGGTGGTGGAGGCGGTCGCGAAGGCCGGTGGGTGCGAACCCGCAGCGGTGCTGGCTCGGGACATTAGGCCCGGCCGCGGTGGACTGGGCTCTATCCGGCTGGGGTGCCCAGTCGCCGCAGTGTTGGCCGCCCAGGCTAAATGCCAGGGGCGGCTATTTGTGGGCTTTAGCCGGGCCGTGATCCGGGTGCTTGAGGCAGCGCCGATGCGCTGCTTCAAGTGCTTGGGAATCGGCCACACCCGAGCCATGTGTCCGTCCACAGTAGATAGGGCGGACACGTGCTTCCGCTGCGGGCAACAAGGGCATAAGGCGGCCTCGTGTGAGGCCGCCAAGCCGCACTGCGCGGCGTGCGCCGACAGTGGTCGCCCTGCAGACCACGTGATGGGGGGGAGCTTATGCCGACCCCCCTCAAAGAAGGGCAAGCCGCAGGCGGCTATAAGCCGTCCTGCCGCTGCTGCCACCTCCCCCGCTGATATCCCAACAGCGGCGGTGACCGAGGGTAATGCGATGGTCGAATAATGGGTACCGACCATCGCATCCTGCAGGCAAACACCAACCACTGCCGGGCTGCCCAGGACTTACTGGTGCAGTCAATGGCCGAGTGGTTGGTGGATGTGGCAGTGGTGGCCGAGCCGTACTTTACTCCCAGCAATTGGCTGGGAGACAGTGACGGCTCGGTGGCAATCGTGGCGCGGTCTTCCTCGGACTCCCCTCCCCTCTCGCTCTTAGAGAGGGGACCGGGATACGTGGCCGCCGCGTGGGGAGGGTTGGCCCTTGTGGGGGTCTACTTCTCCCCAAACCGCCCTCTCCAGGACTTCGAGGATTTCCTCGGGGTCCTGACGGCGGTCATCGGGAGGACGGCGCCACGTCAGGTCTCCGTTTTGGGAGACCTGAATGCCAAGTCGGTGGTCTGGGGAAACCCGGCCACCAACGCTCGCGGACGGGCGGTCGAATTGTGGGCGGCCACGTCTGGTCTCTCCCTCTTGAATAGGGGGAGCGTCCGGACGTGCGTTCGGCGGCAGGGCGGGTCTATAGTGGACCTCACCTTCGCCACGCCCGCACTGGCCGCCCGCATTCGAAACTGGAGGGTGGAGCTGGGGGAGACGATCTCGGATCACCGTTACGTGCGATTCGAGATCTCCCCGCAGAATCCACGGGGGCGCCGCAGCATCCCCTCTTCGTCGGGCCGATCCCCGTTTCCAAGGTGGGCTCTGACCCACCTGGATCGGGAGGCGGCAAGGGAGGCCGCGTTCGTCCAGGACTGGCTTTGGCCACGTCCCGGCGTGGACGTCCTGGACGTGGACGCGGCGGCGGACCGACTGAGGGGGTCATTGACCGAGATGTGTAACGCCAGCATGCCTCGGTCGAGACGTCCGCCTCCCCGACGCGCCGTGTACTGGTGGTCGGAGGAGTTGGCGGAGCTGCGGGCCACCTGCGTGGCGGCACGGCGGGCCTTTACGCGATCGCGTCGGCGGCGCCGACGGGACCAGGCTGACGAGGACCGCCTCTACGCGAGGTACGTAGAGGCGAGGGCGGCCTTCAAGTCGGCCATCGGCGCCGCCAAGGACGCGGCGAGGGCCGAGCTGCTGGAGGGTCTCGACAACGACCCATTCGGGAGGCCATATAAGGCGGCGCGTAACAAACTGCGCCGCATTGGTCCCCCGGTTGCCGAGACCCTTGAACCAGCGCTCCTGGATGGGGTGGTGCGGTCCCTGTTTCCGCGCAGGGATCCGCACTTCACCCCACCAATGATGGGCCCGCCAAGGGGAGCGGTTCTACCGGAGGAGGAAGCTCCTCCTCCTCCGGTCTCAGAGGAGGAATTTGGCGCGGCGACTCTTCGTCTCCGCGCCAAAAAGACGGCTCCCGGCCCGGATGGTGTCCCCGCACGAGTGGTGGCCATCGCGGCCACCGAAATGGAGGGCAGGTTTCGGGACCTCTTCAGCGCGTGCTTCGCGTCGGGGAGGTTCCCGAAACCATGGCGGGAAGGCCAACTGTGCCTCCTCCGGAAGGAAGGGCGGCCGGCGGACTCCCCCTCGGCTTACCGGCCCATCGTTTTGCTCGATGAGGTCGGTAAAATGTTCGAGGGGATTATCGCCGGCCGTCTCAAGCGGCATCTGCGGAGCGTGGGACCGGACCTGTCGGACGCCCAGTTCGGATTTCGTGCTGGTCGTTCGACAGTGGACGCCCTGGCCCGTCTAAAGGGCCAGGTGACAGAGGCGGTGGGAGTGGGGGATGGAGTGTTGGCTGTGTCATTCGACATTGCCAACGCCTTCAATTCCGTCCCCCACTCCACCATTCTGGAAGCGCTCCGGTTCCACGGAGTGCCCCTGTACTTGCGGGGCCTCCTGGCCAGCTACTTGGAGGACCGTGCTGTCCTCCTCGTAGACGGGGCTGGCCAGCTCCGTCGATACGCTGTCGGAGCCGGCGTTCCCCAGGGGTCCGTTCTAGGGCCTCTTCTGTGGAACGTCGGTTATGACTGGCTCCTGCGGGGAACCCTCCTTCGAGGCACGAGTGTCATCTGCTATGCAGATGACACTCTCCTCACTTCCCGCGGGAGCACCTTCCGGGAGGCGGCCAGTTTGGCGTCGGCGGGCGGATCCTTAGTGGCGGGAAGGATCCGCCGCCTGGGCTTGAGGGTGGCGCTGCACAAAACAGAGGCCGTGTTCTTTCACGGCCCCCGGCAGCGCCCCCCGCCTGACGCCCACATTTATGTGGAGGGGGTGAGGGTCGGGGTTGAGGCCCAGATGAAATATCTGGGCCTCATCTTAGACAGCAGGTGGCGCTTCGGCCCGCACTTTAGCGGGCTGTCGTCGCGCCTGCTGAAGGCTGCGGGAGCCCTCTCATGGCTGATGCCAAACTTGGGAGGGCCCAGCATGCGGTGCCGGCGTCTATACGCCGGCATACTGCGAAGTATGGCCCTTTATGGGGCCCCGATTTGGGCGGACTCCCTCCATAGGAGGGAGAACCTCACCGCCCTTCGGTCGCCCCAAAGGGCCATCGCCCAGCGGGCATCGCGGGCCTACCGCACGGTGGGCTTCGCAGCGGCGTGCGCTCTGGCGGGCACCCCGCCTTGGGAGCTCGAGGCGTGGGTGCTCGCCAGAGTGTACGAGTGGACGGCGGGGCGCAGGGCGCTGGGCGAGCGTCCGGCCCCAGAATTGAGGGAGGCCGTCCGGCGGGAGGCGAGGGTCGCTCTTGTCCAGCAGTGGACGCAGGACCTCGCCTCCGCCGTCTTCGGCCGCCGTACCCTCGACGCCATCGGGCCGGTCCTGGAGGACTGGCTCGACAGGCGTCACGGGTTCCTCTCCTTCCGTCTGGTGCAGGTACTCTCCGGTCACGGCTGCTTCGGCAGGTACCTGCACCGGATAGGACGAGAGGAGACACCGTCGTGCCACGGTTGTGGCGCGGCGGAGGACACGGCGGAACACACCCTCGCGGTGTGCCCGTCGTGGGCCGTGCCGCGCCGCGATCTTGTCACGGCGGTTGGAGAGGACCTCTCGCTGCCCGCCATCGTCAGAGAGATGGTGGGGAGCGAGGAAGCTTGGGTGGCGATGGCCTCCTTCTGCGAGGTCGTGATGTCGCAGAAGGAGGCAACGGAGCGCGAGCGGGAGGAGGATCCCCTCGCTCCGGCACTCCGCAGGCGGCGTAGGGGGAGGAGAAGGCGGGATTTCGCCCGCTTTCTCCCTCCCTGAGGTGAGCGGCGGGCGTGAGGCCGACGCCCGCCTTACATCGCTCACCATGCGGGAGCCACGGCCCCTCCCTAGGAGGGGCAATTGAGGGCCCGCCTTACTAGGCGGGTTTCGCCGGCGGGGGAGAGGTAGCTCAGGCTGCGCTAGTTTCCCACTCCCCCGCCACTATGGCGATGCCGGAGTGCCGCTGTGGGTTTAGTGGGTATTCCCGGCTTCGGCTGGGCGAGTCCCACACACGCCCTTCGGGGTAAGGTGCGTAAATGCATTCCCACAGCGTCAAAAAAAAAAAAAAAAAAAAAAAAAGGTGGTTAGGATGATTCGTTTGTAATTCTGTTATATTTTTTTCATAATTTGTAAAATTATATTGATAGTAACAGACTAGACACTTTCATCATCATCATCAATCTTTTCTCGTTCCACTGCTGGGCACAGGTCTCCTCTCATACAGAGAAGGATTGAGCGTAATCACTACGCTTGCTCAATGCGGGTTGGCGATTTCAGACTTAAAGTCCAGGTTTTCTCAAAATGTTTTCCTTCACTTTTTAATCAGTCATTGGTGTCGAAGATAAACATATACTTAGAAAGTACTTCTCTTTTTCTAGTACTAAAGCACTAACCATGGGATGTCCTCAGGGTTCAGTTGTCGGTCCTTATTTATGGAATTTGGGTTTTGATGATTTTCTCGCGATCCCGCTTCCTTGCGGTTGTTCACTTACTGGTTACGCGGACGATGACGTACTGCTCATTCAGTCAAGTACCCGAGCTGGACTTGAGAACTTGGCCAATACTTGCTTAAATCTAATATCTCAGTGGGGTGATCGTAACCGCCTAGCGTTTGCGCCGCATAAAATCTATCAACTTCTACTAAAAGGTAATCTTAAATCATTGCCTACTATTAAATTTAATAACGTTCCCGTTAAAAAACAGCAATCCGTATGCTACCTTGGTATGGTCTTAGAAAGGAATTTTTCATTTATCAAACATATAAAAATAGTTGGCGAAAAAGCTAAAAGGAACTTTTATGCCCTAACTAGAATATCCAAAGCAACTTGGGGTCTATCATTCCTAACTTTAAAAACTATATGGAGCTACCTACTTAGGATGTATGTGCTACGGTGCACCTGTTTGGGCCGATAGGGCCAGCATAGGGGCGGCGCGACGTTAACTGCTTCAAAGCCAACGTTTGGCATTGATATTTTTATGCAAGGCGTATAGAACAGTCAGTACTGAAGCCTTACCCGTTCTGGCAGGTGTACTTCCAGTCGATCTTGAAGTACAGCGACGTGCTTCAATGTACTACTCCGCGAGGAGGGAGGCCATGGACACTAACTTTGTTACACAACGCGACCTCAATAGAATTTCTAGATTATTTAAACCTCAGACTGACGTCTGGGAGGACCTCTTATCCGAATGGCAAAGTAGGTGGGATAATTTCATCAAGGGCCGGCACCTCCATCTGTTCTTTCCATCCGTTGGCGATCGGCTGGCTAAGACATGGCTGGAGGTTGACCACTGCGTTGCTCAATTTCTCACAGGTCATGGCAACTTTAAAAGTAAACTGTATTCTTTTAAACTTGTTCCTTCGCCTTTGTGTCAATGTTCTACAACAGACTGTGAATTTGGACAGTCCGCACATCACATCTTGTGGGAGTGTATTCTTTGGCAGAATGAACGCAATATTATGTTGGATAGTGACATCTGGAGTTGTTTATTATACGGACCTTGTAGAAACTAGAACTAATTTCCGTGCGTTCAGGCGCTTTTGCCATACCTATTATTGGAATCAATTGTAACAGCAAATACCTACTTAGGACCCATTAACTTAATCAAATGTTATTTCGTGGTGCTTGGCAATCTGGGCTTCTCCCAGTTGCAATAATGTCCCTTTGTGCCGATTGGCCTAGTTCTGTTCTGTCTCCTGCTTATTATGGAGGGAAGTGGAAAAAAATATCTTTTTTCTTACTCCTCCGCTATTCTTTTCTGATTAATTTCGTTGCGGGACCCAAGACAGTTGAATCGTTTCTCTGGGACTCATCGAGCTTCATTGCTCGGCGTTTTTTTGGCGGTCTCCACTGTTGATTCTGGCTTTCAGGAGTTGCAGTGGGTTGGGAACAGTGTGGTGGGTTTTGTCCCAAAAAAAAAAAAACTTAGAAAGTACACATAACTTAAGAAAACTTACATTGATACTTGCTGACCTAGAATCGGACCCGCATACTTATATTTGAGAGGCTGGTGTTTTAACCACTAGGCCACCACGACTCGACACACTTGCAAAGAGACACTTTCGAGACACTTTCAAATAAATAAAAAAATAGTATTATCAATCTTTATGGCAACTGAAATTGGCAAAACTTAGAAATAATGGTTATATTTATCTATTGTTATATTTTTAATCATCATCATCATCAGCCTCAACTCGCCTACTGCTCTCTCTAGGGCTCTTCCATGGCACGCCGACAAGCTCGATTCTGAGCAGTTTTCCGGCAGCCACTACCAGCCACCTTTTTGACGTCGTCGCTCCATCTCGCCCAAGGGCGTCCTATGCTACATTTGCCGAGACGCGAGATTTTTAATATATGTACAGTCAAGACCAAAAGTCGAGTTGCAGTCTCACAAAACTATGGCCAAGCAATACTAGTTGTAGTTACGACCTTCTTCTATAATAAAGTTTGATACACACTCATACACTTGCTGCCCGCTTATGATTGTTAGGTACTACTTACTAATTTCAACGTCTACAGTAAGTGTTTCAATGGCCTAACGGGTTTCGCCTTGATAGGCGTTCAAGGTGGTTCGAGTTCAAATCTAATAACTTGCAAAAATATTTTTTAAATGTTTATTGGTGAGTTATGAATGCTGACAACAAAAATATCTAAAAATACCGATCTGCAACTTAAAGATGATACTTTCTTTTAAGATTTTTTCTATATTTGAGTCATGATAAAAAGATGACGGTAGACTTAAAAGAATCTGAATTACTACTTCACAAAAAATATTCCGCTACCTACAATAACTATTATTAGCTACAATAACTCAAATAATATTACTTAGCTGTTGTTGGTTGGTGAACATATAGTTACCAGTTTTTGTTATTAGTTTTACTTTTTAATCAATATGCAGGCATATGCAGCAATATATCTCAAATATCATATGAAACCGGCTTTTGTGTAAGTTGTTTTTATTATTATTTATGTAAGGTGCAAACCAATCGCTTGTAACAAGTGTGTAATAAAATTGTTATTGTTTTAGAGAAATACTGTAAGCCGTTGGAGGTCAAGGTCAAGAGGTTGGAGGACGAAGGTAGCTGTCGAGACAAGTGAAACGAAACGACAATATTTACCGTTGAATAAACTTTTAAATCGTGCGAAGAAGATAGGTTGCATTTGTGGTTTAAAAATAAATTGGCGAGGCTGGTGGAGTCTTATCGAGCTAAACAAAAAAAAACTATTTATAACAAAAACAGTGCAGAAGTGTCCTGCAGAGTGTTTTAAATATATACCAATAAATATCTAAATAACGGACTCTAAACCATCTCTAAAGTAATTTAGCTAAGTGACAGTAATATGTTCGGTTGGCTTAATGGCTAACAGATGTCGCCTTTTGCAATTTCAATACAAATTACTTTTGGTAAATTATAAAAACAATAATTTCGGAATTCGATACAAAAATAAGTTCGTTTACTTTTGAACTAAGAAAGCGCTTGAAGATTATAATCTCATGCCATCAAACTCCGAAAAAAGTCACTACAGGATGGCAGCATTAGTACCATGCTATACACCCAAAAAAATTATAAATGTAATAAGCACTATTATGTGTTCTAAGTATAGATTATTTTATGATTGCAATAATACCCACCACCACACACCACAATACCAGTAATATAACCTCTTTAATCATAATATACGTATAATATTATAATTTTCATATCTAACAACCAAAAATGTTTTTTGTATTTTTTACCATAACAATATCATAAGTTTGTCAAGGATTACTTTTTATATAAAATATTACAATGCTGCCGTTTCAACGTTTCATTTGTTAGTATAAGTATATCTATACCGAATAATATATAACTTTATAATGTATTGCATTATAATATGCTTATTGTTTTATTTTTATATATATTTTTATTATATTACCCCTATAGTAAACTAAAACATATAATAAAACCCTTTTTTGGGATAAATATTCAATAAATTTTCCTATTTGTTTAAATATTATTTGCAAACATTTTTACTTTAAAATACAAATCAATTATCATAATTTTAAATTATATGAAACAACAAAAAGAGTTGCCTATAATAAGGATCGAACCCACAATCGCTCGCTTTTGATAGCACCATTGTTAAGTGCGGCCACTAACTCAACTTCAAATGAAGTAACGAAATTTTGCATTACTTTAAATAAAGACGAAGACTGCGATAAAAAAATAATGCGGTAGTGTGCGTGGCCGGTTTAGCGCAGGCGACAGTAGTCTTTAAGGTGGGAATGGACTTCTACAGCTGATAGTACCTATATGTATCAAAAATTTAAGCTACAAATTTTTGATACTTATAGGTACACTAGCTTTCCGCCCGCAGTTTCGCCCGCGTGGAGTTCGGTTATATCGCGCTTTTTAGAAAGGTAGCCTATGTTCTTTCTCAGGGTCTAAAGATTGTCTGTACCAAATTTCATCAAAATCGGTTGAGAGGTTTAAGCGGGAAAGCGTAACAGACAGACAGACAGACAGAGTTACTTTCGCATTTATAATATTACTAGCTTTCCGCCCGCGGCTTCGCCCGCGTGGAGTTCGGTTATATCGCGCTTTTTAGATTTCCCTCGGGAACATCAAATTTTTCCGGGTTAAAAGGTAGCCTATGTCCTTTCTCAGGGTCTAAAGATTGTGTGCTTTCCGCCCGCGTCTTCGCCCGCGTGGTGTTCGGTTATATCGCGCTTTTTAGATTTCACTCGGGAATATCAAATTTTTCCGGGATAACAGGTAGCCTATGTTTTTTTTCAGGGTCCAAAGATTGTCTGTGCCAAATTTCATCAAAATCGGTTGAGAGGTTTAGGCGGGAAAGCGTAACAGACAGACAGACAGACAGACAGACAGAGTTACTTTCGCATTTATAATATTAGTATGGATAGTATGAATTATATTAAATGTTTCAATTATAGAATATTAAAAAGTGTGAATTCATTTGAAGTGTAAAAAATACGTAGTATCCCACCGATACCGGGAACAGTGTCCAACCCACCGTTGGACAGGACAATAGAGAGAAAAGCCTCCTGAGTCCTGACAATATGAGCTGTGGCTAGAAATACTGTCCGTGGTATTGTTATTATGGATGAGTTGAAAGTAATTTTAAATGGTAATATTACTAGCAAGAAATAGACAGCTTCCGTGGCGTAGCGGTAGCGAACGCGGCCGCTGCGCAAGGAGGCCCAGGTTCGATCCTCGCACAGTGCAAAATTTGTATGCACGAATATGGAATATTTGCACTGGTTTGGTCGTGCCTTGGAAAGCATGTTAAGCCGTTGGTCCCAGTTGCCATACAAACATCTAATGGCAGTCGATACGGGTTGTTGGAGCCCTCAAAAATCCAACGAATGGTCTAACTGCATTACTTCGATATCGCGTTCGGGTTGTGGAGGTCAGACGGCAGTCGCTTCACGTAAAATATCAAAGTTTAGCCAAAAGAACCGTTAGACTGGTAAAGCGGACCCCAGACTCCAATGCTGTAAAAGCATCGGATGCGACTGGGATTAACGTTGAGAAGATGATGATTAGTAGCAAAAAATAATTGTGTGAAAAAATACAGATAAGCAATTAAAAAGCATTGTCAAAAAAGATTATTTTCCTTATAGTCCAAAAAAAGTATTAAATAAAATGGCGTCGCTGCAAGAGTTTTAATATAAGCAGACCGTAAATAAACACTTTCTGTGCACTTGCTACCTAGCATTACCACACCTCATAAATCACGGCACACATTAGAACAAGCAGCCCGCTGCTAAACTTTGTATCAATTTACTAAACGACTGAACTCGCAAACAAAAGCTAGTCGCTACAAATATCTGCTTTGTTCCCATAACAGACAATTTTCAAAGGGACAATACAAAAATAAAATTTGTGAACAAACAAAACCCCTGGCAACACAATGCCGTGTTGAGTAATGGTCCCATAGTGAGTGTTTCTACGAAGCGCGGAACCCATGTCGGAGTAGACACGGACGGTACTGAATTGATTGCCTGGATGTCACACCTGGAGCTGCAATACAATTTTATCACCTTCGTATCTTGTTCAATATTTTTATACTACGAGAAGTCAGAAGGAATTGCTTTATACCGTATTTCAAAGGGTTTCATTTTATTTTTGCGTGTACTCTATTGGATATTACACTCCTTTATTAAATCTGTCTCACTTGGGAACATTATGGGTTAATAAGATAAGATATTGGAAATTGTGACAATACAGTTAAAGCTTTCAATTAGCTCGATCAAACGATGCGGTTTCCTCTCCTGTGATCCACGACTCACACGGAGCCATTAGTTGTTCATCCACTTTAGATGAAAAGCAACCTGACTCATTATTACATGTATAATCATGGATATGTAACTAATCTTCATCATCATCATTTCAGCCGAAAGATGTCCACTGCTGGATATGTCCAGCAGTGGATATCTTTCGGCTATATTACCCACCTACCCCTCTATAGGCCTCCCCCAAGGATCTCCACGACGATCGGTCCTGCGCCTCCCAAATCCAGCGGTTTCCCGCGACCTTCACTAGGTCGTCGGTCCACCTTGCCGGGGGCCTACTCACGCTGCGTCTTCCGGTGAGCGGTCGCCACTCGAGAACCCGTCGGCCCCATCGGGTATCGATCCTACGGGCAATGTGCCCGGCTCACTGCTACTTTAGTGTTGCAATTCATCGGGCTATGTCGGTAACTATTATTAATTTCATAATACTCAAGTTAATAGTAATTGTATTCATAGATCTTTGATAGTCGTACCCAGAAGTCCGAAAGTCTGACAACCGTTCTTACCAAGGGGTATCTAATTACCCAGTAACTGGGGTGTGGAAGTTGGATGAACAGTCACTCCATATAAAATACAGGTATTCAGCTGAATCTGATTAGGCTGGAAGTCGATCCCAACATAGTTGAGAACAAGCTTTCTGCACCTTATTCTGGACCTTGCAGCGTTGAAGTTTTACGTCGGTAATCAAAAGAACGCGCGTGTGGTACCAGGCTTAGAATAGTATCAACCCATATCCGCTCGTGGGTGTCGTAAGAGGCGACTAAGGCAACTCTCACCAGGGAATCGGGCAACAGCGCTTCTCCTGTGAAATATCAAATAACTACGATCCCCAACTACCTATAAGATTATGGCAAACCCCCCTGAGTTTGTTTCGGCGTTTCTTATCAGAGGTAGTCAGTTAGGAAATACCGGATCCAGTTAGTTAAAAAAAAAAACGATTTCATTTCATTTCCCCCCAATGCATTGGGGGACTTGTCCAGCAGTGGACCTCTATTTATAGGCTGAAGAAGAAGAAGAATTAATAGAAAAATAAATTGTTTTAACAAACACATAATGATGTAGGGGATTCAATCATCGTTTTGGGGTGAATATAAGGGTTTTTGTAAATTTAATATAGTACTGAATAGAGCTGATGATGAGTGTTTAGTGACGGTGCAAAGGAGGAAGTGCTGAACGTGAAGTCTGCTTGCGTGCCGCAAAGCTTTACAGACCGGTGTAGTACCACTAAGGCGGAGCACAGTCTGGAGTACATACGCCAGTAGATGAGGTACACGCCGATGGTGCAGTTACTGGAGACTTCTGACGACTAAGACGACTTGCCGCTGGACGTACTGTATCTTCGCTTTTTATAATTATAAACGTTAATAAGATTATTATAAGTGCTTAACTGCAATCCTGCCTGATGGTAAGCCGTGATGCAATCGTTGATGGTAAAGCGCGCTACTTTATTAAGCCTATTCATTTTAAAAAAATATAGTGAATAGGAAGGAAGACAGTAGTTCAGAAAGCTACAATGTTAAACCTAACAACACGACCAACGATGCAGCGCCAGAGGGAGATTGATCTGAAGACCCTCCACGACCAAACTCCCGACACAACAACATTTGGCGCATCGTACCGGGCACACATCGCAACACAACTGTTCAAACCCGTCTTCCGTACAACTTCACCAGACATCATGCCGGAACACATCGAATCGCTTGGCGGCAAGACTTTTTCTGGTGGGTGGTCACTTCTGCCGGCAGCCGATTTTATGGCCTACCACCGAGAAAAATCCGCTACCGCGGATAAATACTATAGAATAGGAACATGTTAGTGAAGCACTATTTGTAAGGAAAAAATGCATTTCCTTCTGTTACGGAACCCTATAAAGCAAAAATGATCCATTTTTCGAGCAAGCAGATAACCTAGGCAATATAATAAGCAACAAGCACTTACTCTCATTGCTCGAACAAGTTTCAAAGTACTACTGAAGGTACTCCAGTCGTTGTTACTTGTACGAAGAAGTCCGAAACTTTGAGATGAAATAACTCTAGGACTTCTGCCTTGATCTTCAATGAGGGATACTTTAACATTTGCAGGTAAATGTTTTAGGGGAAGACGAAATCATTTGTATTGCTGAACGACTTGTTTACGTATAACCGACTCTTAACTAAATCTTCGCGTTTATTTTGTTCGTTGAACCTGAATCGTGGTCGCGTCGAGAAAGGGCATTTTCTGGGTTTCCGAACAAAAAGTGACATATGAAGGTCAAAATCGCTTGTTTGAGGAAATAATAATTTTCCACGTTCCACACACTCGTGTATGGCGTTCCATTTCAATAATGTAATGATTTTGTTTTGTCCTTTTTGACCTTGGATAGTAGAATCACGCTTTAGTTTACTAACTAGGAAATAATTTTATGTGTTTGTAACACAAAACGTGAGGAATATTTTCGTAATTTTAAGAATGTCCTCGGTGATAGACCGTAGTATCGGTTGCTGGCAGCAGTTACCACCCACCAGACAAAGTTTTGCCGCCAAGCCATTCGTCGTGTTCCGGCATGATGTCTGGTGAAGCCGTACGGAGGACGGGTCTGAGCAGTTGTGTTGCGATGTGTGGCAGATACGATGCACTACATAAATGTTGTTGTGTCGCCTGTCGGGAGTTTGGTCGTGGAGGGTCTCCAGATCAACCTCCTTCTGGCACAGCATTGTTGGTCGTGTTGTTGAGTTTAACATTGCATCACCTCGCTCAGCTGCCGCCTTCCTTCCTATTCACTAAGTTTTTTTTAAGTGAATATGTTTAATATACTAGCTTGCTATACCATCAACGATTGCATGGCTCCTTAGTATCAGGTGGGATTGCGGTCAAGCACTAGATAACAATTATTTAAAAAAAAGTATCATCGTCACACTCTGTCAAGAATACTTTTAACTTTAGTTTTTGACATTGTTATCAGGGAGATAAGATGGCGACCAGGCCTTTTGATCTTTATTAAGTTTTCAGTTACGTTATTATTATTAAGTTACACTGTTCTATAACAATTCAATCAAAGCCTCGGTAATATTATCTTTTCCAAGTACTTATCCTTGTTTGCTGTTCACAGTTTCCACCGTATAATGATAGAGGAAACGTATATTGTTACTGAATTTTAGCACCGCGTATTTTCGCTGTAAAGAAATAGAGGTGCTAAAACACTCGTATGTACCCAAACGACATAACAAGCTAAAGCACTTATACACAAAACTATGGTGCGTTGTTCTTTACTAATTTTATAAATGCCTATGAACCAATACCGCGGGTCACAAAAATGTATTAGAATTAAACAAATGCTCTCTATAGACAAAAAACGGCGAATGTTCGATTTTCAAATGAACAAAAACTAATCATCATTGTTATTAGACCGTTCAATACTGGTAAATGTCCTAAGATGTCGGCCAGTATAATGCGTCACAGGCCAGTCGGCAAAATCGATTGACTTTATAGTTTTATTTTATAAAATACCGTTTGTTTCGCCGTTTCTTCTCAAGAGCTGTCAAATAGGGAATGTCGAATCCATTTATCTTATTTTTCTATAGTAATACGATTCAAAGTGATTCTGATATTCTTTTGACAGTATCAACAATATCTTTTCGGTTTAAAAACACTTCATGCCAAAAAAAGAATATTACGGTTAACTAACGGATTGAGAAATGTAAAGAATGTATATAAAAAAGCCGATTCAGTATCTGTGATGACATACAGCTGAGGATACAACAGATCGATGGATCCATTTTGAGTTGTGACTGCTGAGGCTTAGGCTTTCGCTCTGTGAGAGCGAGTACGTTGGACTAATATTTTTTTTTTTTTAAATACGTTGCCGCACACTAGGAATTTCTCCTACATCGTGGGTGCGTTTACAAATAATATATAAACTCACATACACAAACAACCAGTGCCGGAACAAGTACTTGTGGGTCATACAAATATTTATTCCGATCGGGAATCGAACCAGCCTCACGCAACGCAGCAGTCAATAACTTAACCACTGCTGCAGTCAGATTTTGTGGTTGTTATACATATGTCTTGGATTTTAGGTAGCTGCTGGAACAGCTCAGTGTCGTTTAACACAGGTTGGGACAGGCACATGTCCAGCGGACTGCAATAGGCTGGGTTGATTATTCGATTGTTATGTTTTGGAATTTCTGGTTATTGGTTTTCTTACGCAGTTACTTTGTTTTCCTTAAACAGTTTTTTGAAAATGGGAATGATATTAAATTATAGACACAAAATGGTTACTTGAGTCAAAGCAGTTTCTATAACAAAATAATCCATCAGTAATACCGTTACGATACCAAATTAAAGTCCTTACTTTGCTAACTAAGTTAATAAGAATTGTTAGGGATATTCTTGTTTCTACGATGGTTAAAGTCGAACCGACAGCTAAAATTGTATCGCGTTTTAAAGATAAATTGTGCTGCTTCACAGTAAACCTAATATATTGTAGTGAACGGACAAATTCTTGGACAGTTCTCTCTTTGTCGCAAAACGTTTTTAACTGTTTAACACGGCTTGTTAACAAAAAAAGTAAGAAATGCTGATGGTGATATTAAACGATCCAAAACTTGTGGAAACAAGTTGAATCAGCAAAAATGTTTGCAGTTCGCAAAGTTTTAGTATGGTTCTCTAGTCTGGTTCTGGTTATGTGGATTTTGAATCATCGCAAACAGGATCTTGGAATAAGTTCTTTGGAATATTAAGTCAACTCCAAGGAAAACGTGTGTATCCTCCAAAATTATGACCTGAGTGTTACGCTAGACTAAATATTCTATACGAAATGAAGCTGTTTTTGTGCCGATTCAAATCGCCCCCACCCGAACATCTCAGGAACTAAAATTAAAAAAAAAACTCCGATAATTTACTTTCATACCGTATTAAAAGACAATCTTGTGTAATTTCTACGTGGAATTCAAAACATTTTGATTATGAAATTATGCGCATTTTTTAAAACTTGCTATCCAAAAAGCTTCTTGGACGTAGCTGTCAGTGCCAAAATGGCGAAAATAAAATGTCTTCATTTTGAAGTCCATGGTATTTTTTAATAAAGAAATTTTGGCTTGACGTTGTAAGAGATGACATGCATGCCAACAAGCTCTTACCACAGGATGCTAAATCGTGCGAAATGAAGGAGAATGTGCAGGAAAGCGGACCCCGGGCTCCAACACGAAAGCCGCGGATGCAACCGGGATAAACGCTGAGATGATGATGATGATAATGGTATTTTTTAATAAAGGTCAGAGGTATCTTCAGATACTATCGCACTTTAAAGTTTCGTTTGTCAGTATTTTGATACTAGATGGCGCCAGCATTTCTCAACTAATTGATCCCTAAGAAAAAACGCCGAAACAAATTCGAAGGATAACCTTTGAATTTGTTGAACGTTTAAAGTATAATATTAATATTTTTTGCGAATCTAAGGTACGTATTACAGAACTCAAAACTCAAACTCCACTAAAGTCTCGTTTTAAGCCATTTGATTGGTTGAAACTAGTTTTAAGTAATGCTTAAGCAGAGATCAATGGTTGAGTTTCCCTCTGGAATACGGACCTAAGAATACTAATGCAATATCGGGAAAGGGAGAATAATGAAGGTACTCTAATATTAAATAATGAAGGCGGCAAGAAATTATTCCCAAAGTTAATATGCAGACTAAGTTAATGACTCTAAAACAAGAATATCTAAACTAGACGCCAACAACACGATCCTAACACTGAAATAATCTGAACATCAACACTCAGATCTGTTTGTTTCCCTCATTAAATTTTTCTCCAAATGCCTACAAAGGAAACGAGGCATTCAAACAAGAGCGGCTATTGTGCCCCTTCCACCACATTTGCAGCTTCTTCACAAAGTACCTATCACGCCTTGAAAAATGAAAGCGTTTTTACCACTGAAACACCATTTTCTCCCATTTTTCCTGTTAATATTCTCGACTATTCATCATCCGTGAACCTTAAGCGACAATTGAAATACTATAATGTGTTTTCAATTACATAATCGGAGGCCAAACAATAAGGAAAGTCGTTGATGTTTTTCCAGAAAATTCAATTGTTTTTGTTTCAAAGAAATGTAGGTCAATGACATCATTATCTGAATCTACATGCAAATAAAGTAATTGGTACAGAGAGTATGCTTACTTTGCTTTCTCTTCCGTGGAAAAATAGGTATTTCTTGATAAAATAAATTGATTTTAATAAAAATATTTTCAATATTGTGATCTACAGCAGTTTCAATAATTGTTAGACTTTAAGTACCTACCTACATTTGTTTGTTCTGACTCCTGACCGATTGGACGAAGAAGGCTCAGTACAAGAAAAGAAGGAAGAACATGGGTTACCTTTGCCCTTCTGTGGAGCATACAGAAAAAATAATTGTGGGTTTGTGTATTTATTAAAACTAGGTGACACCGGCGTTTTCTATCTGATTATTTCGAAAAGAAAAGCTGAAATAAACTCAGAGATCACAGTCCCTTTTAAAACCCAGGCATATTATTGATCACATAACGTGACGATCATAAGTTACATAGTTAATCATTATAGTTAAATGGACCATATTGCTTTTTTATATTTTCAACACTTAACCTAATTGAGATTCAGCTTTAAGGACACACAACAAAATCCTCTCAGGGTTTATCTTTATGTTGGGGACCCGGTCATATTAATTTTATGACAATGTTAACAATTTGTAGGTACTTAAATATAAAGTAAGTACATCAATACGTTGGTACTAACATTAGGAGACATACATATTTTATAAGGAGTTGCTTTGATTTGGAATTCGAGGTGAATCTGTATTAGTCCGAGGCCATGAGCTTTTATGGTTCTTGGGACCCGCCATCGCCGAGTTCCCACATATCGGTAGGAGTGGTTCACATCGGCGTCGGGTCGACGATGACGACCTGGAACTCGTCCTCGACAGCCGGAACTTCGAGAAGTATTTCTGTCGCTTGGCTTCCAGACTGGAATGGGCCGGGCTGTCCTGAGGCGGCTTCTTCCAAACTAGGGGGACTAAACGCCTTCTGCCGGAGGCTCTACGAAAGGGTCGTGCGGTCCATGGCCTTTTTCGGGACACTGGTGTGGGCCAATCCTTAAGGCGGCGACCAGTCCGACGCCTAATTGCGTCCCAGAGGGTCATGGCCGTTCGGCTGGTCCGAGGATACCACATGGTCTCCGCTGAGGCTGCGAGTCTTCTTGCTGGATTGTCGCCATGGGATCTGGAGGCCAAAGCCCTCGCCTACATGTGGGAGTGACGAGAGGAGGCAATAAGCAGGTATAACTCCGTGGGCGCGAGAAATCGCGGTAACGTGGACAGAGCTCCGGAGGAGTCTCATGGCGAGATAGACACTGCGATTGTCTTATGATTGATCGTCTTTGGGAAGTGGCCAGAGTATCCTCACCGAACACGACTGGTTCGGAAAGTTTCTGTTCTGGATAAGGCAGGAAGAAACGTCAGGGTGTTACCACTGTGGGGATCGCCCCGAGAACACGGTGGAGCATACGGTGGAGGTCTGTTTGGCTTGGGCGGACGTCTGTTCGGCTTAGGCGGAGCATCGTCATATCCTCGTGGGGCCAACGAAGGCGATCTGTAACGTCCGGCTCTGGTCCAGCCCATAGTCCGGAGCGAGAGGGCAGAGCAAGGCGCAGTGCTTGTGGTAGCCGGAATCTCAGCACCCTCACTCAAGCTCTAGCCGACGCAGTGGGCGCCTTGGTCGGGAGACAACGTGCACTCCCGGCCATCGCAGGCGCGGGCTTACGGGTGGCGAGCAGTGGGCACCTTGCCGCCTGATAGGGACCAGGCCCGTGTCGACGGCGCGTTGTGTTTCACGCAAGCCTCAACGAGATGTCAGCATATCGTGATTGCACGAAGACCGATGCCTGAGTCAGGGTTGTGGGTTGGTCAAAAGAGAAACCGTGGCACAGGCAACTGAAAGAACACGGATGGACAGTAAAAGTCTTCATTTGATGATTTCCCAACCACACCAAAAAAAAAACAGTCACTTCATTATCCTTTTGGGGCTATTTGTGCTTTTAATTTGCAAGTCTTTTGGAAGTTTACTGAGTAAGTACTCATTCGGGCATTGAAAAGTAAACGCGTACAATATGTGCTCAAAAATAAATTGAAAATCCCGTGCTATTAATTAAAACAGTTTGTCAACAATATTGGTTGCCATGTTTCCGAAATTAACATGTGCATAATTGATTCAACTTTTGGATAAATACATAAGTACTGATATTAACAAACCATTTATAATTTCATGATTCACGTTTTACAACGCATTTATATTGACACAGTTAAATGGATACAGATTACAGATATGACATATTAGTAATGAGTACAAAAGCAATGCTTTTATTCTTAAGTGTTCTTGTGAAAGAACAAATGAAAAAGAAATGTAGAGAATATTCAAGGGAACAACAAATTATAAATTTGATTTTATTTAATTAGGTTGCTTATAGTTCATTTTATTATTTTATTTTAATATTTTGTTTCTTTTTGATTTCAGTTAGCTGCGCGCCCGATATGGTGATTACGGCTCCTTCTTTCACACAGAGAGGTAATCTATGTCCCAGCATTGGGAATGTTATAGACTGCAATGCAGTCAGCAAAATGAATGCAAAGTGAAAAAACAAATAACTTTGCTACATTAAACAATGATTACGCATTTACGAGTTCATAAAAAATCACAAATAATCTCAGACCTCCAAGTAAGTATTTCAATGGAAAGTAGATAGTATGAGAATTTAACTTTTTTTTGCAACTCTATCTATTAATCATCTTATCAGCGTTAATCTTAGTCACATCAGAAGCTTTTTCAGCTTTGGAGTCTGGGGTCCGCTTTACCAGTCTAACTGCAGGTTTTGGCTAAACTTCGATATTTTCCGCGAAGCGACTGCCGTCTGACCTCCACAACCTGAATGCGATATCGGAGCATTGCAGTTAGACCAATTGTTGGAATTTTGAGAGCTCCAACATTCCGTAACGACTGCCATTAGATGTTCGTATCGCAACCGGGACCAACGGCTTAACGTGCTTTCCGAGGCACGACCAGGCACCATACAAATATCTAGGATCATATATATATAGGGATCATACAAATATTTGCAATGCGTGGGGATCGAACAAGCTCCTCCTTGCGCAGTGGCCGCGTTCGCTACCGCCACGCCACGGAGGCTGTCAATTGAATTAATTTTCACAAAAATTCGGGCACAGTTAAAGTATTGACTGATTCTCAGAATCATTAGGCTGGTGAAAATTACCAACAAGAGAACCTTTCCGTACGGTAGACGATTATGGCCTTTTAACAGTGTGTTTATAGCATTACTGTGGTTTCTAAAGTACGGCATAACCGTAACGATTATGTAACTTTTACGTTGTAATAATGACACGTTTATAATTCTCACGCTACATAAATGTAGGGGCATGTTGTAAAGTATTGCAAATCAGTTTTTAATGACGGTTTTCGGCTTGTTCAGCTATTATTTCCTATTTTCGAGGTCAGTAAAGATATTTTTTTATTTTGAACTCAAGAAAATAGTGTTTTGCCAGGCCCGAGTCGACGGCGCGTTGTGTTTCGCGCGCGCCTCAAAGAGATGTCAGCACATCGTGACGAGGTCCACGAAGACCGATGCCTCCTGGGTTAGAGTTGTTGGTTGGTTAAACAAGAAACCATGGCCCTGGCCGTTGCACAGGCAAGAGAAGAAACACGGGTGGATTTTAGTCATAAAAGTTTGACACGCCCGCTCCGCCCAGAGCGGGAGATGTCATGCCTGTCTAACCAGCAGTCGCCGAATAGTTTATTAAATGTCGATGGCCCCACAGAACAAACGTGCTCTTGCACAATTATTTTTTTTTTGCATTTTTCGTTTCATCAATGCAGCCCCATCCAAATTTTTTTTTATAACTTTTTTACTCAAAATACGCCTATTATATCATTTGATTTGTTTATTCAAGGGAAAAAAGCCGGCCAAATGCGAGTCGGACTCGCACACCGAGGGTTCCGCCGTACAAACGTAGCGGTTTACAACTTATGACGTCCTAGCTTTCCGGCAGCGGCTTCGCCCGCGTGGAGTTCGGTTATATCGCGCTGTTTAAATTCCCCTCGGAACATCAAATTTTTCCGGGATAAAAGGTAGCCTATGTTCTTTCTCAGGGTCTAAAGATTGTCTGTGCCAAACTTCATCAAAATCGGTTGAGAGGTTTAGGCGGGAAAGCGTAACAGACAGACAGAGTTACTTTCGCATTTATAATACCTACTAACATTGATTTAGAATTTTTCACAGTTTAGAGGCAATTAGATTTAAGAACTGTTTGATTTTTTTTTTTTTAATTTGGCATCTCGTAGTTGACCTTGAGAGGTCGGTACTACTTAACCGGACTATCCTGTGGCTGCCTTAAGTGAATTTAAAGCCTCCAGCCAGGGCTACTAAAAGCTAAGCGACTACACGCTAAGGGCACCCCCTGTGGGGTACGAACCTCGGCTTAGGGTGTCGCTAGAAGAACAGCAGGGGACGGCTGGATCGAATTCTTATTTTTATTTCGGTTTGATGACCGCGGCGTTTCCTAGTAGGTACTAGCTCTGAGAAGAAACGTCCGAAACAAACTCAGAGGTCATAGTTGGGAATTTATATTTACTGGCTCAGCTGCGGCGCGGGCTGGCCTTCATCGGGCAAAGAAGTGTTTGATATGAATTTCAACTTTAATATCTCTACTCGTTCATGTGAAAAAGGGTAGGTAGTAAGTTTATAATTATTAAAAAAAAAATATTTTATGTCATGTAAGCAAAAATAATATTTTAATATTTTATGTTACTTCAAATTTATAATTTTCACAATTTTTCCTTTATCTGTCTGTACTATAATATAACGTTGCTTCGTGCCGAATTTCAAGATTCTGAGTTCACGGGCAGTACCTTGTAGGTTTTGATTCCCTAGCGTGTGACGGAAATTCGTCTAAGGTATCAGTATAAACTGCTGTATCTTTTGATCGCTTTAACTTAGAAGTTTGATTTTTTCACTGATTAAAGGGGCAATAGACCTAAGTATTTGGTTTAATTTCAATTTGGTACCTTTATTAGTTCGTGAGAAATAAGGTAGTAAGTTTCATTTTATTAAAATATGTTTATTATATTTGTCGGCGCAAGGCTAACTAAAACCTTTAAAATATTAACCTTAAGCTCAGACTTCACAGTTAATATGACTAGCTAGCTGTAAATTGATTTAGATTTATTTGTTGTTGTTAGTTTGCTCTTTTTCAATGTACAAATTCAGGTTAGGATTTCCGGTTGCTTGGATAGCAACCCATTATTGAGAGTTTATCCAAACTGAGGTCTAAGAAAATAGTTATCTATAGTTAATTCATTTCATGATTAATAAGAGACATGTGTATTCTAAAGCATGTCACTGGATGGATTTGGATTATAGACTCTTGATAAAAGGAAAAAGCATGGCGCATGTTTTAAATAAATGTTTAAACGTGTTAAGCAATGAATAATTAATTCAATGTTAAAATCGAGTGTTAGAAATAGTAAAACGAATTAGCAAATTATAGTTTGTAACTCTAATTATTGTTACCTGCAAATTGTTGAAAAAGTAGTGTAACGACTAGTACGACGCCATGACGTTTTTTGAAAAAAAGAAAGGAAGCCTAGCGGCTGTCAGGAGAGATGTCAACGAGAATTTTGATAAATATGTGGTTTTTCACTAGAATATAATGTGAGTACGGTTTATGTAATTTGTTGAGACATTTTTGTTTATTTTATTGTGTTTGTGATCGCTGTTAAGCGAGAACAATAAAAATGTACGTAAAAACAAACAGTTGTATTCATTCTTGCTACATCTGAGCCTAGTCTTGGAGACAATGGCGTCAGCCCTGTTGACGCATCAGTTTCTGCGAATTCTAATGACCATGGTGCTTCTTTATCAGAAGTGGGATGAGTCGTGCTCTGGCAAGTGAGCACGATTCATCCCACTTCTGATAGACTGGTTTTAGTTAGCCTTGCGCCGACATATTATATAACTAAAAAAATGTGATTTTCGCAATTTTTCCTATATTTGCATTATATGAAATTCCTTCATGCCAAATTTCAAGATTCTGAGTTTACGGGAAGTATCCTGTAGGTTTTGATTCCTTTGCGAGTGTCGAAAATTTGTTGAAAATATCGACATATCGGCTGTATCTTTTGATTGGCTTGGCTCAGAAGTTTGATATTTTCACAGCTTAAAGGGACAGTAGACCTAGGTATTTGGTATAACTTTCAATTTGATAACTTTATTCGTTCGTGAGAAATAAGGTAGTAAGTTCCATTTTATTAAAATATGTTTATTATATTATATAACTAAAAAAATGTGATTTTCGCAATTTTTCCTATATTTGCATTATATGACAATCCTTCATGCCAAATTTCAAGATTCTGAGTTTACGGGAAGTATCCTGTAGGTTTTGATTCCTTTGCGAGTGTCGAAAATTTGTTGAAAATATCGACATATCGGCTGTATATTTTAATTGGCTTGGCTTAGAAGTTTAATATTTTCACAGCTTAAAGAGACAATAGATCTAGGTATTTGGTATAAATTTCAATTTGATAACTTTATTCGTTTGTGAGAAATAAGGTAGTAAGTTCCATTTTATTAAAATATGTTTATTATATTATATAACTAAAAAAATGTGATTTTCGCAATTTTCCCTATATTTGCATTATATGACAATGCTTCATGCCAATTTTCAAGATTCTGAGTTTACGGGAAGTATCCTGTAGGTTTTGATTCCTTTGCGAGTGTCGAAAATTTGTTGAAAATATCGACATAATCGGCTGTATCTTTTGATTGGCTTGGCTTAGAAGTTTGTTATTTACACAGCTTAAAGGGACAATAGACCCGAGTATTTCATGTGAATTTCAGCTTGATACGTCCACGCGTTCTTGAGATAAGGGGTCTTGACAGACAGACAGACAGACAGACAGACGGACAACAAAGTGATCCTATAAGGGTTCCGTTTTTTCCTTTTGAGGTACGGAACCCTAAAAATCATGGAAATATATCACAAGTATTAAAGTATATGCCATTGTAAAAAGCTTTTTGGATTCCCGAGTTCATACGAATAAACGTGTTAAAACAAGCACACCTTTTGAGAAGACTTGTGCACTTCTTCGAGTTTGTATAATAGCAGCTTACACGTTTATTCATGTTGATAAAGAATACGATGTTTATTCTTAACGTGTCAATGAAAGTATTGAAATATTTTTTATTTATAATTTAGGAATTGCATTGCCTCCTATGGTGTTTAATCGGATTGTTTATTTTACACGAATAACAGTATAATGAAAGTTTACTGTGATCTAGTCATAGAAATTCACAAAAATAAAAAAAAAATAAAAATGGTTTTTCTTATATTGTTGGAAAACGGTTTAAACTAAAATATATCTATATATCTAATGTAATTACACAGTATTTTTTTTAAAATTTGGTATTATTTGTTTAACCCTATATACTACCAAACAACAGCTAATCAAGTTTTATTGTTTTATTTTTTCCTGAAAAGTTGTCGTTTTTGACTTACTTGTTTATTCTGTAGGGCCATCGATATGAACTGGCTGCCTATCTGACCTCCACAACCCAGGTACTGGACTTTCAGGCTACCGACAACCAGCACACATCCACGATTGACACCTGGGGCTAACGGCTTAATTTGTTATCCGTGGCATGGATGGTATGGTCATTAATCCTCGGACCAACTGCGTCAAGCGTAGCTTAACCTGAAATATCGAGCCGTGCGGTTATTGGCAGTTATGCACTCATACAATGACGACACGATTGGCGTAGGGGCAGAGCTATCGACTGCTGCGATTCGTGTCGCGGGCTCGATGCCCGCACGGAACAATTATTTGTATGGGCTACAATTATTAGCTATTCCAAATCTGGCTGTTTATAAACGCACCCACGATACAGGAGTAATTACTAGGGTAAGGCAAAGTTTAAAAACAAAAAACATAGTTACGAAACGCATTTTCAATTGTTAAATTATTATTATTATTGCAGCAAAATTTCCTTAACATTTTCAGTAAAAAAAAAAATGTGATACGCTAAGCAGCTGGCACGCAATTTTTTCTCTCGGTCCACAAAATCATGGAGATATTTTTTTAAATATTCGCTGAACAATAGCGGAGGCTCATAAAAAGCGGCGCAATTGGTCGTGAGACTGCAGAATGTTCGTTGGCGGGCGAATTTGTTGGTTCCGAGATTTTCCGGGGCTCTTTCCGAGCTTTCCCGAGCGCTTCCCGTGCGCCCCACCGAATTACAAAGAATTCTCCTACAATAACCGAACATTCCGCGTTGTCGACTATAGCAAATGTAACCAATCTTTTTAATTAAATTACTGAAATAAAAAGTTGCCCCATTTTTTCTGTCTAATAGAATTATTCCGTTTCACGCTTCCGATTCTTAGCGACGCCCTTTCAGATGGAAAGATGGAAGGAATTGTTTGCAGATGTTGTGTTGTATTTATTTGGTTCATTTTAAGACTCTCGAGGAATAAATAAGATAAATATTCCAGAAACCAATAGCTGACATTGGCGCCGACATTTTTATATACTAACTAAACTAATTTTGAGATCAGTACATCTTTCTCTTTCTACTCCATTAAAAAAGGACAGAAAATAAAATATCCGTTAAATGAAGATACTTCATAGACAGTTCAGATATGATTTTAACCATGGTTTTAGAGCCAAGAGGAACAGGGAGTATTGTTCGTTAATTTTCCGTAGAAAAAGGAGGATCTTCCTTCTTCGGTTCTGTGTCTGGCGGGCACTTGCTCAACGGTTGATGTTGGGGAATGGTAAATATGCTAGTTGCACGGTATACTCTACTTGCGAGATGTAGAATTCGTGTGACGTCAGTATGCCGCGTTGTTCGCATGTGGCGGTTGTAGATAAAGCTATAATGGTTACTGAAAATACGTCAAATTACACCAGATGCGGACTAATTTCACAGGACTAAACAGATATTTATCTCCATCCTTTTCTTAATGATATAGAAAAAAAGATGTACTAAAATTAAATTCAACTTAGTTTGTGAACGAGAGGATCGAAGCCATTATCTGCAAGGAATTGAAGACTATATCTACATCTTTCACCCATTTTTATTACTTTCCAATGTCCTGAGATCGTTCGTTCCATCGGCTATTGTTTGGTTATACAAATGGAATGCACCAGACGTCCCGAAGCTACCATTGATCGAGCATTTGATCACTATATAATATCTTAACTAACGTAATATTACCCTTGTGTAAATCTAACTAGCTTTCCGCCGATTTCATCAAAATCGGTTGAGATGTTTAAGCGGGAAAGCGTAACAGACAGACAGACAGAGTTACTTTCGCATTTATAATATTAGTATGGATAGACCAATCAAAAAGAATAGACTAATTATAATATAGAACTAAACCGAGATAGCAGCATAAAAAATACAAGAAAATTTCGCAATGAATTTGGTTTATAAGAAGCTTCGCCTTCTAGCGTGAATGAAGTGATGGCTCAATGGTATCGGCCCAGGCTTACGAGTGGTCATGAGTTTGAAGTTAGATGTACGTTTGTGCCTTATAAGAAAGCTCAAAGTCACTCAAAGGGCAATGGACAGGGCTATGCTTGGGGTTTCACTGCGTAATCAAATCAGAAATGTGGAGATCCGCAGAAGAACGGGAGTAACCGACATAGTCCAAAGAATTGTAACACTTAAGTGGCAGTGGGCCGGGCACATTGCCTGTAGGACTGATGCCCGATGGAACCGACGGGTTCTCAAGTGGCGACCACGCACCGGAAGAGAGGGTAGGCCCCCGACAAGGTGAACCGACGACCTGGTGAAGGTTGCGGGAAACCGCTGGATTCGGGAGTCGCAGGATCGGTCGTCGCGGAGATACTTGGAGGGCTATGTCTAGCAGTGGACGTCTTTTGGCTGAATTGAAGATGATGATGTACGTTTGTGTACTTAATTTGATTACAACTGCTTTGTCCCGTATGGTACCGGGCGTCCCGTGTGGTGCCGGGTGTCCCGTGTGGTACCGGGCATAGAATAGTAAAAACCCATATCCTGCTGTGGGGTTCGTAAGAGGCGACTAAGGGAATTCGCAGTGCGTTGACCTCTGGCGTCAGCTGCTGTTCGCGCGCAATCCATCATAAGCTGCTAACAGCTGTGTTGCGCGCTCCTTAACTACATTGCAACAATTTCTAAATGTATTTGGGAAAAAATATAACATGGTGTAAAAATGAATGGAATCGATTCAGTCGCTTCTTCTTCTTCAGCCTATAGATGTCCACTGCTGGATAAAGGCCTCCCCCAAGGCTTTCCACGTTGACCGGTCTTGTGCTCCCCGCATCCATCGGCTTCCCGCGACCTTCACCAGGTCATCGGTCCACCTTGTTGGGGGCCTCCCTACGCTGCGTATTCAGTCGCTAATTCTGAACAAATTATATTCAGGTTTCGCATAAACAAAAAATAACGTTGTACAGTCCTTAAAGCGACTAAGCAGATTAAAAGTCCCAGTATCATGGTAAAAAGAAAAATGAAGGTACTATTCGAGGCCAATAGGTTCTTATCGCCTTTTGGCCTGTATAGGATATTCTGTTTGTTTTTTCTTTGTTACTTTTTTCTTTATACAGAGTGGCGATTAGGTTATCACATCAATAGGTATAGCCTCTATTATACAGCCGTTCTCAGTTTCTGAGAAATATTTATATAATTTAATTTTACTAAAAACATGAATGAAACATGAAACCTGAACTTTAAGTCTTAAATCGTCAACCCGCATTGAGCAAGCGTGGTGATGACGAGCAATTCTTCTCTGTATGAGAGGGGACCTGTGCCCAGCAGTGGGACGATAAAAAGGTTCACGATGATGATGAAAAACATTAATTTGAATCTTTCATACAAAAAACTTTTTTTACAAAAAAAAAAAAAACAACCGACTTCCAAAACCACTACAAAGTGAAAAATAACTAATTTCGGAAGTCGGTGTCATTGGTTTTTATATATTAGTTTTAGACACTGAATTCCGAAATTAGCTATTTTTCACTTTGTAGTGGTTTTTGGAAGTCGGTTGTTTTTTTTTTTGTAAAAAAGTTTTTATTTTACACTCTTTAGTTGTGAAAAGTATCATGTATTCAGTTGCATTGGGTCATACTGGAAGCTGACGCAAATATAGTTGGTAATCGACGTAATTTTGTTTACCTTAATTTTTACCCGTAATTTTGAAGAATTCCTTCGACTGCTTATGGTTTTCATCATCAGATTTACTGCAGACCATTAGTTTAACCCAATGGGTGCAAAGTTCTCATCAATATAAATGAATTACGTCCAAACACAAAGTAGCTACTGTAAACCGTTGAGAAGTTTCCGGAACTGGCCTCTGTCTTTATCATCAGAGCTCTTATGACAGTCACAACCCATCTAGATGTAAAGTTCTAATCAATAGGATCTAATCAAGCCCAAACACAAGGTAGCTGCTGTGAATTATTGAGGAGTTCCTTCGACTGCCTCCCGGTTCCATCATCAGATCTACTCCCGACCTTTATCAAATTTTGTGCTTTAAAATACCCAATGAAAATACTAAGAAATGCACTAGTCGCTCCTACGATTTTTGAAAGTTCCCCTTGATTTCTCTGGTCTTCCATCATCAGATCCTGGTGTCCTTATCATGGACCACCTTGGAAATATCTTCTTTCCAACAAAAAAATAATTATCAAAATCGGTTCATAAACGACGAAGTTATAGGCGAACAACATAAAAAAGCATATATATACGGTCGAATTGAGTAACCTCCTTCTTTCGGAAGTCGGCTAAAAATGGAATAGCGTATTTGGTGAGAAAATAATAAATTAGTTTATTTTTTTATTATAAGACACACGCATGAGCCGATGGTGCCAAATATTCAAGACACACTTTATACTAAAACAAAAAGAAGGTCCCATGACTAGATCGTTAATTTTTATGAATTCTTTTGATTATGTTTTTTTTTCTTCTTTTGATGTTCGTTGTCCCACACCCCCCACAATTACTCCTGTATCGTGGATGTGTTTAGAAAAAAAATATACGTACACAAAACAGCCGGACCAGCAACTGCTTGTACGTCATAAAAAATATTTATTGTATGCTTGAAATACTTAATGTAGAAAACGTGATTTCAATTAATGTGATAACTTAATCTTCACATTTTATAACTAAGTTTTTTATTTTTCATATTTGATTTAGTATTGTTTGTAACCCAAGAAAGTCAAAAACGAATCGCAATTAATTTTTGCTGTTTTTTTCTTCCTAGAAAGTAGTAGTGTGCCATTAATACCAAGTCAAACTAAACAATTTTCGGGTTTTGAGAGCGACCTTTAGTTTAGATAGCTATAGTAGAGCTTAATTTATGGATTATTCTTTTATCCCCAAAGATAGAACGTCCCTCGACGATATTTCGGAATGAATATACATGACTAAAGTACCAAAGCCAGGGAGATAGCGTAGTACAATACCTAACATTTTCTATTTTCTCCGTTATTACAGCTGAGTTAATGCTCAACCCAATTGGAGATATACTCGAGACGAAGATATTTTGCACAAGATTGTAAACAATTGAAATATCAAAGATGGTGGCCGCAATAAAAATTGCATTTCAAAGTTTCTCGTGTAGATTAAACAGCTTTATAGAGTAATTCTTTTTATAGTGTGGATGGTAATAGATTTCAACAACAGCCGTATGGGATGACCATTCAGGTTTAGTTACCCATCTGTACTTAACAAGATGTCTGAGTCTCGGAAAATACATACGTAAAGTCCGACCCGACTGTCATTCGTGGATATTTGATAGTGTTTAAGGGTCGTCAGAAACCCGAAAATCTGACATTCAGTAACAGTATTATAAATTTCAGATAGGCAGTTGTTTCATGAAAAATTATATACAGAGCAGTGCTGATAATGCGACAATAAATGAAAACACGGACAATACTGGTTCATAGGAATAATCCTAAGCCATAGAAAAAAACCTAGCATCAAAAATAAAAAACGAAAATTTCAAATGAAATTGTAAACGGAATAGAACATCCTTTAAAATATTGGTTCACTGACCTCCGATCGGCGACAGCACAACCGTGCTGTCGCCAAAAAAGTAAGTCTATACACAACCGTTGCTTACTTTGTTGGCGCAATTTTAATGAAAGTTTAGTACCGCTAGATGCGGCGGTCATCAATCTGTAAGCGCTACCTTATCAACATGTACATCATGTAGAAAATGTGAAAAATGAAAAATAATTTCCTGTGCCTCAACTAATGGATATATTCTTATGTTTTTATGGGCGGACTGAGAATGTGTTGAGGTACACGATGTTTAATTTATTGTCGTATTGTCATTACCACTTCGTATATTATTTCTCTTTTTTAATGTCGGTACGTCATATTTTCCTTCATACATTATCAGTACCTATACATAAATAAGGCATCAGTTTAAAGCTTTGCTGGACCACTACGCAGCAAAAATATACAAATTATTCATATTACTGTGGTTTTTCTTACGATTGAAAATACCGTGCGAAGTATTCGCGCGGCTCCCCTAGTGCTGGTAGGTATTCATCTTTATCCGGTTAGACTTGAAACTACCCCAACATATGTAAATAGTTGAGAAAAGGCCGGGCAAATGATGATGATATATCTTTATTTAGTGTGGATTGCGGCCGATTGTTAGCGAGCTTCATTTAATTATTCCATACAAAACAAATATACTCTGTGTATCTGAATATAATCGATTTAGTAAACAAACGTATACATCATAACACATTTAGGCCGCGCGCTCGAATTGTTACATATCTAACAAATAGAGATGATGTACATGGATGGCTGTTTGATACGAAATAATTTTAGACCAAACGTATTTTGATTGTCAATAAAAGAGTCGTAGAGAGCGTGAAACTTTTTCAGGCTACTTAGGAAATGAATATATAACAACATATTTCTCTCTTTCTATTTCTAGGAGGTGAAGTAAAGTTTCAAAATCGGTGCGTGGCGTCGTAGGCGGAAATTCTAAGGCGATCGAATTTAATACACAACCTATTATTGTCTGTGTCTTAACTGTTAATGGTTGCAAAAACTTATGGATGATTTAACACTTATATATTTTTAAATATAATAAACTAGTGCTTGACCGCGATAACGCCTGATGGTAAATAGTGATAGCAATCACTGATGGTAAAGCGCGCTAGTTCATCATCATCATCATCATCTCCGCGTTTTTCCCGGTTGAATCCGCGGCTTTCGCGTTAGAGCCCGGGGTCCGTTTTCTTACTTAATTTCCTCCATTTCGCGCGATCTTTAGCATCCTGTGGTGTGAGATTGTTGGCACGCATGTCATCTCTTACAACGTCAAGCCAGCACTTCTTTGGTCTACCCCGCTTGCTCCGGCCCGGCGGAGGCGCCATGGCAAGACATTTGTGACCCACGTAACATACCGGTTTTCGTAAGACGTGACCGTACCAACGTAGGCGACCCTCCTGTAGTTTGTCCGCTATGTCACGGACACGAAGACTGCCACGGATGCGGGAGTTCCTGATGCGGTCCTTCCGCGTAACTCCACACATCCACCGCAGCATATTCATCTCCGTGACACGCAGCTCCTGCTTGTGTCGCTCAAGCACAGGCCACGCCTCACTGCCATAGAGGAGAACAGGTCTAATGATGGTCTTATAGACCTGCCCCTTAAGCTTAACCGGCATTTTGGGGTCACAAATGACACCCGTCACCTCACGCCTTTTTGCCCAAGCTGCGGAAATACGTGCCCTGACATCGCAATCAATGGCGCCGGACGCGTGGAGTACAGACCCCAAGTATTTAAACTGGTCTGTGCACTCGACCTTGTCACCGCCTATGCGCACAGACATGGGGACTGTTGTGTTGCTAGCCATATACACGATCTTCGCCACATTGAGTTTCAGACCTCCGTTCTCGAGCGAGTTCTTCCACATATTCACACGCCGCACCAGCCGATTCCTGTCCGCGTCCGCCATCGCGATATCGTCAGCATACATAAGCAACCAAGGAGGTTGCTCATGTGAATCCCTGATGCTATCCGACAAAACGTCTAATATCACGCTGAACAGAAACGGACTAAGGACGGAACCTTGGTGGACTCCGACGGTGACGGGGAAGGGTTTAGTGTCGCCAACAGCGGTCCTAACAACGGAATCGGAATTGAGGTACATATCTCGAATTATGTCAACATAGGCTTCTGGTACCCCTTTGGACCTCAGTGCCCACCAGATCACCCCCCGAGGGACACAGTCGAAGGCCTTCTGCATATCAAGAAAGAGCATATGCAGAGGCGTGTTCTTCGATCTGTATCTCTCCATGGCGATCCTTAGTGCAAAGATAGGATCCATGGTTCCGTACCCTGGACGAAACCCATATTGACACTCCGAGACAGCACACTCCTGTCGGATCCGGGAGTCTATAATCCTCTCAAAGATCTTCATGGTGTGGGACATGACCTTTATACCGCGATAGTTGACACACTCCTGAACCGAGCCCTTGCCTTTGAAGACTGGGGTAATAATACTCAGCCTCCATTGGCTCGGGATTTTGCCGGTCAGGAGCACGCGGTTCAGAAAGCTAGTTAGCATGCCCACACCGCGAGGACCCATCGCCTTCCAGGACTCAATGGGGACTCCATCAGCTCCGACAGCTTTCCGATTCGCCATGCGACGAAGAGCCGTATGGACTTCCTCAGGCGTTATCGGGGGCACTAATCCAAGATTTGGAGGGAGTTCCGGTGTCTGCACCTCTTGGTGCTGCTTATTCAGGAGCTCGTGGAAGCACGAGCGCCATCTCTCCTTCACCGCGAGGCCTTCGCATAGCAGGTTGCCAGCAGGGTCTTTTACACAGCGGCACTTGGATATATCCTGTGCCGCTTTGACCCTAGAACGTGCCAACTTGTAAATGAGCTGTTGCCCCTCAGACGATTCCAACTTCTCGTAGAGCGGTTGCAAGTGGTCTCGTCTGGCTCTGGCTACAGCTCTCTTAGTGGCACGCTTGGCAACTTTGTATGCGTCGCGATCTTCAGGGGATCCGGTCGCTTGCCACGTTTTGAAGAGGGCTTTCTTCACCTTAGTCTCCCTCTGGACTGTGTCGTTCCACCACCAGGTCTCCTTGTCACGTTTGCGGCCGCCCTTGGAGACGCCGAGCACTACCCGCGCCGCCCCAGTAATAGCTGCCTGGATCCTGTTCCAGTGTTCTTGAACAGGCTCCCCATCGGTACCGGCGCACTTGTCACCAATAACCGACGCGAAATCCTGGGACCTGTTTTTATCCAGCAGCCACCACCGGATCTGGCGCGGGCAGTGCTCAACACGTCTGCGTTGAGCCTTTACGCAGAGATCCATGACAAGGAGACAGTGTTGTGCAGTGAGACTCTCACCGGGTATGACTTTGCAGTTGGCTACTTTGCCGATGTGGTGCCTCCTAGTTAGTAGAAAGTCGATCTGGGTAGCACTTCGTCCGCTCCGGTAGGTGACAAGGTGCTCCGGTTTCTTTTTGAAGTAGGTGTTCACGATTGCAAGGCCAGCGGCCGCACACGTTCGGAGAATGTTGTCCCCATCCGCGTTGCGGCTACCGTACCCATAGCCACCGTGAACACGCTCAAACCCGTCACACTTCTCTCCCACATGACCGTTCAAATCACCACCCAGAACGACTCCCTGGGATAACGGGATCCCGCGAAGCAATCCTTCGAGCTGGCTCCAGAACAACGTCCTTTCGGCGTCACCGCACCCGGCCTGCGGAGCGTAGGCACTTATCAAGTGGGTTATTACCCCATTGACAAGCACCCGCACCGAGATTAGCCGATCACTGATGCGATTCACCTCCAAGACGTCATCCTGGAGCTCGTCAGACAACACCACGGCGACCCCATTTCTCCCACTAGGTGCACCCGTGTAGATCAGCTTGTAGCCATTCCCAATAAGCCGGGATCTGCTGCCTTTCCACCGAGTCTCCTGCAGGAACGCCATGGCCACCCTCCGCCTATGGAGAGTCTCGGCCAGTTCTCTCGCGCGTACAGTTAGCGTGCCAACGTTCCACGATGCGAAACGGATTTTCTTGCTTTGGGCTCGCTTCTTCAGCCGTGTCCGCCTCTGACACGGTAGCCCTAGCCCACAGGTCACGCCACGAGTCGGGCGAGGCTCCTGCGCGCCGTTTTGCGGCGGCGCCCTAGCCGTGACTTGTGCTCTTATACTTCTGTCCATTGTCGATTGGCTTATTTGGCTAATTATAAGTGCGACTGCCGTCTGACCACTAAACCCCGAAGGGAAAGCCGGCATCAGCGCCCCGTTCGTTAGTCAGCAGGTGCACCGTCTGGCAGGTGGGGTTGACTTGGGTCCCAAAGATGGTGGTGGGACCCCAGAGCACCCGGTAAAGCGCGCTAGTTCATTAGCAGTCTATTCAATTAAATTGTAGTCAGACAGAAAGATCACCGCTGGCAAATTGTTCCAGTGCCTGGATGTTAAAAACTGGCTAAATCTTGCCACAACAAGCGTAGCGCCATAATCGTTCAGTCTATAAATAACTCGCTGCCACTAATCCTTGATGTTATGTTCTGTACGATTCAATGAATATAAATGGAATGAATGGGGGATTGAAGAGGTAATCTCATTACCCTAATCTGTACATATAAGATCTCCTCAAGGTGTGGTTGCTATGAATTAAAATTGCTTCACATTTGTTATTTAGTTTGTGAACTGACGGGTGAAATGAGATAGTTGAGGTAAAGTCGAATTTCGAACAAGATAGTAAGTTCGAGAATCAATTGTTTAAGTATATTTTGTTTTCAAGTGTTTGAAGCCTCTAACTATATGTAGTAGACAGGTTCATAAGTTATTGCCGGTTAATCAGTTATCTACTTTATTTAAATATATTTTCAGTTTATTTTTGACTTTTTGTAACGATATTGTACTAATACGCGTTTGGTTGCTACTGAATTTAAACTTTATTCGGTTTGTCGTTTAGTTTGTTTTAGAATAGCTTAAAAATCACCTCAAATTCTTTCTATACACGACACCTTGAGGAAGTGGTTTCATTTATATATAAGGTAAATGCTGTGACAAAATTAAAGACAATCTTCCAGTTTTATTATCTCAACTAAGTTTAGTTTGAATTCCAATATAACCAGATGCAGTCGTATAACAGTAATTTACATAGAGAGACTGCCTACATATCCGATTTTCACAACCCAGTTACTGGGTAATACTCCTGTTTAGTACTTCTATGTAAGATTGGTTGTCAAACTTTCCGACGTCTAAAGATCAACGAATAAAAACCTGGATCAACAGCTAAAAGTACTTTTGGGGGTCCGTAGGGGCCTGGATATGGAGCAGATGATCAACCACCTACAAACTGACTGCGGCAAGCGAAGACCCGTCCGGCTGATATAACAAGGCAGCATAATTTTACAAAGAACAGCTAAAATTTAAAAAAAACGCAAAAATAAAAACACAATACGATAAAGATATCGTTCTATTTTCTGATCGATGTTATTCTTCATGTAACAATACGTTCTTATTATTTAGTCAAAAATTAGATTTTCATTCATCTAACCCTTCCTCAATTAAATTGGAATCGGCTTTTAGTCAAATTGGTTGCAGTTGAATGCCATGGGTGTGAGATAGTTTTCCTATGTATTAGCAGTAAACTCGCAGACACAGAATAGAATAGCCTAGAATACGTTTTATTATGTACACCATATAAATTGCAGAACATAAATATGAAGATTTTACACACACACAATGGACGGAATTATCGCCAAGAGGGTTTTTTTTAATAATATTATAAAGTAGTGCTTGACAAATGCAATCCCGGCTGTTAAGCAGTGATGCAATCGTTGATGGTAAAGCACGCTAATTTATTAAGAGCCTAATTCACTCAAAAAACCAGAGTGAATAGGAAAGAAGTCGGCAGTTGATCGAGGTGATGCAATGTTAAACCCATCAACATGACCAAAGATGCTGCGCCAGAGGGAGATTCTTTCTCAGAACTTCAAAACTGCACGTTCAAACGTTTCAACAAAATTACAATATTTTAAAGGTTGAAGTACTTGTAAAGTTAATCTTTACCTAGAGAGACTGTTTCAATATGTCGATAGTGTAAAGATACCTATACAAAAACTACAGAATAAATTCCCACAGAAGGTCAGCTACATACAGCAATCGAAAATACGCACTTTTTTATAACTATCGACTAGTACTTGACCGCAATTCCGCCTTTGAAGACACTTAAATTGTAGGAGACACCGCCGCTGGCAAATAGTTCCAGTCCCCCGATGTTCGCGGAATAAAAGACGCGAGAAGAGAGTAGTGGTGTCAACAACGTAAGGGTGGACACTCGCCGTACGACGGGTCATCCAATGATGGAACGGAAATGGGGGATGCAATTCCCGCGCACGCTCTCCACAATGCATAGTATAGCATACCGTCAGGCTGGCTACTCTTTGCCTGTCCTCCAGGCTTTGAAAACCGTTTTGAACCAAATCTCAATTCGTCAATTAGCCTCTTCACACGACTCTTCATCGAATCCAAAATCGCCAGGTGGCATTTTACAGAACCAGCCCAAATTTGGCTGTAGTGGCTTCAAGTGCAATGAGTGCAAGCGCACTCGTCATCGTCTCCTTCAAATCTTATCCGTCATCGGCCGAACTATGCTTGTACGTCATCGGCCGAAATTGGGCATTTGAATCAAACATAATATTAAAGAATGCGAGTTTGTGGATGCGTCGAGTACCTATTGTACTTGTGTCAATTTTCGTTCGTTACAATAAGCCGACCTTCTGTGGATAGTATCCTGTGCCAGAAGTGTCTGTCCGAGTCTCTTAGAGAAGACTATTCGATTACTACGATCGTGATCAAACAGTGTGTCCTCGCTATCGGGTCCACATATAAATAGGTGCCAACGTCGATATCGCGGAGGAGACTCAGATAACCAGCATGGATGATATATTTTGAAAGAAAATGTTTTAAGATGGGAAAAGAATGATTGCGAGGTACTTTTCCTATACTATTATTTTAATAGTTTACTTTATTTTTGTAGACCCTATTTTCGTTTAGTAGAATAGATAAGTACAAAAAGTCGTACACAAACTCCTACTATATATACAGAGAGAGACGCGAAGCATTGATTACATGAACTAAATTTTTTAGACAAAATGCAGAAACGATATAGTTTACACAATGACACGATATGGATACAATAAAAATATTATAGTTGGGATTTTAATCATTCAGGCAAATTTTCATGGAAATCTACCAAAACGTAGGCAATTAAGTAAAATAAATTCGTTTTTTTTTTTTCAAATTCATGTTCTGTAATTTCTATTGATTCTTGTAATTCATTTTGGTGTACATAATAAAGAGTATTTTGTTTTGTTAATTTATAAAAATTACTGTTAACTAAACTAATACTTTGGTTATTAAACTAAAAATCTAACAATAACTTTTTATTTAAAACACTAGTAAAATAAATAAAAGCGAAGCAACCTGTTTATTGGAATTTCTTTCGGATCGGTTTTGTGTGGGTAGTCGACACTACCTCGATAAAACCGATCTTTTGATGAGCCGCCCAGTAGCGTGCAGCATATGTTCACAAACTGCATGTGACTCATTCACTTACTGGATGGATATTTACAGCTATACTTGTTTGTTATTAAGTTTTATACCTTTGTTATTTATTACCCTTTTAACCATTATTTTCTAATTATTCCGCGTTTCAGCTGCGTAGAGAAATATGGAAAATATTAGTGTCCGTACGAGCCTGATCTTAGTGGCTTTAGTTATGTCGCGATTCCTCCATATTTACTTGAGCTTGTCCATTGCGCCTCTTGCTCTGATCATGGCCATGTGCCACTTGATCTCATCTACACTACTGCTATTATTTGAAACCGGAGCACCCAGGTAGACATACGAATCAACTACGTCACAATTCGTGTCCACCCAACCAGCACGGACGACGATCATGACTTTGTCTTACTTCTATTAATTTTTAATCCATAATTGTCAAATTAATAAAAATAACCACATTAAAAAAATCACCTTATTTAGTGGAATACAAAATATATAAAAGAGTATTCCAAATATCTCCTAACAAATTGAAAACCCAAACAATTTCTAATAACAACTACAATTATCCACTGTTTTGAAAGCCCCATCAACTGTCTGAAAAGTAAATCCGCTGTCACACTCCATGTTAGCCTTAGTGATTATTTTCCCAAAATAGTTACAAGATTTGACAACAAATTATTCTAAAAAGGCCTTCATAAACCGAAGATTTAATCGTTTTGCTGTTTACGCCTTAAAGTTTATTAGCGAGCCACTTTACGTTAAATAAACATACTTATTAAAAACACATTTAGTTAAGGTCTCCTGATTTGAGACTATGATCGGATACGGATTAGATACGGATATAGAAATAATTATTTTACTGGATAAAGGATACGAAATAATTTCGGATTATCCGTTACTTTCCGATGATTTCAGTTACGGATAGTCTGATAAGGCGACAAGAGATGAAAACAAATAATGTATGCGTCTGTTGGCCGCTGCCCGGCCGATCAAAACAACCTGTCATAACATATTGCAATTAGACTCCGCTCCTATCCGATATAATCCAAAACTTTTTGTCGGATTCGGTTACGGATATTATTTTATATCGGATTATATCCGATGGTTTCGGTTACGGTTATGGACCTCCCTAACATCCCTATTTGAGACATGTGACTGAACGACAGCTGTTTTGCGTGGCTGCGATTCATGTTTTCCTCAAGTATTTCTTATTTTTGTGTTTTTGTAATTTTTGCGTCATGTTTACCGAAAATAAACGTTTTTTCTTTCTTTCTTTATAAGTTTGATATCGATCGTTTTCCAGTTCGTCTGTTTATTAGTGCATAAAAATGAATTCTTATCTCAATGTATTTGGGTCGGCACAATATTTCTTTTTCGTTTCATGTTTTTCTACTAGACCATGCCATGTCTTCGTTCACAAAGTTTATCCATCGTTTCTCTGGTCTTCAAGAAAATATGGAGACACCAGGGAGTTGTTGCATCTTTAGCCATGGCTAGGTTGTTACCGTAGTTTTAGCGCAGTCTTGACAATGAGTTGTCAACTGAGTGAGGTAACTTGTGTCGGAACTGTCTCGCTCTTGCCTTATGTGCTATCTTAACAATGAAAGAGTGAAAGTGAAGAAGCTAATGATCAAAGAAAAGGGAAATTTAATAAGTAGGGAATGGAACAATTTGCCAGCGGCAGTGTTTCCGTCGGACTATAATTTGAGTGTCTTCAAGGCTAGAGTGAATAGGCTCTTAATAAACTAGTGCGCTTTACCACCAACGATTGCGTCACTGCTTACCATCAGGCAGGATTGCGGTCAAGCGCTAGTTTATAATAAATATAACAAAAAAAATAACAGCACCAGCCTGCATGCGTTTGCGTGTGTGTGTGTGTGCGCGTGTGCGTGTGTGCGTGCGTGTGTGTGTGTGTGCGCGTGTGTGCGTGCGTGTGTGTGTGTGTGTGTGTGTGTGTGTGCGTGTGTGCGTGCGTGTGTGTGTGTGTGTGTGTGTGTGTGTGTGAGGTTGCGTGCGTGTGTGTGAGGGTGCGTGTGTATGTGTGTATATATATGAGTGAAACATAATACGTCCTTCCACCACAGTTCAAAATCAAACATAATTTACCCCGATATTTGACATGCAAATTTTGAATCCTAGATCCTTCATGTGATTAATCAATGATAGCTGCATTCCGAAAGACGTACACCATTATTCCCTGTGACGACGAAGTTCAGTGGCTTTGAAATTCTCAAACTTCGTGCATACCCGTCAGAGTGGATGCACTTATGTTATTACGAAGGCTTAGCGGAGGAAACTGAGGAATGGCAAGTTAGCTGCCATGACTACTAAGTTTTACGTATGGTTATATAATTAATGTGTGCAAGGATTTGTTCTAAGTGCGGTTTTTATTTTTATTAAGCCCTGTTTTTTTGTTGTAAACCAAATTATGTTCAATTACATTATGAATATAATGTAATTGAAGGATTATAACTGTTTTCCTCTTAGAGAGAGGAAGCTTAAAGGTGATTGTACCACTGGTGGAGACATTAAAGCTAATTAATTACAATGTTCATGTAATTACAAGCTATCGCAACTACGTCTGTGTGTGTTTCTGTATGACATAATTTTATATACAACATATTCGGGATGAAAAATAGATTATACCCTTCTGCAGGATCCAGGCCTCCTATGTGTAGTACTGATGGTGATCACAGAGGTGGATTTAATGAGGCAAAAATCCTACACTCACCGATCTCACTCCTCGGAGGTCAGGTGTCGGGGTTTTTGAAGGTTTCCCCCAGAAAACAAAAGAGAGACCTCTAATATGTCAAGTATAATGATCAGTTCAGTGGCATAGAAATGGAAAGGTAGGTAGGTAGAAAGACAGTTACTTTCATATTTAAAACATTACTGTAGATTATTTTTATCACCCAATGAATATTTTTTATTTTATAACAACTAAAATTCTTACTAAGACTTTTAGTACGCTCACACAAGACTAGTTTACCAAAACCTAAACGATTTTAAAACCAGTTGACAATAAAAAGACAGCATTTTAGACGTTTCAACCGAATTAACCAAACCTAAACGGAAATTAGCACAAGACGCTCAAACTTTTATAAGTTCAATCTGGCGTAGTAAAGACTCAATTCGATTGGTTGGCACGATACCAACAAAGACATTACAGGAAAAGTTAACTGATATTTCGGACGTTCGCCTGAATTGCTAAAGTAACCATTGACCTAAATGATTAAATCTGTATTTTTTTTTCCGGCAAAATGGAGTTTATATTTTCTGCATAAGTTCTTGTATCTTTGCATAAGTTCTTATATCTTTGTATAAGTTCTTGTATCATTGCCTAAGTTCTTGTATTTTTGCACAAGTTCTTGTATTTATACTAAACTGCTGCTTGGGATCGATTCTTAGATTGGAATTATTGTAATTTGGCTTTCCCATCAGGGATTTTTCAATAGTAATCCGGAGGCGGTCGATTTTTAGCATCTACGATTATAGCCCGTTCTCTGATTGACATTAATTATTTTGATGAAGTAATAAAATGGTTAGCATAGTATTATAAATACCTAAAGACTAAGATATACACCACTACTTTAAGATATACACCATATTTTATGTCTCTTTTTCTCATTATTTAACTACTGCTTTGCCGCATTAATTCATAAAGCCAATAGCTAAATAGCCAGTCATTTTAAATAGAAGCTCAAACAACAAACAACTCCATATATTAACAAAAATGTTACGTTAGAGCATTTCTCTTTGAACTCACACAGAAAATGCAACGTTCTAAGCTGAAGCGTCCCTCTGTAAATAAAAGCTTAGCCCAACTAAAGACCAACTTGTTCGGAATAGAAATAAGTGCATCTGTGCGATCTATGGAGTACGTGACTCTTAAGACAGATCCATGGACGTGGATGGCGCGTAGATTGGATGGGACATTGACTTCGTCAATGTCAATTTTTTTTTTACGTTTTGTAAATACATTTAGGCACCATACCCCGAAGAACGTGTGTGGGACTTGCCCAGCCGAAGCTGGGAATACCCACTAAAACCACAGCGGCACTCCGGCGTCGCCTTGGTGGCGGGGGATTGGGAAAAAGCGGAGCTTTAGCTACCAGACCCCCACCGGCGATATGCCCGCCTAATGCAGCGGCCCTTATTCGCCCCTCCACAGGGAGGGGCCGTGGCTCAGCCACCCTCGTTGTAAGCGACGCAAAGCGCCCACCTCAGGGAGGGAGAAAGCGGGCAAAAACCCGCGTTCTCCTGTCCCTGCGCCGCCTGCGGAGCGCCGGAGCGAGGGGATCCTCCTCTCGCTCGCGCTCCGCAGCCTCCTTCTGCGATATCATATCCTCGCAGAAGGAGGCCATCACCGCCCAGGCCTCCTCGCTCTCCACCATCGCTCTGACGATGGCGGGCAGCGAGAGGTCCCCTCCAACAGCCGCGACAAGATCGCGGCGCGGCTCGGCCTCGACGGGCACACCGCGAGGGTGTGTTCCGCCGTGTCCTCCGCTGCGCCGCAACCATGGCACGACGGTGTCGTCTCTCGTCCTATCTGGCGCAGGTACCTGCCGAAGCAGCCGTGATCGGAGAGCACCTGCACCAAACGGAAGGAGAGGAACCCGTGACGCCTGTTGAGCCAGTCCTTCAGGACCGGTCCGATGGCGTCGAGCGGCGGAGGTGAGGTCCCGCATCCAATGTTGGACGATGGCGTCCCTCGCCTCCCGCCGGACGGCCTCCTTCACCTCTGGGGCCGGATGCTTACCCAACGCCCTGCGCCCCGCCGTCCACTCGTACACTCTGGCGAGCACCCACGCCTCGAACTCCCAAGGTGGGGTTCTCCCTCCTGTGGAGGGAGTCCGCCCAAATGGGGTCCCCATAAAGCGCCATACTCCGCAGTATGCCGGCGTATAGACGCCGGCACCGCATGATTGGCCCTCCCATGTTTGGCATAAGCCATGAGAGGGCGTCCGCAGCTTGACCTAAGTGGATCTGTGTCAAGCCTCGTAACTTCAGACATAAAGTTAACCATTATAGTCATCATCATCATCTTTTCAGCGGAAAGACACAGAGTTCACTGCTGGACATAGGCCTCCCCCAAGGATCTCCACGACGACCGGACCTGCGTCTCTTGCATCCAGCGGTTTCCCGAGACCTTCACTAGATCGGCGACTAGTGGTCCACCTTCTCGGGGGCCTACCCACGCTGCGTCTGCCGGTGCGTGGTCGCCACTCGATAATCTATCGGCTCCATCGGGCATCGGTCCTATGGGCGATGTACTGTACGATAAATGCAATGTACAGTAAATTATAATTTCTCAAGTTAGGTACCGCTATAGCATTGGCTATCAAGTTCAGTATGGCTCTAAATACTGCAAGCGATCTACTTGGTGTAAATAATTTAATTACCACTGATTTCAAAACCGTACTGTTCATGCAGCATGGTCCACTACCTCTCACAGATAGGCGGCTTGTATAAAAGCAGTGAGAGCATTATCTATAAGCTGGTTATGTGTATGCATGTATAGGCCGCCTACCAGCTTTATAGATGGATGATCATGGTAGAAAGCGGAGAACAGAGTGTTGTGAAGCAGCCGCATCTATTTCCAGTACAAGATCACGAAAGGCTGAGTTGACTGCATTAGTATGTATATATTATTTTTTTTTTCGTGTGGTACTGGGTTTAGAACAGTACCAACCCATATCCTCCCATCGGTGTCATAAGAGGCGCCTAAGGGAACTTTCACTAGCGAAGCAGGCAGCATTGTCTTTCCTGTGGAATATCAAACTACTGCGATCCCCAACCCATCTACCAAGCGGAGGGATTACTGGCAAACCACCACAATGTAATTTAAAACTTTGGATGAGGCCTTTGTCCAGCAGTGGACCTCTATAGGCTAAAGAAGAAGATATTTTGAAAATAATTGTAAAGCTGGATAAATACTAACCAGAATAAGGACAATGGTGCGTTTTCCTTGATATTCTTCAATGTTTTGTGTAGATACATTGTTGTTTTATATCCGTTTGAACAAAAATAATTATGTAAAATGGAATCAATCTTTATAACGTAATTTTGACTTGAAATCGGTTAAGTTCTGACTAGAGAAAAGTACAAGGAATTGTGACAAACAGCAATAACTTTCATACAAACTAATGCTAAGTATAAAGATATAAAATTGGATTTTCGCTCTAAACCAGCTGTATGGAAAAGAGTACACTATGACCTGGATTAGGACATAAGATACTTTTTACCCCAATATTTCTAACCATAGAGAATCATACGGGTGAAATAGCGTTATGCACTCAGTTTGCTGTATTATCTATCTTACAGGATTTAGAACAAAATTCAACTAAGTAAACAGGTATAAATAGACTACAACAAAAAATAAGATTAAGAATCAAAGTGAGCAGACAGATTCCAAACAAGACTTTGACGGTTCATTAAAGTTAGGAAAAAGTGAACTCATCGCCACAACCTTTAAAGTTACAAGTTACGGTAATGAGCGGACAGATTGGTTGTTTCATCAACGCAACTTTATTAAGTGTAGGCCTCATTAGCGCTGCTGTATCGTCCCACATTATTCGTCCATATTTAACTAATGGTAATGAACTGTACAGACCATTGTCATCCATTTAATTTGTATTGTAAACATAAACATGCATTAAAACTTTCCATTCATTCACTTTAACTGCGGAAAAGATTCATTATGCTATTTTGGCTTCAATTACGAATTAAATTTTTATGACCGTTTTAGCAGCGCCTTCTAACAAAATTCAAAGAATGGAGCCTTCGGTTGATCCAATAACAATGAATAGTCTGTCCTCAGAAGGCACGTCGAACAATTTCGATGACAAAAGAAAGTAATTTGGAAAACCTGCGTGAACCAGCAGTTTTGTCGCAGAGTCATCCAGCTAATGAACATGTCACAAAAAATACATTAAATTGTACTTGTATAGAAAACATTTTATCATTTTGCGAGTGCGTCACGGTTGGTTTATAGCAAAAGATCAAACCGCAGCGACATTACATTTTGATATGAAGCCACAACTTGGTATTAATTATTCATTCGCATTGTGTTGCGAGGGGCGTCATAATCAATAATACGAACAACAGCTGATGGTATAGTCTGCATACACACATAATGCATATTCAGAGTGGAAAGTAAAAACAAAGAGCAACGTGATTTTCTGCTCGCACGATGTTCAAAGAAACAACGTACATTCGTCCCCCTCACAGATTCTGCATATTTCAAAGCACCACGTAATCCGAGATATATTACGGCCAAGGCTGAGAGTAAAATAAAGGAACACTGAGTACTACAGGAGGTAATAAAGATTATGTTCTTAAAGCCGTGTGTCGTATGTACAGGTGAGAGTTGTAAGAGCCAGTGTCGGTCGGGCCCGAATATTACATGTAATAAATTAGACACACGTAGCAGTTACATTCCCTCAGTGTCGTTTCCTTCATAGCAATTGTCTCGATATTACATGCCCATAAATTGACGGTATGTGTGAGCTCACAAGCGCATAATATATGCTAATACTTTGTGCAGCTTCGTCGCGAATTTTTTTATTGCGATAGGTACTATACGATTGTAGCAAATAGGTTACGTTATACGGAACATTTTTAAGGCACTTAAGTTTATCATATGTAATTGAAATAAAGATACGAAATGTTAGATATGAAATAATTTTATTGAAACGGGAATTTCGCCAGAAAATTTCAGTACTGTTACCGCTGTTGCATTATGGATTCAATTCTACTGAAATAAAATTATTTAGAATTTAATAAAATTTGTCTAGTATCTCTGTGAGTTATGTTAACACTCGCGTACTTCATCTCGGAATTTTATATTTCTTGGCATAGCTATCCATGCTTTATGCTCCTTAAGAACCTATGTACTTGTAACTTAGAGGCCGGAAGAATCTCTATTGAAAGCGGAATATATTCGTGGCCAAATCATGCGGAGACCATGTAAAATCGATGTCTGTGAGTGGTTGAGGTCATTTATCTATTATTTGCGTTATAGTCTGTAAAAGTCTAGCACGCCGTTCCGCTCCGCCCAGAACGGGAGAGGTCATTTGATGATTTCCCATCCCAAACAAAAAAAGGGTTAAAAGACTGCAACTAAAGTTAGATTTCATATTGTGACGAATCTAAAAAAATGACTTTTAAAAGTACTTGTATAAACCTACTTAAAAACAGTAAATCATTTATCACTCGTTCTAGACGATTACTATCATGAAAGGTGAGTTATCAAAAGTTATATTTATGGTTACCTACGCTTTGAAATCGGATTCATAAGAACTTTTGTTCGCCATGTGAAGCCCGCTTATTCATTGCCAGTACATGTGCCTAGCAGTGATCGATCAGTGGCAAGACTGCGCCGACCAATTTAGGTACTTATCCACTTAACCGTACATATTGGATAATATTCACGGTTAAGTGAATACGTACCTAAATTATATAACTTATTTATAAAGAAATATATTCATCAAATATATTGGTACATGCACTATAATGGTTGCGAACTACTTTGTCTACTTTTGTTTTAAAATAAGAGTAATTGTTTAGAATCTAATGGTGCAGGCATCAAACTGCCGGCACCAGACAAAGTCTTGCCGCCAAGCGATTCACCGTGTTCCGGAGGATGTGTCTGAGCATTTGTATTGCGATGTATCCGGGTAGGATGCGCCTAATGTTGTTGTGTTGGGAGTATCTCCAGATCAATCTGCCTCTGGCGCAGCATCGTTGATCGTGTTGTTGGGTTTAACATTGCATCACCTCGTTTAACTGCCGTCTTCCCTCCTATTCACTAAGTTTTTTTAAGTGAATAGGCTTAATAAACTAGCGCGCTTTACCATCAACGATTACATACCTTAATTGGTTAATTGCTTACCATCAGGCGCGATTGCGGTCAAGCACTAGCTTATAATTATTATTAAAAAATAAAATAAATCTCTTGGAGGTGCTAGATCTGTCGAGTTTTCAGAATTTCTGCGCAGACTTAGCAGCAACAAATCTCAAGCTCTCCGTTCCATCATCGGACGATCCGTGGTATGGCGAGTTTCCACCCTTACGTTGTTGGCATAACAACGGTCCGAACGAAGTGTTTCGTCTCGTCTTTTATACCGCGCACACGGAGGGACTGGAGTTTCCGTCGGACTAAAATTTAAGTGTATTCAAGGCTAGAGTGAATAGGCTCTTAATAGACTAGCGCTGCAAAGCGCGCTAGTCACTAGTTTATAATTTATATAAAAAAAACTACTTTTTATAAGGATTGAGTCGATCCTAAGCAGGTGTTTGACTGCATGTAAATTGTTTCATCATCACTGCTCTCAAAACAGTAAAGGAAAACAGCGTGAGCAAACGGGCAAGTCCTAGAATGAAATATTCGACGACATGTGACATTTACCAATCTGCAATCGGTCCTGTGGTAGATTACGGCCCATACTCGCTTTCACCGAGAGGAAGCTTGTGTTTAAGTTGTGGGAACACTATGATCATCTTCATCATCCCAGCGTAAATCCCAGTCACATCCGAAGCCTTTTCAGCTTTGGAGTCTGGGGTCCGCTTTACCAGTCCAACTGCTGATATGGCTAAACTTCGACATTTTCCGTCAAGCGACTGCCATCTGACCTCCACAACCCGAAGGTGACATCGAAACATTGCAGTTAGACCAATTGTTGGACTTTTGAGGGCTCCAACAACCCGTAACGACTGCACTACACTGGGACCAACGGCTTAACGTGCTTTCCGAGGCACGACCAGACCAGTGCAAATATTCATATTCATACATACAAATACTTGCACTGTGCGGGGATCGAACGCGCGCCACCTTGCGCAGCGGCTGCGTCCGCTACCGCTACGCCACGGAGGCTGTCGTGTTAAATATGCAAACTCTTTAACACGAATGAAATGAACCTATCCTATTAAAAAACCTTACTAATGACCACTCCATTAAACAAACGCTTTACCGGTTTTTTCATGACAATCAACAAAACTACAACATTTTAGTGGTACAAAACAACGCATAAACTATCCCATAATTCAACTAAAACAAATTGTTCGCAAAACATTGAACAATAATTCTGCCAGAGAAACTGTCAACAGAATAAAAATGACGGCCGCGATTAATTGGGGTGTAATTAGCTGAATAATTTTTACGCTTTATTTTAGAAGTTAACATTGAACTTTTAACAAATCTGCCGTCACGAGGAACAGGGGCAGTTATAGACATTTTCAGTTTTATAAATAGCCGACGGTATTTGGAGGAAAAAGGGTCGGTGGCAGACTTAATAAGGCAAGGGTAGATCACTATAAAAGTGGTCTCAACTGCGATATTGCAAAACGCTATTTTTTACGATATCCCCTTAGTCTTTAAAGGGTGGCATTGAACCATTTCTTACATAATATTTGTATCATCGTGTATTTGAATACGTCGTAGACTCAAGTATGAAGATATGATATTAATTTGTCTTTTGGGGTTATATTGATTAATTATAAAAGTTTTCGTGAAGGACATTACCTACTTCGCACGAGTCATACTTTGACAGAGGTATAGCCCTGAAATATCACCGACTAAGTTAAATAAAGGGTAGATTTCAGGATTCTCTTTTTTAAGGGTGTTTTTTTTTTAATAATTATAAACTAGTGCTTGACTGCAATCCCGCCTGATGGTAAGCAGTGATGCAATCACCATCCACGACCGAACTCCCGACACAATAACATTTGGCGCATCGTACCCGCCACACATCGCAACACATCTGCTCAGACCCGTCCTCCGTATGGCTTCACCAGACATCATGCCGGAAGACGACAAATCGCTTGGCTCCAAGACTTTGTCTGGTGGGTGGTAACTTGTGCCGGCAGCCGATGTTATGGCCTACCACCGAGAAAAAGTGTCTTAACAATATTACGGTATGATATGAATATACCATAAATAATCTTAAATCAAAGACCTTATAAGCTTGTATTTTTCGTACACACGTGAAAATAACCTTACTTCATCGTGATTTAGGGTACATAAATCAAACCTGGAAACAAGGTCAAATATGAAAAATTAAATAGGATTTATCACATAAATATACAAGCATACCTTCGCAAATAGGGTTTTTACGAAGTTCGTATGGGCAAAGCCGCGGGGAAAGCTGTTTTTAATATTTATTATATCCGCTACTAACACTTTACATTCAGGTACAGAATTTTTTTCATTTCACTACGTCGAAGTCGTGTTTTTTCCCTCGTTGAGCCTCATACATTTATGATGAACGTTTTTTCTATGAACATGTCGAGTGTTTTTATATAAGGCGAAAACTAGGTCGCCCAGACGCAAATTTGATTGAGAAGTAATTTTGTTATCCAGCACGAGTATTAGCAGTAACATGAAACGCGTAGCAAGAATAGGCATCTATGTATATGAAAGAAAGTCGTGTTAGTTACACTATTTATAACTCAAGAACGGCAGAACCGATTTGGCTGAAAATTGGTGAGGAGGTAGCTAAGAACTGCGAGAAGGATATAGATATTTTTATCATTAAAGAGCTTCATTGTTTCGACTTCTCCTAGACTTTTGTGCTACCCTGGTACCTTGCACCTCCACAAACTAGGCACAATAAAATTTCGTCTATGTATTTACTTGGTTGTTCCAATAAAAAGATGGTCAAAGATCGTCACATAAAACGATGTATAACAAAACGCAACTGACAGGGAATAACAAAAGAACTAAGTCAAAATATAAGTCAGCGGTTCATTTGTTAAAAATGGTATAACAAAAAGCAACTGACAGCTGAGCTTATTTAAAAAAAACAGTCTCACCGGTAGATGCATTCGTTTAAAGCAAGGAATATAAATACTCTCTGCCGGTTTAAAGTTTCTAATAAAAAGCCACAAAGCAAACAACAACTTCAAAATTTCTAATATTGTAAAAATCTTTCTCGACAAAGCTGTAATGCAAGAGTAAATCGAAACATTGCGAATGAAAGCACTGCAGAAGAGCAAAAAATTGCACGTGAAGAGTGCCGCCTTAGTATGGATCGTCTTCGTGCTTTTCACTTACAAGAGAAAAGGGAGACAGCCCGTGAAACTGCTCCGTTGATAATACGAAATCGGCGGGCAAACCTCAGAGGTCAACAGCTAGATAATTTACGAAGCACAAGAAGAAATTCACCATTTCTTTCACTAGGTTCAACAATAAATAACAAATAAAGAATCATGGAATAATTATATTTTTTTTATTTTCTCGGTGGTAGGCCATAACATTGGCTACCGGCAGACGTTACCACCCACCAGACAGACAAAGTCTTGCCGCCAAGCGATTCGTCGTGTTCCGGCATGATGTCTGGTGAAGCCGTACGGAGGACCAGGTCTGAGCAGTTGTGTTGCGTTGTGTGGCGGGTACGATGCGCCAAATGTTGTTGTGTCGGGAGTTAGATCGTGGAGAGACTCCAGATTAATCTCCCTCTAGCGCAGCATCGTTTGTTCGTGTTGGTCTTGGGTTTAACATTGCATCACCTCGCTCAACTGCCGTCATCCTTCCTATTCTAAGTTTTTTAACTGAATAGGCTTAATAAACTAGTGCGCTTTACCATCAACGATTGCATCACTGCTTACGGGATTGCAGTCAAGCACTAGTTTATAATGATTAAAAAAAATTACAATGATCCTAATTTAAAAATGTGATCAAGTGACATTGCCTTTAAGGCGGAACAAAGTTCGCCGGGTCAGCTAGTAATGTTATAGAATTAATAGACAAAATTACATAATTGTCATTTCTACCATCTTCTATTTTGTCTTTTCTTTTGTCGACAAAACCCGTTTCCATGTAACTACTTACGTGTCAAGGGTTGTGGTGCTATGAGTGCTGGCCATACAGACAGTAAGTTCACAGGTTAAAAGCAAGCAGAGGACACGAATAACTTAATACGTATACTTCCTGCAGCAAAGTTGCAACAAAGCAGATTGTATCTTATGGATAGGTTTAAAAATCTTTCCAAGTACTGATAGAATAAAAACGAATATTCATTATGTACACAATATAAATGGAACATAAATATGAAGATTTTAGTAAGGGTGACACAATGAATGGTCTTACCGCTAAGAGCGATATTTTACAGATAAGCATTCTTCTTCTTCTTCAGCCTATAGAAGTCCACTGCTGGACAAAGGCCTCCCCTAAGGTTTTCCATTACATTGGCGGGTTTGCCATTACCCCACGCTTTGCAGACGGATTGGGAATCGCGGTAATTTGATTTCCATAGGTGAAGCGCTGCTGCCAGCTTCCCTGGTGAGAGTTACCTTAGCCACCTCTTACGACACCCATAGGAGGATATGGGTTGGTACTATTCTAAGCCCTGTACTACACGGAAGGACAAGTATTACTGATTGAATTGAATTAAGGTCGTACCCTCACCAAATGACCTCGAGCATTTGCTCCCTCTTCACCGCGCCCCCCTCTACCATACTTCGCAAAATATTAGTAGCGCCGTCTGGCGGACGAAGTACTTACAAATACAAGTTAAATTCATAGACCACAGAAGTAACAGACATGGCACTTTTATTTTGTTTATTGGTGCGCCCAAATACTTTTTGGTTATTATAGACTGAAACAAATGTTGACGATACTTCATAATAAAAATTTTGCGTATTTTATTTTTAACCGACTTCCCAAAAGTGTGGTTCTCCATTCGATTTATGTGTGCTCGCTGATAACTTTATCGTTAGTGAACCGATTTTGACCATTCTTTTATATGAAAGAGTATGCTGCCTATGTAATTCATTGTTACCACGTCAGTGTCGATAATGGAAATTCTAAGAAATTTAGGACAATTATCTAAAATTGTAGGCACGCTTCGGGTGAAAACTTGATACTCGTATTTATATCGGATGATACTATAAAACCGTGAAGATTTGGGCCTGACCTGATGATGGAGATGACAGAATCAAGGGAATCTACATCGGAAGCAACTATGTGTTTGGGCTTACTTAATTTTGTATTGATTAGACCTTTACAACTAAATATATTATGACTGTAACTTCAGGTTGGAAGTTAGTTTTGTAGATTGAAAGTTAGCCAAGTCAGATGGTAAAGGGATAGAAAAATAATATAATAGAGTTAATTTATCATTATTATTATTTAAGGGAAACGTAATCAGGGTCAAATAAATTTCTGCAGACAGGAAACCTACATAAAAAAAAGATTTGATGTTTTTTTGGGCTCAGGCAAGACTGAAATTATATTATTATTCTCGTTTAATAAAACAAATACGTAAATTGTAAAAATAAACCTATCGAATAAAAAAAAACAAGTTCATACACTATAATATTATTTACACAAAGCTTCCCTTTGCAGAAAATAATAAACATCTGACTAATACAATATCCGGTCAGACTGGACGCTGAAGGCAGCATATTTGGAAAGGCCTGCAAGCAAACGACGTATTTCGTTTGCTTTAATTCCTATAAGACCACAATGAAAGTATGAGCATTTCTAGAAATAACACAATAAAATAACACAACTTAAATTCAGTCTCTTGATTTTAATTGATTTTTGCATAAGCATGACGAGTAGGTAGTGTTTGTACTATGTTAAAGTACAGTGTTGTGTATTGTTGAGGAATTCCCTCGACTGTCTATGGTCTTCATCATCAGATCTATTGCAGACCTTCATTTAAACCTATATGGGTGTAAAGTTTTCATCAATATAAATGAATTAAGTCCAAACACAAGGTAACTATTGTAAACCTTTGAGAAGTTCCCTTTAACTGGCCTTTTGTCTTCATCATCAGAGCTTTAATGACAATCACAACTCATTTAGGTGTAAAGTTCTTATCAATATAAATTTATTAAGCACAAACACGAGGCAGCTGATGTGAATCGTTATGAGATCCTCGGCTGTCTCCCGGCTCCATCATCAACTCCGAACTTTTACTAAAATTGTAGTGCGTTAAAACACTTAATGAAAAAACATAGAAATGCCCTAGGCGCCCCTATGATTTTTTAAATTTCTCCTAGGTTTCCTTAGTCTTGAAGACTACGATATCATCAGACCCCTTAATTTCCTTAATATGAGACTACCTTTGAAGATATAATCTATCTAATTAAAAAAAAACATGTGGCACTCGGGAACTGTTATGGTAAAGCTATTGCATAGCATTTTGTATCAACTTATGCAATAAGGTATTTGACTAAAAAAACCTAATTAGTCCGTCACCAGATTTCCAAAAATACTCATCATCATCATCATCATTTCAGCCGAAAGACGTCCACTGCTGGATATAGGCCTCCCCCAAGGTCTCCATGACGACCGGTCCTGCGCCTCCCGCATCCAGCGGTTTCCATGACCTTCACCAGGTCGTCATCCACCTTTCGGGGCCTACCCAAAAATACTAGACACATATTTTTTCTTTTTCATATAAACAAAAAATGAAGACGACACAGTGCTTTAACTCGGTGACGTCACTGCACGCTACACTTTTTAGCGGCAGTGACGTCACCAGCCATCACTCCTGATCTTTGATGCCTATTATATTTGTCAATTTTTATTGATTTGATAAACTAAATATACGAAAAAAACGTATATAATAAACCTATCCAATATTTTCTATAATCTGAATGACGGACTAATTAGTTTTTTTAGTCAAATACCCTATATTTATATTATAGTAAAGTTATCCGCAAACAAACATAAAAACATATAACCTCCTCCCTTTGAAATCGGTTAAAAAACGAACACCAAAATGAACATCAATAACAGAGACACTTTATGATAGTATTATACTCTATGCGACATGTGGTGCGTGAGCGAGCAAGCAGATGCTTTTCTGCTCACGCGCAGACGCTATGCTAGCGGACCGCGCGATGACGAACAACACGGGTTCCCCTTCGAGAACTCAGGCATACTGAATCTCAAAGCTCGGGCAAGAGAAATGATGGGGAATACGTTCAGATTGTTGAATAAAATTTTTGTTTTGGTCGTTTTAAAAATATTTCGCCATAATGTTCGTCATGAAATGCCTATCCATTAGTGTAACGCACCTAAATAATGCTTACTTTCGAGGAGATGCATGTTTTTGATAATTATTTCTCTGTCAGAGGTTTCTTTGTGAATGAATTATTTAAACATTATGATTAGTAAAAAAAAAAAAAAATTACAATTTTGGAGCCAAGATTATGGAGAAAATTTATGTATTTTAATAAGTTGATATTTCTTGGATAAAGAGTAGATAGCCTGAAAACTACATAAAAACGGCCTGCGGTGTGTTTTTCCCCTGAACCGCCTTAAATTGTAAACACAATTTATAAATTCCCCGAAATTGCGTAGGCGTGGAGGATGCTGGTCGTAGCATCATGTGCACGGTACTCAGGGCCTAGTTTTGCATTTTTCCTATGATATGTACTTTAGGATTTAGGATTATATGATAAAATTTCTAAAATCTTATCTGTATTTGCAAACAGGGATGACAAAAATAGATATTTCTGCCAATAATAAAGTTTTTTTATATATATATTATAAACCAGCGCTTGACCACAATCCCGCCTGATGGCAATCAGTGACGCAATCGTTGATGGTAAAGCGCACTAGTTTATTAAGAGCCTATTCACTCTAGCCTGAAGACACTCAAATTGTAGTCCGACGGAAACACCGCCGCTGGCAAATTGTTCCAGTCCCCCGATGTACGCGGTATAAAGGAGGAGGCGAAACGCTTCGTCCGGATCGTAGTGGTGTTAACAATGTAAGGGTGGAAACCAGCCGTACGACGGGTCGTCCGCTGGTGGAACGGAGATGGGGGAATTAACCCACCATCCACAGTCTTTTACGTTTTATGGCAGACATCCTCTTCCCTTTTATTTTAGTACGACTTCTTAAAAGGCGGAGGTATAGATAATAATACGACATTAGATTTCGTGTATCTTATGAGGATCTCAGTATGCATAAAAAAATCAACCAACTATGTTAAATAAATATATTTAACATGGTTGATTTTTGTTGAAAGTAGTCATGGGCCATGTGTTGAAAGTAGCAGTGATGACTACTATACAGAGTGGTGCTGACAATACGACAATAAATGAAAACACGAGTCGAACAATGCTAGTTCTTATGAATAATCCTAAACCATAGAAAAAAAAACCTAGCATCAAAAATAAAAAAAAACTCTATCGCATGAAATTGCAAACGGAATAGTTTATCCTTTAAAAATATTGGTTCACTGACCTCCGATCGGCGACAGCACGATCCTGCATCGACTTTCTTTTTTCGTGCCATTATTATTAAAGTTTAGTACCGCAGGATGCGGCGGTCATTAAACCTGTAAGCACTTCCTTATCAACTTGTAGGTACATCATGTAGAAAATGTGAAAAATGAAAAATAATTTCCTGTCACTAAACTAATGAACATATTTATATGATTTTTTATGGATAGACTGAGAATGTGTTGAGGTACATGATGTTTAATTTACTGTCGTATTGTCAGCACCACCAGAATATACAATTTCCCAAAAATCAACCATTGAGCAAGTGCCCGCCAGACATTACATCCGTCTAGTTGGAGGATCCTCTCTTTTCTATGGAGGATAAGTGAACTTTACACCCTGTTCTTCCTCTAAAATCAATGTTAAAAGATGGCACCAATATTTCCCAGCTGACTGATCCTGAAAAAGAAACGCCAAAACAAACTCAGCGGTCATATTGTCTTTTTTGTAGTTATATCATAAATATTCTGCCCAGACTTTGCCCAAAGCCTCGTGGTTGGCCAGTCTGTATTATATTTATGCTGTACTACATTATAGCGCTGTGGTTAAGCTATTGACTGCTGCGCTGCGTGTTGCGGGTCCGTTTTCCGCACGGAACAAATATTTGTATGACCTAGAAGTAGTTGTTCCGGGTTTGGATGTTTCAGTATGTGAATTCATATGTTTATAAACGCACCCACGAAGCTGGAGAAATTAAAAAAAAAATATTGATAGTTTGAAGAATTCCTTTTTTATTTCCATGTTAGGATCTGTGAGTTTCAAAGCGCTTCTTTGTACCAATATCATCCAGTTTCTCATTTTTTTCCGTGTCCACTGTTTCGTGGAAGTCAGTTAAGTAATCGCTTCCATGTAAAATACTTACACTCAGCTTCCAGTTAGACTGAAAGCCGACCGTAACAAAGTTGGATATAGTCTGGGCGGATAATGATACACATGCACTTTATCCTTCGTATACTCGCGCACGGTGTCCTAGACCGAAAGTTTATCTCCTCTGGATTATTGTAATCACAAATGTTTGAAATATTATTGGGTTTTATCTTATACTAGAAGTCTTTATTGAATGAAAGAACTGAAAAAAAATATTAGTACTTTATAAATTTAGTACTTTATAAATGACAAATATAACTTTTTTTTTTTTGTAATCTCAAAAGAACATTAATAAAATATATATAATAAATGAAAGTAAAAAGAATAAAAAAAAATGTATGCAAATGTATTTATCAATAATGGACTCGTTGATATAACAACCAGAACATGCAATCACTGCATGCTCGAGACAAAAATATTTTTTGCATTTCATCGGTCCTGAACAGATCCTTAGGATTCATACGACTATTTCTTCTAACGCGAGCAAGTAAAAGAAAACCAAGTAAAGCTTCGATTTCTTCTTCATGTGTTAATCGACAGTCTCTAGCTCGTATGGATTCAGGTGGAAGTTGCTCAATATAGTGGTTATTTTACTTTGTAATTAGATGGATTACTATTCTAAAATGATGTTACTCATTATATACAATAAATATTACATGATATTAAAATTTATTAATACATTTCATTGAGTAATATTCTCAAATATATAATAAGTAACTAACATTAAATAGTAACACATATACTCGCGTCGATCTCACAGACCGATAACTACCAACAAGTGACACATTTCTACTCGACACCAATGCCTACACCGCATTAAACAATGCAAAAATTTTTTGAGAAAACATGAAATTATTGATTTATCGGTCTGAGAGACCAACGCGCGAGTATACGAAGGTTAAATAATTATTTATGCCAATTTGAAGGTAGTTTTACAAAAATAAATAATAGAGATGTATATGTTTAAGGGGAACATAAAGGATTGTAATTTTGAATCGCCTGGGAACGCTGCCAAAAAAATAAAAATCATTTATAAACTAGTGTTTGACCGCAATGCCGCCTGATTGTAAGCAGTGATGCAATCATTGATGGTATAGCGCGCTAGTTTATTAAGAGCCTTTGCCTTGAAGACGCTTAAATTGTAGCCCGACGGAAACACCGCCGCTGGCAAATTGTTCCGGTCCCTCGATGTACGCGGTATAAAAGAGTACGCGAAACGCTTCGTCCGGATCGTAGTGGTGTCAACAACGTAAGGGTGAAAACTCGCCGTACGACGTTAACACATGATGGGGTTTATTCATAAACGATGATTAAAGTTAAGTGATGTTTAAACGTCAATAATGTATGGCTAAACAGCAACAACTAATTTGCAAAGCAACGTTTATTTAGAAAGGTATATATTATTTATGCCAATTTGAAGGAAATTTTATAAATGAAAATAATGCAAACATAAATATTTACGGAGAACATAAAGGATTATAATTTTGACCTCCTGGGAATGCTGACACCTGAAATAATGCAATTTGTTAAACATTTAACTAGATCGTTAGCCAAATTCAGGTCAATAGTGGTTTTATCACTTACCGCAGGCGCTTTGTGATTTTGGGTGCCTATGTAATTGTTCTAGAGTTCTGTTAAATCGTGGTTTCCAACTTCATGATTTTAGGACGAATTTCATCAATAAATTTGAACACAATCAGTACACCTATGTAAACGACGTTCAGGAGTCATTTGTGAGTGTGCGGATTCGATTCCAGGTCAGGCAAGTAAATTCAAAGTCACCAATGTGACTTTTCTAAGTCATATGTCCTTTCTAAGTATATGTTGGACACCAGTGACTGATTAAAAGGTGAAGGAAAACATCTTGAGGATACCTGAACTTTAAGTCTGAAATCACCGACCCGCATTGAGCAAGCGTGGTGATTACGCTTTTTTTTCTCTGTAGGTATGAGAGGAGACCTGTGCCCAACAGTGGGACGATAAAAGGTTGATGTGGTCGAAATTGTCAAATATTCTCAATCAATTTTGGGCCTTAATGCTTTAGCAATTAAGTTGAACATCTAATAAAGAAATTTGACAGATTATCGTAGCTTGATGTACTGTCGTTTATACAACAAAAAGAAGAGGGAAAGGAGATTCTCGCGGTACAACGATACTTAGTAAGTTCAGTGACCCTGGATATTCAATTTCGCTAACATTTTCCTGACTGGTGAATCTCTACAGCTTTATTATTATCAGCATGTAGCAGCCTAGTCCATGCTTAGATATAGGTCTTTCCAATTACGTGCAATTTAGGTCGATCCCCGATTATTTTCTCGAAGGGAAGAAAATATAGCTTTGAACATCACTTACAAACAATGTAGTACGAGTATTAGTTATCCATTGAACGCATCAATAAACAACCGAAAAAATAAGACCCCAAATAATGTTCACCATAGTTTTTTCGACCTTATTGCTTCAGAATTATGTTTGTTTTCCCATTAACATTATTGTTTCTAAAAAAAATAAGTTTACTTTTCATAAAAAAATAGTAAATATATTGTAAGCGATACTAAATTTTTATGTTTGAAAATTAAGGTGTTTAATCAAGTTTGCAATCGTGACCATTTGAGGGATGTGTTTTGTTCCTGATCTTTAATTTAGTATGTTGATTGAAGAAAGGATCATGAAGATATTTGCTGTCGTAAGGTTTGATAGCCAACTTACCTAATATTTGGTACATCAGCCATTTACCATATACACTTTTTTTTTGGGATGGTGGATGGTGGTAAATCATTAAATGACTTCTCCCACTCTGGGCGGAGCGGAAGGATGTGCCAGAGTTTTACTGATCATCCGTGTTTCATCATTTGCCTGTGCGACGGCCAGGGCCACGGTTTCTTGTTTAACCAACCCGCAACCTTGACCCAGGAGGTATCGGTCTTCGTGGACCCCGTCCCGATGTGCTGATTCTGTTTGAGGCGCGCGTGAAACACAACGTGTCGTCGACTCGGGCCTGGTCCTTACCGGGCAGCGAGCTGCCCACTGCTCACCACCAGGGCGCATCCTGCGTCGGCTAGTGGCGTGAGGGCACTGGGATTCCCGCTGCTTCATGCGCTCCGCCTCCTCCTTTGCCAGCATCACTGCTTCGCAGAAGGAGGTGACGGCCTGCCATGCACTCTCGCTCCGGACCATGGCCATATGTTCCAAAAATGTCTTATCTCAACAACGAAAGCCACGCAATTAATGTTGTTCAATTATCAAAATTAAACCCATTGCTATTGATACTTAATATGTTTTAATTATCCTGCTGGATGAAAAATTAATACATATTTAGGGTCACAGAGCCACTTCAGGGTCAAATGATATTTAATTTACATAATTCACTCACATTTAGTTGTTTGCGCTGATGGGAGCAGCTAGTAAAGTCAAGAGATTTTATGTTTTACTAGCTGTGCCCTGTGGTTTCTTTCAAATAACTTTCGATTTCGTGTTAACATAAAAGCCCTTACGTTAATCCTGCAAGGTAATTGTGTAACATCCTACAAGATGAAATAGGTATCATTTTGACGAATGAACAACATTCATTGGGTTATTTATGTTGTTGAGCAAACAAATTTTTCTAACATAATTGTATTTATTCATGAATTCAAGAAAATGACACGTATCGCCAACCCTAAATAAATTAAGAAATGAGAATGATGATAATGTATCATCTTGAAGCTGTTTATTATCCATTCGTTACATGCTTTTAAAGGTTTATTAGAAAACCACTGTCAAACTGGTCTGTTTGGCGAAAAGATCCATTATACATTCTTATAATGGATCTTTTTATGTCTTTTTGGCGCACCCGTGAGGTATTCCTTACTAGTTAAGCCAGCAAGAGCCTTGTTAAGTTAAAATATTTAAATTTTATTTGGCCAGAAAAATAAAGAGTGACATAATTATATTATTAAAACAAATTGTATTAATATTTTATATCAAAATAGAAAGTGACATAATAGTTAAAACAAAATGTATTAATATTTTTATCAAAATAGAGAGTGACACAATTATTAAAAACACAATGTATTAATATTTATACCGAAATAGAAAGTGACATAATTATTAAAAACAAAATGCTTAATTTTTCACTCTTTTTTTCCTTTCTCATTTTTTATATCCTAATTGGTGTAATGTTTAGATTAATACTTATGATATACATACTGTCAACTATGGAGTTACTTCATATAATAGCCTTGTAATATTAAGAAAATGACAGTTTGTATGTATATACGTGATGTCTGTGCGTTACTCTTTCACACAAAAAGCACAAAACGGACTTGGATGAAATTTGGTATACAGGTGGTTTTTAACCAGGATTACCATAAAGGTTTAATCAGAGAAGTCCCACAGTATCGAACCTTGTGTGTGTGAAATCACAGGGCGCAACTGGTAAAGAAATAAATCTGTTGCCAAACAAATGTAATTATGGTTTGATAAATGACACAAAACTCTATTAAAAGTTCTAAACGAAATACCTATGGTATGGTTTTTTTTATTATTATTATAAGTTATAAACAAGCGCTTGACCGCAATCCCGCCTGATGGTAAGCAGTGATGCGATCATTGATGGTAAAGCGCGCTAGTTTATTAAGAACCTATTCACTCTAGCCTTGAAGACACTCAAATTGTAATGTGACGGAAACACCGTCGCTGCAAATTGTTCCAGTCCCTCGATGTACGCGGTATAAAAGAGGAAGCGAAACGCTTCATCCGGGTCGCAGTGGTATCAACAACGTAAGGGTGGAAACTCGCCGTACGACGGGTCGTCCGATGGTGGAACGGTGATGGGGGAATTAAATCATGCAATTCCCTTGCACACTCACCAGAATGCAACCTATAGAAGACCGAAAGGCTGGCTACTCTACGCCTGTGCTCCAGGCTTTGGAGACCGTTTCGAGTTAAGTCTGGGTCGCCAATCAGCCTCTTCGCACGCCTCTCCACTGAATCCAAAGTATCCAGGTGACATTTCGCAGCACCAGCCCAAATGTGGCTGCAGTACTCCACACACGAGCGGACCTGTGCTTTGTACAACATTAGAAGCTGCCCCGGTGTGAAGTACCGCCGGACCTTTGCGATAACGCCAAGTTTTCTAGCAGCCACCCTGGCCTTGGACTCAATGAACCGCCCAAAGTTAAGGTTCGAGGAAATCTCTACTCCCAAAAGCTGAAGGCGGTTGGTGCACTCCAAGGATACATTCTGAAAAGTAGGAGCCAAGGTGAACGGGCTCCTTTTGGCGGTGAAAAGACACGCCTGTGTTTTGGCGGCATTGAATGCTACAAGATTGGCTTTGCCCCATTCGGAGACTGCCTGTAGTGCAGCACTCGTACGCTCTACCATAGCCTCTCTTTCGGACCAGATTGCTTCCTTACTAGCCCGAGCTTCCGGCAGATATCTCTCCACAACTGTGCTGTCATCTGCATACCCATAGATACCGGGCATCAGCAGATCATTAATATGCAGCAGGAACAGAGTTGCAGAGAGAACAGACCCCTGAGGAACACCGGCATTGGTCGACATGGGCTCCGATGAGCATCCGTCGACAACAACTCGGAGGGACCGTTCAGTCAGGAAGTCTTTAACCCAGCCAGTCAGGCCAGTGGAAACGCCGTACGCTGGAAGCTTACTCAAAAGGCCAGCGTGCCATACCCGGTCGAAGGCCTTCGAGACATCAAGGGAGACGGCAATCGCTTCCCCATTTTTCTCGAGGGCCTCGCCCCACAAGTGAGTGGCATACACTAGTAGGTCCCCAGTTGACCGATTGCGCCGAAAACCGTACTGTCGGTCACTGAGGAGATCGTTACCTTCCAGGTAAGCCAAGAGGCGCGAATTAAATACACGCTCCATAATCTTGCAGAGTATGGAGGTTACCGAAATCGGCCGATAGTTGGTAGGATCGGCACGACTACCCTTTTTGGGCACGGGCTGCACGTTGGCAAACTTCCAGGACTTGGGCACTATACCAGTCCCAAATGAGAGGCGATACAGGCGCGTCAATACAGGAGACAACTCGGGTGCACATGCCTTAAGAACAATCGCTGGTATACCATCTGGACCACTAGCCTTATTCACGTCCAGACGACACAGTGCTCTCAGGACCTCCTTGTTCCTAATGCGAACCTCCGGCATTGAAGCTCCGCAATGAGGTAAATTAGGTGGAGTAGCACTGCCAGTATCAAGACGTGAACTATGGGCAAAGAGAGATGCAAAGAGACCTGCTTTCTCTCTCGCCGTATGGGCCAGTGTTCCATCAGGCCTCACCAGCGGAGGCAGTGTGGTTCGACAGAAGTTCGCCTCGACCGATTTGGCAAGGGACCAAAAAGATCTGCTACCGGATGGCTGCGCAGATAGCTTGTTGCCAATATGGGTAATACGGTCGAAGCGAGCCCTCTTAAGCGCCTAAGAACTTGTAATCGCATCCAGCAATGAATTCCCGTAGCAAAATAAACAACATAATATGTAATTTACTGTTGAAAACAGAACTAATACTAATGATGGCTATATAAGTAGCTAATTGGTATCGAAAATCGTTCGACCGTAAACAAGCGTCGTGTGTTAACTATCCAATAGACTTCCTCAAAGCACATTATGCCCTAGTTAATAGCCAATAAAAGGCTAAAAAAAATATAAGCAGACCAATGATGGCAATTACTCAGCGGTTTAGAGCAGCCAATTAGAGCGAAGCAAATTAGCTGTTTTTATTTTTTTAATGTTCCAAGTACTTCTTTGAGGTGTTGATGAAAGTTTCTGAGTATTTTGTAAAGAGTTGTGACATTGTTGAAGAAAATTGGCTCAAGTTGGGAAGTAAAGAAGAAAATGGAGACAATATGTTGTTCTGCGGGGTTATTGCGTAGCCTAGTAGGCAGCCGGCAGGCTTTCATTTTGACAGCTCAACAACATTCATTGCATCACTAACGTTGTTGAGTAAACTAATTTTTTGAACATATAAAGCAATGGGGTACCTATATCCTTCAAAATGATTCAGATTGTAATAAATTGAAACTCTGTTACGTATTTGTGGTGCAGGTCAGATATAGGTGTCAGAAGTATGATTTAAAAAAAATGTTTGAATTATCTTATTTAAAAAAATCATTTGTTTAAGATTATTAGTTTTTTATACACAAACAATGCAAGTATGTCAAGTTCACTCACCCTCCACAGAAAAAGGAAGAAGGTTCGACCAGACGGGTGTTGTGTGTGGTGGCTTCCCAACGATGTTTGGGAAGTTGAATATACAGAGTGGTGCTGACAATACGACAATAAATAAAAATACGAACAATAACCAGCATTGTTCTTGTTTTCATAGGAATAATCCTAAATCATAGAAAAAAATCTAGCATCAAAAATAAAAAAAAAATGAAAATTTCAAACAAACTAAATCGCATAAAATTGCAAACGGAATAGAACATCCTCTAAAATATTGGTTCACTGACACCCGATCGTCGACAGCGCGATCCTGTTTCGACTTACTTTTTTCGCGCCATAATTATTAAAGTTTGGTACCGCAGGATGCGGCGGTCATTAACCTGTAAGCGCTTCCTTATCAACATGTACAATCATGTAGAAAATGTGAAAAATGAAAAATATTTTCCTGTGACTAAACTAATGGATATAATTATATATTTTTTATGGGTAGACTGAGAATTTGTTGAGGTACACGATGTTTAATTTATTGTCGTATTGTGAGCACCACTCTGTATGTTCGTTGCACTGTAAACTCTGCTTTTGAGATGCAGGATCTGTCTGTATAAAGCGTTATTCCTATGCGGAGTTTGTTGGTACCGCTACAATACCTCTGCCTAACACTTGCTAGCAGAATATAGTCGTGATGTTGTTCGTATACTTTTTTGCCTGCATGAGGTCGCTCGTGTAAAATATGACCACCCATTAAACGTTAGTTTTAATTATAAGCCCAAGTGTCACTAATGATACACATTCTGGCGGAGGAATTTTTCAACGCTGTATTTTAGTCTATTAATAGTTATAATTAGTATAGGTTGTTATTATATTCCTTTTGTCTTTACTTTATTTAGTTTGTAAATATTAACTTTAGTTTCGTTATTGAAATAAATGAAATATGAGACACAATTACTTTTTAAGTATATTTATTGGTATCAATACTTAATAACCTTTTTTTGTGGATGGTAAATCATGAAATGACCTTTCCCCTCTGGAAGGGCGGAAGGGCATGTCAGACTTTTACTGACTAAAACCCACCCATGTTTCTTTACTTGCCTGTGCGCCAGGGCCACGGTTTCTTTTTAAACAACAGACAGACGAAGGGATAAGTATTTTCTTTTTTGTTCAATGTGGTGTAAAATAAAGTTTTTTATACAAATTATGTTAACGATTTCAACTATATTGATGGTTTTAATTTGTTCACAGAAATACATGTTCAAGCTATCGGTGGTTAGGGCTCCAGAGACAGGAACCTTTTCACGATGCGGAGCGTATCGAGGAGTACTGCCTTTTGAACCAGGACCTTGATCCAACTGCCTAACGAGAGCCTCAATAGATGTTGGTTGAGGCTCTTGGCTATCAAACCATTGGCCGATACGACAATCGAGCCGTCAAATGAGAGCCATCTTCATATTCCATATATCGAGATATTTAATTTGTTTCTCTTTCTCAGCTTTCACGATATTCCCGTCATGTGGAATGGTAACATTGACATTCGTTGCGAGGCGCACCTAATTGATCTATCACTACTACATCAGGAGGTAGTAAATGCAATCAATGACTTTCGCCTTCATTGCCTGATGGAAAAACACAAAAGGATCATGATTTACCTAGCCATATTTCATGTCTCATCATGTATTTTCCCAACTATGTCGTAGCTTCTAGTCTAAATGGAAGCAACTGTATAACAGTATTTTACATAGAGCGAATGCCAGTCTGACCTCCTCAATCAGCACAATTTCTGGGTGATACGATATCTATTGTTGATACTGGAGACTTTTGCGCTTCTAACGCCGGGACCAACGGCTTAACGTGCTTAGAGAGCACGAAGAAAGATGATCACCCATTCATATAGTTTTTTTTTTTTTTTTAGTTTGTCTGGGAAATCCTTATTGACGCCCATACTGCCTCGCTTTTGAGCCAGTCTGGGCAGAGCCAGACTCTTACCGGCTAAAACCCACCCCTGCCTTTGCTAAGTATCCCTCTAATATTATTAGAGTCCTCACATATCTATTTACTAATAATAGCCTATTCTTATTCCTCTACCTTACACCGATACTTATAATTTTATTTATAATTTTGTATTGTGCGACTTTACAAGTTTTGCATTACAGGAAGCATTTATGCTTATACTATTTCATATTCCTTAACATTACTTTGTATGCCTTAATTAGCCCTGTCCGACCCATAAGGATAATAAAGGTTAGGTAAACACTTGACCACATATAATATAAAATTTTACATAATCATCATAGTAACAATACTATTGAATTTTGAAATAATCTTTTTTTGCCGGGAATTAATTCAAATTTCCCCGAAATTTGGTAATTTAAAAAAAAAGTGGCAACACCGTTATTATTATGAGCGAATAGCGAGACGACCACGTGCCGCGTGCCCTGCCCCCCGCCCCCCGCAGTTGGGTTGCTTACCGCACATGTATTAAATTAGCTCTTTTTGCGAAATAATATTTTTTTTAGGGGGATTTTTTTTTAAGTTTAGCCCGGCTTTGTACCCATTAGTAGAATCAGTTATCGATACCTAACAATACCTTCACGGATCGGACAGGGTTTTCTTTACATATTGTATATAGCATTGATTTATTGTACTACTATTTGTTTCTATGTATAACAGATTTTGCAATATCCGTAAAAAAGTCGATGGACATTTTTCTATGTCTGCTGCTGGACATGAGTTCTGGGAAATTTTTAACCGCTATTTTGCATTCCAGCTTATTTTCAGCCTCCAGTCTCTTTAAGGCGTGAACCGGGCATTCGGTTAATATATGTTCGACCGTTTCTGGCACACCAGGCTGACAGATACACGACGAGTCCTCCTTGCGCCTGAATCGGTGCAGGTATTCAGAGAATCCTCCGTGCCCCGTTAATACTTGGGTGGAGATGCTTGACGGGACTATTTGGCGAACTATTTTGTACGATGAAATAACATCAGAGAAAAAGAGTTTGGTTACTCTGGCTCTAGCACTTGTTATATATCTTCGGTTCCATTCATCAACCGAACCCTTACGGATTTGTCGTTTGATGAATGAAACCGGGCACAGATCATAGTCGGGCTTGGTTTTCAGTTTAAGGGCCGCGTCCTTTGCCAGCTCATCTGCCCTCTCGTTTCCCGCAAGTCCCAAATATGCCTTGACCCAGAACAAAGACACAGTTTTGCTCTAGTTTTCAATGTCCCTTAGGTTTTTGCGGGTGTCTACTGCAAGGGGATGTGTTGTGCTGCAATTGCATATGGTCTCCAGAGCCGATCTGGAGTCGCTATATATCCCGTAGCTCTTCTCACTTCTCCGCTGAGTTACCTCAGCGGCTCTAAACACCGCGAGGAGTTCCGCCTGGTACACCGTACAGTATGAGGCCAGCTTCAGTTTGAGGGTCTTCTTCTCTGCAGCACAAGACAGCTTAACCTGAACCTAAACACAAAAAAAAAAATATGATAAAAATATGCATAACATAATCAGACGAGTCGGTCTTAAAATGAATATGGACAAGACAAAAGTCATATCTAAATCCCACGTTTGACCGACTCATACAAAGATTGGAGACTATAGACTCGAAGTTGTTTACAGTTATGTATACCTGGGACAAACTATCCAGTTAGTGTCCAACTTCGAGAATGAGGTCAATCGTCGAATCCAACTCGGCTGGACTGCTGGACAAAGGCCTCTTTTTTTTTTTTTCGGGGTGGAAGTCCTCATAGGATGTCCGCCGCCCTAGGGTAGGCGACGGGGTCTGTCAGACTTTTACTGACTAAAACCACCCCGGTGTCTCTTCTGTCACGAGCGCGCGTGGGGCCGCGGGAGTCTAAATTCTTCCGCAGCCCCACACTCTCGTGCTGGCCCGGTCTGTCCGGGCCTCGTCTCCGGCACGGGGTAGTGGGGTGTTAAGCTACCCCGTGCATCGCCTCAGAGGCGCGCGCTGACACTCGCGCGCGCCTCCGCCTCGGGGTCCATCGAATAGGGGGCGGGGACTTCCCCATGTCCCTCGCCCCTGGACCCATTCATGGGGGGCGGAAGAGGGCGTTATCCGCCCTTCTTCGGCGCCCGGTGCGTCTTCTGCGGCCCGGGAAGGGAGTTGAGATCTCCCTCTCCCGTTCCGCAGCTTCCTTCTGCGACATCACGTCCTCGCAGAAGGACACCACCGCGTCCCACGACTCTGCGCTGCCGGCCATCCTCCGCACTACTGCCGGCAGCGTCAGGTCGCCTCCTACTTCATTTGTGAGGACACGGCGCTGCTCCTCCCAAGCTACACACTCGGAGAGCGTGTGCTGCGCCGTGTCCTCCCCGCATTGGACGCAGTGGTGGCACCGAGCGTCCGGCTCCCTGCCTAGGCGACACAGGTACTTGCCGAAGCAGCCGTGCCCCGACAGCACCTGCGTCACCCTGAACGACAGGGAGCCGTGCCTTCTCCCGAGCCAGTCGTCGAGTACTGGCCGGATCGCCTCGACGGTAGCGAGGCCGGCGGTAGGGCGCATAAGCCTCTGCCGCCAGTCCGCCACCAGGACCTGACGGAGCTCCCCTCGGCGCAGCTCGATCTGCCGCTGCGCCGGACTGGAGCCCCGTGTCCGCTCTTCCTCGCGCCATCGGTACAATGACGCGAGTACTTTCGCCTCTAGGTTCCAGGGCGGGGATCCGGCCAGACGCAAGACGCCTCGTAGGAAATCGTGCGATACCCGCGGACGACCCTGACGGCCATCGCCCTCTGCGGCTTGCGCGGAGTGGTCCGGCCGTCAGGTCCATCGCCCATACAGGGGCCCCATACAGGGCCATGGACCGCACGATTCCCACGTATAACCGCCTATAGGCGGCGCTCGGGCCTCCCATGTTGGGAAGCAACGTTGACAGCGCGCCTGCTGCACCTATCAGCTTGGGCGCCAGCCTCCGGAAGTGGGGTCCGAATTCCCATCGGCTGTCGAGCACCAATCCCAGATACTTCATGGTGGACTCGACAGCTATCCGGGCATCACTGACCACGATATGTGATCCCGGCGCCGGCGCACGCCGGGGGCCATGGAAAACCATGGCCTCCGACTTGTCAACGGCCACCTCCAGGCCCAGGCGCCGGATGCGTGTCACCACCTGTGACACCGCAGCCGTGGCTATCAACGTCGCTTCCCTGTGCGAGCTCCCCCGGGCAGTGACAAGCGTGTCGCCCGCATAACACGTCAAGTCGGCGCCCGACGGAAACTCGCCTTTCAGCACCCAGTCGTAACCGATGTTCCACAGGAGCGGTCCCAAGACCGATCCCTGTGGAACAGCTGGACAAAGGCCTCCCTCAAGGTTTTCCACGACAACCGGTCCTGCCCTGCCCGCATCCATCGGCTTCCCGCGACCTTTACCAGGTCATCGGTCCACCTTGTTGGGGACCTCCCTACGCTGACGGGGCCCCGTCCCACTGTGCGGACGCGCTTTGGCTCACTATGATCTGCCGTGAACTGTTGTGCGCTCGGTAACCACAATGCAACAATTTTTAGACATATTTGGGAAATAATATAACGTGGTGTAGTTTGTTCAGAATAAGGAACTGAACCGAATCCAATAATCGGTTCAGTTGCTTATTTTGAACAATCTACATTCAGGTTCCTTATTTTTTCTTTATAAAGAAATTACTCCCTCATAATTTGTTACAGTTATGTCATTATTTTTTTGTAAATTAACTCCTTTAAATTAATATAAGTAACTTATAACTTACCCCCTCTTCATAAGATCAAATTTAACATCTATAACATGTACTATCTTTCCGCCCGCGGCTTCGCCCGCGTGGAATTCGGTTACATCGCGCTTTTTAGATTTCCCTCGGGAATATCAAATTTTTCCGGGGTAAAAATCCGGACTTCTAACTTTCATCATCATCATTATCAACCTTTATATCGTCCCACTGCTGGACACAGGTCTCCTCTCATACAGAGAAGGATTGAAGGATTAATGAAGCAATGAGCGTATACATATTTATGATGTAAACCGGTGGCTACAAATTTATGCTCTTCAAGTTGAGCACCTCGTCTTAAAGTCGAAGATGTTTACATATTTTTGGAGCCTTGGCAATGTATACATATTTTTGCTTCTGACTGTACCTACATTCCTGCAAGTAAAACCCAACGACATCGCTTGATGTCCGGAAAAATCAAGGCAGCCGCCCACTATGGAATGTTTGACCTTTTAAGGTCACACATTCCACACTGTGAACCAAAAGGGTTTATAGGGAAGGAAAAATCAATAAAAGGCTGGAATACCGACATCTTTTTGAAAAATAAAAAAAATAAGGCATATAACTAGGCATATTTGAAGTGGCAACGGATTCTTAAAAGGTTTAATTCAATTACATGCTGATGGTAAAATATGTCGACATACTTAAGATACTGTAGCGGTACCTACAAACGCCATATGGAACAACGCGTCATACTGGCGTCACACGAATTCTGCATCTCGTAATCAGAGTTCACCGTGCAATTAGCATACATATAACTTGCCAATATGAACCGTTGGGCAAGTGCCCGCCAGACATAACACCCGTCTGGACGGAGGATCCTCTCTTTTCTATGGAGGACGAGTTCACTACTCTCTGTTCCTCATGCTTCCACAATACTACCAATCGGGAAAAATCGGGTCTATACAGACCCGAATTACCCGGGTATACACCGAGACAAAAACTTTTGAAACAGGTTGAAAAGTCGTAATTGTATGCTCGAGCAGCGTACTGATTGTATCCAAAAACACGAAGTAAGTAAAAAAATGGCTACAACTGTACAGTGAACTAAAAGATATTTGTTTGGTATTGTTTGCTCGCTACGAAGTTCGTTTCAGTAATCAGGTGTATTGGGAATCGAGAGGAACACAGAACGGGCGGACTTGATTTACATTCCAATTTAGTTTTGCATTTCCAGGCAGTTTTTCTGAATCACATTCCACTCCACTATATTCGTTTTTTTTATAGTTTATTCAGCCGGCCTAGAAAAATAGTATATAGCGTAATCATACATTAAGGTTCATACTCTTTGTGAGAAGGTCGGGGTCGCAATCCACTATACGGCAAAGTAATTGCGTAACCCATTATTTGTAGTAATGGGTTTCGTTTTGACAGTTCCACAATATTCATTGCATTATTCACGTTGTTGAACAGACGTATTTTTCGAACATATTGAGCAATGGATTTCGACAACCTCCGTGGCGAACGCGGCCGTTGTGTAAGGAGGCGTGGGTTCGATCCCCGCACAGTACAAATATTTGTATGCATGAATATGAATATTTGCACTGGTCTGGTCGTGCCTCGGAAAGCACGTTAAGCCGTTGGTTCCGGTTGCCATACGAACATCTAGTGGCAGTCGTTACGGGTTGTTGGAGCCCTCAAAAGTCTAACAATTGGTCTAACTGCAATGCTTAGATATCGCCTTCGGGTTGTGGAGGTCAGACGGCAGTCGCTTCACGGAAAATATCGAAGTTTAGCCAAAATCAGAAGTTAGACTGGTAAAGCGGACCTCAGACTCCAAAGCTGAAAAGCTACGGATGCGACTGGGATTAACGCTGAGATGATGATGATGATGATTGAGCAATGGATTAGAAATATGCTTCAAAATAATTGCGATTGATAGTAATAGTAGGTATATTATCTCGGGGTTATGAGCCAAGATAGAGTGCACAGTGTTATTCGCGTTAGAAGGAAACACAAATATTTAAGATATTAATAGATATAATTACGTAGACAGATTACGATAAACACATTACAAGAGAGTAAAGATCACGGGCATTTACGTGCGGGTCCTGTAAAGGTTCATCATCATCATCAAATTTTTTATCGTCCCACTGCTGGGCACAGGTTTCCTCTTATAAAGCGAAGGGTTGAGCGTAATCACCACGCTTGCTCAATGCGGGTTGGAGATTTCAAACTTAAAGTCCAAGTTTCCTCAAGATGTAATCACCTTTTAATCTGTCATTGGTGTCCAAGATATACTTAGAAAGTACATAAAAAAGGTTATAAGATGTCAATTGCATTCTTCCTTGCTTTGAGGATTCCACGCGATCTTTTGCTTCAGCGTTTTGAGGGCAGTGGTGTTGAAACAATAATTTAATAAAGTAAAGGACATGTCTGTGTTCGAAATGGGGATGTAGCTGCAATTCTTTAACCGGGTGCGTTACCACTGGGACACCATTATTATAGGGAAAAGTATACAACGTGTAACATAAAGGGTATATACATAACAAAGGCATGGCAGATGTACATGATATCAAACGATATTGGAAGGGTTTTTTAATCCGATCTCTTTATGTTAGGAAGTTATGAGGAAAAACACCGCCTGTGATAGGCTACTATCATACTAGTCGCACAGAGATATTGAAGACATTTGTCGGATTTTGGCAAGTAACGCGACGGGTAACGAGTAGTTATTAATGTATGTAGTGTGCTGCCACGTTTGTTATGATTTAATTTTAAGAAACACTCAAAACCGAAAATTTGGTACCAATTTTTTGAGTATTTTATTTTGAGTTGAAACCCTTCCGATATCGTTTGATATCATCTAAAGATGTCATGCCCTTGGTATGTATATACCCTTTTTGTTACACGTTGTATATCCTAGATAATAAAAAAAAAGGCGAGATGCATGAATCGTGTCCTGAATACTTGCAACACGAAAAAACTTATGAATGTTTGATTAGTAAACAGTGCTGCGTAAATAATTTGCGGGAAATTGGTTTTTCGCAATTTAATACGGGGAGCGAGAGACATCGCTTTCTTTTTGCAAAGTAATTGTATTGTTAATAAATCTGGATGTGAAAACGAGTAATTTAGTAAATTAAAACTGTGTAGCCGTTGTTGTAGATCAAACAGCCTAACAGAGCGGCTTTATAATTTAATTAGAAATGTCAACCATGAAATAAGTTTGTGAAATAATGAAAGTGAAATAATGGATAAAAGATTGTTAATTCATTTTAATAATAATAATAATTGAATACTACCTATGTATTAAATTATTATTATTAAAATGAATTAACAAACGTTTAAACTTGAGATTTTGTTTTTTAATGTTCGCAAATGCGAGTGTTGATGGTTTCTACGATATAGTAGATATAAATATAGTAAAGATAGCACTAACTGAATTTTGTCAATGGTTGCATCTAGATTTATGGCTATCATATAAAAGTGCACTAAGAGGAGTTACGCCAAAATTGTAATTGTATAATTACATAATTTCTAGTATTGGATACATTCCCCCTAACATAGATCTATCTTGGTTAATAGTACCACCAATCTAATAAAGTCGTCAAGATAAGATAAGTGCTTAACTGCAATCCCGCCTGATGGTAAGCAGTGATGCAATGGTTGATGGTAAAACGCGCTAGTTTAATAAGAGCCTATTCACTCTAGTCTATTATATAATTTATAATTATTACTGACACAGTATTTTCTTTTATTTTTTTATAACTTTGTCCCACACTAGGAATTATTTCTGAACTGTGGGGACAAACATTTCAACATACGTACACAAACAGCCAGACCCGAAACAACTACTACAACAAGGCTATACAAATATTTGTTCCATTCCGGAAATCAAACTCGCGACTCGCAGCGCAGCAGTCAATCGCTCAATCACTGGACCAACCATATCGGATATAAGAATATCGTTATTAAGACTATGAGTACCTATTGACACTCGAAATCAATTTTTACTTTTATTCTAGCTTTCTAACAATTCGTTTAAGTATTTGTTTCAAAACATTTGTGAAACTAGAATGAAAACAAATTTACAAAATCATGAATGCAACAACAGCTATTTTCAACTTCTAGAGACTTTATACAGTAGAATTTGCAAACAAAACACTACCAACCGAAACTGGCGGAAAAACTAATTGGGACTCACAGTCTCATCTAAACAAGCGCTGTGCCAAAATTTAGTACCAAATAAGAACACGGGGGACAAAGTTCGATGTACTTTATTCCAACATCACCATTTTTCTTCTGATTGAATCCCGGTTCCAATTTAGCTCCTCCGTAGTCTCACAGTTTCAACGGGGAGGTCAATGGGTGGTCACAAATTGATTCGATCTGGCTATGAGGGGTGAGTATAAAGCCTTCCGTACATGAAGAGGCAAAATCGCATGTGTGATCTGATCGGCGTACGATGAAACTGTCAAGTTTAACGACTTGCAAACAAATGCCTCGTCCGCTATCATCTGGTTCGGACCATAACAATTTAACATCGTTTTTTGTGGGTTGTACTTTGTGGTGGTCCTATCATGTATGGTTACTGTTAAGTTTCAACGATTTGTTACAAATACTGACGCCTTGACCCCTTTTTACATGCTTTTTATTAGCTTCACTTGTATTTTTGCTTGCTTGCTTGTTTGCTTGTGCGTGAGGTGAAGCGTGAGGCGCTTAATATACAAAAATTATGGCACAAAGCGCCTCACGGTTTTTTTTTTAAATTATTGTTAAGTTTTTAGTTTGATGTGTTTTTAAAAGCATGTTTTTTTAGTTTTTCAAACTATATTTATTTAATTCAGACCCATTTTAAACTTTGTCAGTTTTTTTTAACCGACTTCAAAAGGAGGAGATTACTCAATTCGACCGTATATATGCTTTTTTTCAGCTGAATACATAGTACTTTTAACAACTAAAAAGTGTAAAATAAAAACTTTTTTACAAAAAAACAACCGACTTCCCAAAACCACTACAAAGTGAAAAATAACTAATTTCGGAAGTCGGTGTCAAAAAACGAATATACAAAAGCAAAGACACCGACTTTCGAAATTAGTTATTTTTCACTTTGTAATGGTTTTGGGAAATCGGTTGTTTTTTTGTAAAAAAGTTTTTATTGTGAAAACAAAACATTAAAAGGGAAAGAGTGTAGGTACTATCTTGTGTCGTACCCTTAAACTGGAGTTAAACTATGTACGATTGACGTCACGCTAAATATTCATAGAATACGGCAAGGTATTTGAACTGAGTCATTCGATGTGGCCCAAAAGGGATGATGCTTTTAATTGGGTTATAAGTTTCATTGAGGAATAATTACGAAGGTAGTTAATAGTTGTAATATAATTTTGAATTTGGAAGGATTAAAAAGTTTCGGAAACCTTACTTCATACATATACCGGTAGTATGTATTTAGAAGTTCAGCAATAATGATATTTGAGATTTCATTTGGAAATATAACATCACTCTTCATAGGGACTGGAATAATTTGCCAGCGGCGGTGTTTCCGTCGTATTACAATTTGAGTGTCTTCAAGATTACAGTGAGGAGGCTATTAATAAACTAGTGCGCTTTACCATCAACGATTGCGTCACTGCTTACCATCAGGTGGGATTGCGGTCATGCACTAGTTTCTAATTTATATTAAAAAAAAACATTTGCTTGGCCTTTTACCCGACTACGGCAAAGCAAAAGGAGGGTATGATTTGACAGGCTATGTATGTATGTATGTATGTATGTATGTATGTATGTATGCATGTATGTATGTTCATCTGTTCCCTCGTAACTTCTAAACTACTTATTCGAATTCGACAAATGACATATCATTAGAAGCGTCTTAATTGTCTGCTGGTTATAGGCTATATGGAGTTTCACAAAATCTAATGTGGCGCCCTCTAGCGGACAAAACATACAGAGTAAAAAAAAATTTTATGATAAATATGCCATGTTTGGTATCATTTGAAAGCGCTTTACTTGTACATTTTGAATATATATATATATATATATTACTAGCATTTGCTTGTGACTTTACCTGTATTAATGGGTTGATTGCATATAATTCACATCTTTTCGTTCATAGATAGCTTCTTTACTACTTATCAGAATAAGACCACTGCAGAACCATTAGAAGGGCCTTGATATTTTGTTGGTTATGAGCTATAAAGCTTGTCACCAAATTTAGTATTATGCCCTCTATTGGACAAAAAGTTCTATGTTAATATATAAAAACTTTTTTACAAAAAAACAACCGACTTCCAAAAACCACTACAAAGTGAAAAATAACAAATTTCGGAAGTCGGTGTCTTTGGTTTTGTATATTCGTTTTTTGACACCGACTTCCGAAATTTGTTATTTTTCACTTTGTAGTGGTTTTTGGAAGTCGATTGTTTTTTTGTAAAAAAGTTTTTATTTTACACTTTTTAGTTATTAAAAGTACTATGTATTCAGTTGCATCCGTTCAAACTGGAAGGTGACGCAAATATAGTTGGGAAACGAATGTAATTTTGTTTACTTTAATTTTTACCCGTAAATATTCCCTCAACTGCCTATGGTCTTCATCATCAAATTTACTGCAGACCATTATTTTAACCCAATGGGTTCAAAGGTCTCATCAATAAAAATGAATGAAGTCCAACCACAAAGTAGCTACTGTAAACCGTTGAGGAGTTCCCGGAACTGGCCTTTGTCTTCATCATCAGAGCTTTTATGATAGTCACAACCCATCTAGGTGTAAAGTTCTTATCAATACAAATTAATCGAGCCCAAACACAAGGTAGCTGCTGTGAATTGTTGAGGAGTTCCTTCGACTGTCTCCCGGCTCCATCATCAGATCCACTTCAGACCTTTATTAAATTGTGGTGCTTTATAATACTTAATGAAAATGCTAAGAAATGCACTAGTCGCCCCTGCAACTTTTGAAAGTTCCCCTTGTTTTCTCTGGTCTTCCACCATCAAACCCTAATATCCTTATCATGGGACCACCTTGGGAACGTCTTCTTTCCAACAGAAAAAGAATTATCAAAATCGGTTCATAAACGACGAAGTTATGCGCGAACAAACATAAAAAAAAAAAGCATATATACGGTCGAATTGAGTAACCTCCTCCTTTTTGAAGTCGGTTAAAAATTAAAATAAATATACCGTATTTGGTATCATTTGAAAGAGCTTCACGAGTACTTTATGTTTGTACATAATCCCGAGTAATTCTTCGTAGAAATTTGAATGTAAACCAGGGTTTGGTAAACGGAGCGATGGGAGTGGTGAAGGCCTTCGAATGGCCTGCTCTTCGGTTCGATCAGTTGGAACAGGAGAACAGCCAAACGCTGTTCTCATACAATTTGACGACGCATCCATAAAAGCAGATATTAACTGACTTATCAAAATCGAGCCTTGCCTCACTGAATTTGACGGCTTGAGGGGGTCTGGGCAAATTCAGCGTAAAATGCTCCCGCTGATTCTTTCTTTGGGTTGTACTGTACATAAATTACAAGGTTGTACTCTAGGTAAAAAAGTTATCGGTCTAGGAAAGTCATTGTTTGCTAAAGGACAGGCCTATGTCGCTCTCAGTAGAGTCAAAACCATAGAGGGATTATTTATAAGTGCCTTGGGTCATAATAAATTACTTAAAAATCCACATAATAGTCGATCGTTAGCAGAATTAGATAGATTAAGAAATCTTCCCAGGTCCTCTTAATATATGAAACATCCAATCTATTTATACTAACGACCTCATCCACTAATTCATGACCTATTCGCTGCCATCGACGCAAATGTGCGTCACTACTACGAAAAACCGGGAGCTTCATACGGGGAAACCGTTGCTATACGTGCTACGCCCACGTCCACGCGCTAAGAAATAGTAAAATAGGATATCTCTACATATTACTATACGCCGATACATAAGTCAAAAGAGATGTCGTATGTTAACTACCTAGTTTTTAGTTCGTCAATTTAACTTTTGTTAATATTATGCGCTACAAATACACTTTAACACCAAAATAGTACAAATAATAAAAAGTAAAAAAACTAAAACCTAACTACGACAAAAAACGACGCTGTAAAAGTTTAAAACAAGATTTTCAGAATACTGAACTGAACAAAGTTGCTAATATAGTTGCAAGTAAATGGACACAGTAGACTCTACCAAGATGCCTTCGTTGTAAATTGACAATAATGTCATACAATACTATTCTGAAGTATGCAATATTCACTATGTAGAGATAAATTTTCATGTTTGGAAAAGCGTAGTCACACGTTACATACCTACCGTAGCATTTGGATAACGTGTGACTGCGGTTTTCTAATATTGCATACTTCAGAATAGTATTGTATAACATTATTGTCAATTTACAAAGAAGGCATCCTACTAGAGTCTACTGTGTCCATTTACTTGCAACTACATTAGCAACTTTGTTCAGTTCAGTATTCTGAAAATCTTGTTTTATACTTTTTCAGCGTCGTTTTTTGTCGTAGTTGGGTTTTAGTCTTTTTACTTTTTACAACTACGTTTTGGTTAGGTTCCAGTGTAATACTGAATATCAATATTTTACTACCTGCCTGCTGCCTATCTGACTTCTACAACGTGTAACATAAAGGGTATATACATAACAAAGGCATGGTATCTTTACATGATATCAAACGATATTGGAAGGGTTTTTTAATCCTATCTCTTTATGTTAGGAAGTTATGAGGAAAAACACCGCCTGTGATAGGCTACTATCATATTAGTCGTACAGAGATATTGAAGACATTTATCGGATTTTGGCAAGTAACGTGACGGGTAACGAGTAGTTATTAACGTATGTAGTGTGCTACCACGTTTGTTATGATTTAATTTTAAGAAACACACGAAACCGAAAATTTGGTACCAATTTTTTGAGTATTTTATTTTGAGTTGAAACCCTTCCGTTATCATTTGATATCATCTAAAGATGCCATGCCCTTGGTATGTATATACCCTTTTTGTTACACGTTGTATAACTCAGAATAGAATACGATACGCGTTATAAAGGTCTACAAATTTAATGATAGCCGAGACAAATGGTTTATCGTGCTTTCCGAGGTAAGCATCGGCTACCGGCAGAAGTTATCACCCACGATTCGTCGTGTTCCGGCATGATGTTTGGTGAAGCTGTACGGAGGACGGGGCTAGCTCGTGGAGGGTCTCCAGATCAATCTCCCTCTGGAGCAGCATCGTTAGTCGTGTTGGGTTTAACATTGCATCACCTCGCTCAACTGCCGTCATCCTTCCTGTTTACTCAGTTTTTTTTTTTATAGTGAAGAGGCTCTTAATAAACTAGCGCGCTTTACCATCAATGATTGCATCACTGCTTACCATCAGGCGGGATAGCGGTCAAGCACTAGTTTACAATTATAAAAAAAGGATCCTCGTTATGCAATGGATTATCTACAGATTAGATACGTCAAGTAATTAATTATAAGCAAGGGGTTTTGATTTTAAGTCTGAAACCATACATGAAACAAGGACAAAGGATGATGTGATATATTATAGATAATCAGTCATTTTTTTAATGCTAATAACTGCGATTACTAACCAGTTTGGCAGATGTGAGCATTGTGTAATTATTGCCTTGTAACCCTTAATTTCAGATGTTTATTATACAACGTTCTTATGCGAAACCCGAAGCAGGTGTCCAGTATTTTTATGTAAAGGATTTATGTAATGAGCTTTAATAAAGAATTTAAGTTATGAGCTTGTTAAGTTCTGGTAACTTTACAAACCAGGGTTTTCCCAACAAAAATATGGTCAACGCACCGCTCGCCCGCCCGCGCCTGCAGCGGCGTGGCATGGGGGAGCCTGTCTCACTGTGCACCTAGTACTGTGATCTACCGTCAACTGTGCTGTGCGCTCGGTAACCACACTGCAACAATTTCTAAATGTATTTGGGAAAAAATATAACATGGTGTAAAAATTATTGGAATCGATTCAGATGCTTATTCTGAACAAACTATATCCACTTGAACGTTCCGATGTGACAGCTACGAATGCGTTATACATCCGAGCGCGCGATCGGTATCAGGCCGCGCCGAACGCTCGTTATTTTCTTCTTATTTTTTAGCAGAAGTCTATTTAATTACTTAATATGATCAATTTTTTCTTCAGGGATTATTTTGTCATATTTTAAGATATCAAACAAAAACTTGACGAAAATCCGGCACACCATGGGCAATAATTTCATCGTCCACTTTAACACTCGTAAAGACAACTTATCAGACATTGGATACAAAGTATTTATACATATTCAGAAAGAACAAATCTCGATAATTATTTAAATATGTAACACTCATTAAAATACATAAAAAAAAAATGATTTATTACTCTCATTTTAATCGCATAACTCACTGCCACTGTACAAAACTGTACTCACCGTTTATAAACAAACTTTTTTTCCGATGTTATCTGTCAGGTGGGGCACTGTTTTAGCCATACAGAACCATCTAGTGAGTAGTTAGTGAAGCTCTTTGATATATATCATTTAATAAATAAAAACTTGTTTAAAGTGTACATGTCGGTGAGGCCACCATGGTTGCCTGAACGCTTAACTGGAAAAAATTTTAGGCAACTTTGTTGGCCCGGACGTATGAGTGGATATTCAGGTTCGTATAAAGAAAAAATAACATTGCATATTGAATCATTTCAATCATTGAGCCGTAAAAGGGCTTCCTCACCCGGGTCATTCGCATACAATGTAAACATTACCCGCTACCGTGTTACGTCTACCTTTTTAATTATAAAGGGCAGGGAAGCTGTAACTACGCTAGAATGAATGGTTCATTTTGACCATACAGGTTTTATTTTTCTACTAGCTGTGCCCCGCGGTTTCACCCGCGTAAGCTTCTAGCCGAATGAGCTCAGTAGATATAAAATAAGCGCCTGTTACAATAATGAAAGCAATATGTAGTACGTCCGCGTTTGCTCCCGCTTTCCGCAACATTTTTTGTTCTTGCTCTGCTCCTATTGGTCATAGCGGATGTTTTATAGCCTATGTCCTTTCTCAGGCTCTAGACTATCTGTGTACCAAATTTCATTACAATCGGTTCAGTAGTTTTGGCGTGAAAGCCGGACAGACAGACAGACAGAGATACTTTCGCATTTATAATATTAGTATGGATGACACACTATTAAAAAAAAAAAGAAACTAGCGTAATATATCAACGCATGAGATTTCAGAATTATTTACTAATACTTTATTTATTTATTTACCCATGGTAAATGTTTGTTCGTGTATATCCCTGGCAACTCGAATGTATTACATTCTGCTAAGCTAATAGGTTCAATTACTTCTCTACATTACCTAATAGTTAACGACCTGAGTAGTCTACTTGTAAAACTCTATTATAATGAAATATTGAGTAATCAATTTACAGGCGATACTCCCCGGAGATAAGCGTATTAAAGGAGTAAGCTGACACTTAATAAGGGTATGTAATTAAATTAACTATAGTTATAACAAACAATAGAATAAAATAATAAAGTAAAATTAAGACTTCAGCAGTTAATTTTATTTTTACCCCAGTACCGATGGGGAGCTTGTTCAAGAACAGGATCGAGGATCAGGATCCAGGCAGATATTACTGGGGCGGCGCGGGTGGTGCTCGGCGTCTCCAAGGGCGGCCGCAAACGTGACAAGGAGATCTGGTGGTGGGACGACACAGTCCAGAGGGAGACTAAGGTGAAGAAAGCCCTCTTCAAAACGTGGCAAGCGACTGGATCCCCTGAAGATCGCGACGCATACAAAGCTGCCAAGCGTGCCACTAAAAGAGCTGTAGCCAGAGCCAGACGAGACCACATACAATCGCTCTACGAGAAGTTGGAATCGTCTGAGGGGCGAAAGCTCATTTACAAGTTGGCATGTTCTAGGGTCAAAGCGGCACAGGATATATCCAAGTGCCGCTGTGTAAAAGACCCTCTTGGCAACCTACTATGCGAAGACCTCGCGGTGAAGGAGAGATGGCGCTCGTACTTCCACGAGCTGCTGAATAAGCAGCACCAAGAGGTGCAGACACCGGAACTCCCTCCAAATCTTGGATTAGTGGCCCCAATAACGCCTGAGGAAGTCCATACGGCTCTTCGTCGCATGGCGAATCGGAAAGCTGTCGGAGCTGATGGAATCCCCATTGAGGCCTGGAAGGCGATGGGTCCTCGCGGTGTGGGAATGCTAACTAGCTTTTTGAACCGCGTGCTCCTAACCGGCAAAATCCCGAGCCAATGAAGGCTGAGTATTATTACTCCAGTCTTCAAAGGCAAGGGCTCGGTACAGGAGTGTGGCAACTATCGCGGTATAAAGGTCATGTCCCACACCATGAAGATCTTTGAGAGGATTATAGACTCCCGGATCCGACAGGCGTGTGCTGTCTCGGAGTGTCAATATGGGTTTCGTCCAGGGTACGGAACCATGGATCCTATCTTCGCACTAAGGATCGCCATGGAGAGATACAGATCGAAGAACACGCCTCTGCATATGCTCTTTCTTGATATGCAGAAGGCCTTCGACTGTGTCCCTCGGGGGGTGATCTGGTGGGCACTGAGTTCCAAAGGGGTACCAGAAGCCTATGTTGAAATAATTTGAGACATGTACCTCAATTCCGATTCCGTTGTTAGCACCGCGATTGGTGACATTAAACCCTTCCCCGTCACCGTCGGAGTCCACCAAGGTTCCGTCCTTAGTCCGTTTCCGTTCAGCGTGATATTAGACGTTTTGTCGGATAGCATCAGGGATTCACATGAGCAACCTCCTTGGTTGCTTATGTATGCTGACGATATCGCGCTGGCGGACGCGTACAGGAATCGGCTGGTGCGGCGTGTGAATATGTGGAAGGACTCGCTCGTGAACGGAGGTCTGAAACTCAATGTGGCGAAGACCCTGTTTATGGCTAGCAACACGACAGACCCCATGTCTGTGTGCATAGGCGGTGACATGGTCGAGTGCACAGACCAGTTTAAATACTTGGGGTCTGTACTCCACGCGTCCGGCGACATTGATTGCGACGTCAGGGCACGTATTTCCGCAGCCTGGGCAAAATGGCGTGAGGTGACGGGTGTCATTTGTGACCCCAAAATGCCGGTTAAGCTTAAGGGGTAGGTTTATAAGACCATCATTAGACCTGTTCTCCTGTATGGCAGTGAGGCGTGACCTTTGCTTGTGCTTGAGCGACACAAGCAGGAGCTGCGTGTCACGGAGATGAATATGCTGCGGTGGATATGTGGACTTACGCGGAAGGACTGCATCAGGAACTCCCGCATCCGTGGCAGTCTTCATGTCCGTGACATAGCGGACAAACTGCAGGAGGGTCGCCTACGTTGGTATGGTCACGTCTTACGAAAACTGGTATCTTACGTGGGTCACAAATGTCTTGCCATGGCGCCTCCGCCGGGCCGGAACAAGCGGGGTAGACCAAAGAAGTGCTGGCTTGACGTTGTAAGAGATGACATGCGTGCCAACAATCTCACACCACAGGATGCTAAAGATCGCGCGAAATGGAGGAAATTAAGTAAGAAAGCGGACCCCGGGCTCCAACGCGAAAGCCGCGGATGCAACCGGGATAAACGCTGAGATGATGATGATGATGATTACCTAATAGTTGACGACCTGAGTAGTCTACTTGTAAAACTCTAGCTATTATAGTGAAATATTAGGTAATCACTTTACAGGCGATACTCCCCGGAGATAAGCGCATTAAAGGAGTAAGCTGACACTTAATAAGGTTATGTAATTAAATTAACTATAGTTATAACAAACAATTTATCCATACTAATATTATAAATGCGAAAGTAACTCTGTCTGTCTGTCTGTCTGTCTGTCTGTCTGTCTGTCTGTCTGTTACGCTTTCCTGCCTAAACCTCTTAACGGATTTTGATGAAATTTGGTACAGACAATCTTTGGACCCTGAGAAAAAACATAGGCTACCTTTTATCCCGGAAAAAATTGATATTCCCGAGGGAAATCTAAAAAGCGCGATATAACCGAATACCACGCAGGCGAAGACGTGGGCGGAAAGCACACAATCTTTAGACCCTGAGAAAGGACCTAGGCTACCTTTTATCCCGGAAAAATTTGATGTTCCCGAGGGAAATCTAAAAAGCGCGAGATAACCGAAATTTACGCGGGCGAAGCCGCGGGCGGAAAGCTAGTTATAATAATAAAGTAAAATTAAGACTTCAGCAGTTAATTTTATTTTTAATCCTTACTAATATTATAAATGGAAAAATTATTTTGTTTGTTTGTTTTTTCCGCTTTCAAGACGTAACTGCTGAACCAATTGCTTTGAAATTTTGCAGACGTAAAGTTGGAAGTCCGGATTAAATAATAGGGTACTCCTTATCGCGCAAATATTGATATTCCTGAGGGAAATCTATAAAGCGCGATGTAACCGAACTCCACGCGGGCGAAGCCGCAGGCGGAAAGCTAGTGTAAAAATATATTTGTTTCTTAGGTAATTATCATTATTTTCTTATTTCAAGGCATATTTGAAGTGGAACAGAAGTATGTCAAGCTCAAATAGGATTAGTTTTCACCAAGCACGATGACTGCTAGGGTGAAAAGTGTAGAAACTTTTTATACAAAACTAGCGGCCGCCAGCGACTTCGCTCGCGTGGAGTTAGTTATGCTCCGCTCCTATTGATCACAGCGCGATGTGGTATAGCCTTCCTGGATTAATGGGCTATCCAATGCAAAAAGAATTTTTCAAATCGGACCAGTAGTTCCTGAGATTAGCGCGTTCAAACAAACAAACAAATTCTTCAGCTTTATACATATATTAGTATAGATGTGCTTGAAAATGGAAAGCGTCGCCGAAGCCGGCCCTGAAAAAAGCAAGTTAACCTGCCTATTGCGTAAAAATCTTATCGTAAAAACTAAGGTGGAGTGAGCTTCAAGTGAGTTGTCCTTCCACCCGATTGTCTCTCTACCTATAGTGACTCACTCACTTCACTTCAATTTTCACGATCGGATTATGATAGAATAAATCAGCTGGATGTTTATGAAACGAAATGAAATCGTTTATTAAGCAAGTAGGATTACTGATCCCTTTTATACGTCATGTTTTTTTTTTAACTAGATGAAGCCGGCATTTCCTAACTGACTACCTTTGAGAAGAAATAGCCGAAATAAACTCAATGACCATCGTCTTTTTTCATTTATCGCGCTGACTGGCTCGACGTAGCATGGAAAAAGAGTTCCTGAAAGGACTTGGAGGAGGACTTTGCCCAACAGTGGAACAGAACTGGCTAATCACTAAATTAAATAAATATACTATTCTTCCTTCTTTCTATAGAACGCATCGTCTACCTCCTTCAACTAAGAATAGGAAGAGTATCGGAACACATTTTAACAGTTTTCGCATAGTTCCAAAGAACATTGCTAGTTATAAAGTTTTCAGTAACGATGTAAGGGATGTCACTGTATCAAGTAAAACTGAAGATAATTCATTTATATCTACACGCCTTACCTGTATTCCTATTCACGTTCCGCGTGCTGGGATCTCGTTTGGTAGTTGTTTTTCAAGGTTTTTACGCACATTTCGGTAAAATTTCAGGTTTTTTCAGTATAGTTTCAGTTTTTTGTTCAGTTTAAATTCTAAAATCTTCATAGTTAGCTAGCTTGCGCAGAGACGCGTCTCTGAACACCTCATTCATGCACCTAGCTCACATAGAACTTCAATTTTTTTTTAATGTTTTGCATTTCTGTATCTCCACTGATGACGAAAACCATCTAAGGGACACTATCGTTGCTCTACGCGGGAGCCATGCGGTCCATGGTCCTTTAAGGGGCACCGGTACCAACCCGATGCCTGACTGCGTTCCAGAGGGTCATGGCCGTTCGGCAGGTCCGGGGATACCGCACGGTCTCCGCTGACGGTACGGCGGACTGAGCTCCGGGCGGATCTCATGGCAACATGGAGAGTGCGACCGAGCACGCCACAATAGCGACGGTAAGTTCCCTCTTTGGAGAGTGGCTAGAGCAGCGCCATGGCGCCCTTACCTTCCGCCTGACGCAGGTTTTCACCTGACACGGTTGTTTCGGGAAGTTGCTCTTCTGGATAGGGCGGGAGGAGACTCCAATGTGTCACCATTGTGTGGCTCGCCCTGAGGACACGGTGGAGCATACAGTGCAGGTCTACCCAGATTGGGTAGAGTAGCGTTGTGTCCTCATAGCGGTGATCGGCGGCGATCTCGCGCGTCCGACGCTGGTGCAGCCCATAGTTCTGAGCGACAGTGCAGGACAGGCCGTCACCTCCTTCTGCGAAGCAGTGATGCTGGCTAAGGAGGAGGCGGAGCGCGTGAAGCAGCGGGAATCCCAGCATCCTCACCCCACTAATCGCCGCAGGAGACACCCTGGTCGGGAGACGACATCGAAATCCCAGCCACCGTAGAAGCGGGCCTGCGGGCGATGAGCAGTAGACAGCTCGCCGCCCGGTAAGGACCAGGCCCGAGGCGACGGCGTGTTATGTTTCACGCGCGCCTCAAGATGTCAGCACATCATTAAGGGGTGCACGAAAACCATTTCCTCCTGGGTCAGGGTTGTGGGTTTGTTAAAATAGAAACCGTGACATGATGATTTCTCATCCCAACAAAATAATAATAATAAAAAAGGACACTACTCGTGCCTTTAAATCGTTATAACTTTGCATCCCGGTGAGGCATTTTTCAGCTAATTTTATTTTTTTTAACCTCCCACTAACGCTCCCAATAGGGATAATTGACTTTTTCGCAGAAATAAAAATATTAAGCAAAACTCCATATAAAAACACACTTACAATTTTTTATCTCAAAATTCTCGGCTAAACCTAACTTCCTAGTAATTGAAATTTTACCTACCTGCCTTACCTGTAGTCCTGTGCGCGTTCCGCGTGCTGGAGTCCAGTTTGGTACTTGTTTTTCATGGTTTTTACGCACATTTAGGTCCAATTTCAGGTTTTTTCAGTACAGTTTCAGTTTTTTGTTCTGCGTAAATTCCAAAACCCTCATAATTAGCTAGCCCTCGCGGAGATGCGTCATGCGCCTAGTTCATTATGTTTTCCCGGTGGGCAGCCCGCTGCCCGGTACGGTCCGGCCAAAGCCCGGGACGACGGCATATTGTGTTCCACGTGAGCCTCAAAGAGATGTCAGCACATCGTGACTTGGTACTTTTAACGTGCTCACTACATAAACTTTAAAACATTTATTATATGCATTCATATTTTTACAAAGGTTAAAAAATCGGTCAGTTTTGCGACAAAATTTTATATATTGCTAATTGTTTTCGATCATTTCTATATGTTTGCTTTATTGTCAAAACCACGCAAAATAGTCAATAAACTCGACGCTTCACTTCTATTTATTACATCAACATGAACGAAAACAATAATAAATATTTGACAGGACCATCAATACCACGCGATTGTGCATATATAACGACAACGCATAAAGCCAGTGTAAAACCACTTCATGTTCGATAAATTGGGCTCAGACATGCTCGTATGAAAAGGCACATCGCATACAATTCCACGAAATGAAGTGGTTTGCCCACAAGCAAACCACTTCATTTCGTAGAATAGTCACGGTGCTAAAAGTGCAATATTATTACATTTAAATTTTGAGTAGCTGCCCGCCTTTTCAACACTTCTGAGGTCGTGTGAAGTTTTAGAGTATGTGTTCGTAGTTTAAGCTTTATGATTTGTGGGTTTTAGAATATGAAATAAAATAGAAAAGTACCTCCTAAGAGTTTTAAATCAAATCACAAAGTAACCCTAACTTTGTGATTTGATTTTAAAATCGACGTTCTTTATTTGACTTTTCTGTGTATAGTAAGAAGTCCTAAGAAGTTTTCTTTAATCAGAAACCTCAAGTTATTTAGGAACGTGATTTGAAAACCATCAATTTACCTAATTGGCAATGAGAGGGCTGATTGGTTCGCTCACATTGTGTACATTCTTTTATATATTCAAGGTTACGTGAAGGACGAGCGTCGATTGTACATACTTATATTTTCCTGTGATAAACTATGCTTGATACGCCGTGTGTAAGTACGGTTGTCAGTATTATATGGAGTTCTATAGAAGCTCGTTAATAGACCCAGCATGACGGCACTCATATGCAGAATGTATCGTGTAAAAAATAATTAACCAATCCCGGTAAAAACAGTAACAACGGGTTTTAGAATATATTGCTAAGTACGATTTTTCGTATTTTACATATTTCTTTATAATAAGGCAAATTATTAATTATTAATATTATTTTTAAGTAGTTTTACTACTTCTAATATATTGCATGCGCATTGTAATATTATTATCCACGAGTTTTGGTTTAAAAATAACATTATTCTTTGCATTACAATATACTATATGGATGAAGTTGGCAGACAAATATGGTTTATGACTGCTTAAAAATTGCTTATACATGAGATTTTCTAAATTCGTATAAAAAAGTGTATAGGTACTGTGACTATGGTTATTCCCAAATACAGTCTATAAATCAATCAGTGGCTTTTAAAACGGGCTGTTTTATAGAATAGAATACGTTTTATTATGTACACCACATACATTACAAAACATAAATATGAAAAATTTACAAAGCACTAGGCTAGTCAGAAGCCTAATGCTCTGACGACCATTCTTAGCAAAGAGGTATCGTTTTATCCGTTGTGAAGATAAGATAGAAACCGACGTAGGGATGAAACGAAATGGGTGGTGGACAAGGGCCTCACATCGCTCATCTTTGTAGAGAGAACTGGTACAAACCAGTTGCATAACACCAATAATCGCATTTAGGTATTGCAGAGCATAAAGCTTCACTGCACTCTATCTACTGGTATTCAAAAAATTCTGGTATTTAGCTCCATTCAGCTAAAAATATGACGTGTAAAAGTTATCAGTGATCCTACTTGCTTAATAAACGATTTCATTTCAGTTGAACGGGAAGCCGACTTCAATATAGTTGGAATAAAGAAACAAACAAAATATTTTTGTGTCAACGATTATTTAATATTATTATTTGAAGTCACTTTCTTCTCCGTGTACTCATTACTGTATCTTAATACATTCAGCCGCTTTAAAAGACATTCAAACTGAGAGAGAAGCAAACCGTGGAGAAAGAAATCAACAAATCCATCTTTTCGATTTTCCTTTGTCATGACATAACTACACATTATAATCCGAACCAAAATCCCGAACAAAGTATAAACGAACGTTTTATTCTTGGCACGGTTGATAGCTTCGACATCGTGGGACCCTAACGCACTCAGGGTTGTCAAAGACTGTCGTATATTTTATAAAGAATAAAAGCTGTGTTTACGTAGTTGTAACGGCCCTGACTTATGAGTTGTAGATCTTACATTCGAACCCAGATAAGTGCTTTACTTTGTGTAAATACTAGCGACCCGGCCCGGCTTCGCACGGTGCAATGCTGATACAAAATAAGTAAATACACTACAGAAAAACTGTGAACGTTGTACAAAAACATAGCGGCGCACCGCTCCACCGGCCGGCCGGCGACATAGATCTATATTAAGTCAACTATGTATTTAAGGTATTAAATTGGATAAGGATTGACAGCCTCCGTGGCGTAGGTAGCGAACGCGGCCGTTGCGCAAGGAGGCGTGGGTTCGATCCCCACACAGTGCAAATATTTGTATGCATGAATATGAATATTTGCACTGGTCTGGTCGTGCCTCGGAAAGCACGTTAAGCCGTTGGTCCCGGTTGCCATACGAACATCTAGTGGCAGTCGTTACGGGTTGTTGGAGCCCTCAAAGTCTAACAATTGGTCTAACTGCAATGCTTAGATATCGCCTTCGGGTTGTGGAGGTCAGACGGCAGTCGCTTCACGGAAAATATCGAAGTTTAGCCAAAATCAGAAGTTAGACTGGTAAAGCGGACCTCAGACTCCAAAGCTGAAAAGCTACGGATGCGACTGGGATTAACGCTGAGATGATGATGATGATGATTGAGCAATGGATTAGAAATATGCTTCAAAATAATTGCGATTGATAGTAATAGTAGGTATATTATCTCGGGGTTATGAGCCAAGATAGAGTGCACAGTGTTATTCGCGTTAGAAGGAAACACAAATATTTAAGATATTAATAGATATAATTACGTAGACAGATTACGATAAACACATTACAAGAGAGTAAAGATCACGGGCATTTACGTGCGGGTCCTGTAAAGGTTCATCATCATCATCAAATTTTTTATCGTCCCACTGCTGGGCACAGGTTTCCTCTTATAAAGCGAAGGGTTGAGCGTAATCACCACGCTTGCTCAATGCGGGTTGGAGATTTCAAACTTAAAGTCCAAGTTTCCTCAAGATGTAATCACCTTTTAATCTGTCATTGGTGTCCAAGATATACTTAGAAAGTACATAAAAAAGGTTATAAGATGTCAATTGCATTCTTCCTTGCTTTGAGGATTCCACGCGATCTTTTGCTTCAGCGTTTTGAGGGCAGTGGTGTTGAAACAATAATTTAATAAAGTAAAGGACATGTCTGTGTTCGAAATGGGGATGTAGCTGCAATTCTTTAACCGGGTGCGTTACCACTGGGACACCATTATTATAGGGAAAAGTATACAACGTGTAACATAAAGGGTATATACATAACAAAGGCATGGCAGATGTACATGATATCAAACGATATTGGAAGGGTTTTTTAATCCGATCTCTTTATGTTAGGAAGTTATGAGGAAAAACACCGCCTGTGATAGGCTACTATCATACTAGTCGCACAGAGATATTGAAGACATTTGTCGGATTTTGGCAAGTAACGCGACGGGTAACGAGTAGTTATTAATGTATGTAGTGTGCTGCCACGTTTGTTATGATTTAATTTTAAGAAACACTCAAAACCGAAAATTTGGTACCAATTTTTTGAGTATTTTATTTTGAGTTGAAACCCTTCCGATATCGTTTGATATCATCTAAAGATGTCATGCCCTTGGTATGTATATACCCTTTTTGTTACACGTTGTATATCCTAGATAATAAAAAAAAAGGCGAGATGCATGAATCGTGTCCTGAATACTTGCAACACGAAAAAACTTATGAATGTTTGATTAGTAAACAGTGCTGCGTAAATAATTTGCGGGAAATTGGTTTTTCGCAATTTAATACGGGGAGCGAGAGACATCGCTTTCTTTTTGCAAAGTAATTGTATTGTTAATAAATCTGGATGTGAAAACGAGTAATTTAGTAAATTAAAACTGTGTAGCCGTTGTTGTAGATCAAACAGCCTAACAGAGCGGCTTTATAATTTAATTAGAAATGTCAACCATGAAATAAGTTTGTGAAATAATGAAAGTGAAATAATGGATAAAAGATTGTTAATTCATTTTAATAATAATAATAATTGAATACTACCTATGTATTAAATTATTATTATTAAAATGAATTAACAAACGTTTAAACTTGAGATTTTGTTTTTTAATGTTCGCAAATGCGAGTGTTGATGGTTTCTACGATATAGTAGATATAAATATAGTAAAGATAGCACTAACTGAATTTTGTCAATGGTTGCATCTAGATTTATGGCTATCATATAAAAGTGCACTAAGAGGAGTTACGCCAAAATTGTAATTGTATAATTACATAATTTCTAGTATTGGATACATTCCCCCTAACATAGATCTATCTTGGTTAATAGTACCACCAATCTAATAAAGTCGTCAAGATAAGATAAGTGCTTAACTGCAATCCCGCCTGATGGTAAGCAGTGATGCAATGGTTGATGGTAAAACGCGCTAGTTTAATAAGAGCCTATTCACTCTAGTCTATTATATAATTTATAATTATTACTGACACAGTATTTTCTTTTATTTTTTTATAACTTTGTCCCACACTAGGAATTATTTCTGAACTGTGGGGACAAACATTTCAACATACGTACACAAACAGCCAGACCCGAAACAACTACTACAACAAGGCTATACAAATATTTGTTCCATTCCGGAAATCAAACTCGCGACTCGCAGCGCAGCAGTCAATCGCTCAATCACTGGACCAACCATATCGGATATAAGAATATCGTTATTAAGACTATGAGTACCTATTGACACTCGAAATCAATTTTTACTTTTATTCTAGCTTTCTAACAATTCGTTTAAGTATTTGTTTCAAAACATTTGTGAAACTAGAATGAAAACAAATTTACAAAATCATGAATGCAACAACAGCTATTTTCAACTTCTAGAGACTTTATACAGTAGAATTTGCAAACAAAACACTACCAACCGAAACTGGCGGAAAAACTAATTGGGACTCACAGTCTCATCTAAACAAGCGCTGTGCCAAAATTTAGTACCAAATAAGAACACGGGGGACAAAGTTCGATGTACTTTATTCCAACATCACCATTTTTCTTCTGATTGAATCCCGGTTCCAATTTAGCTCCTCCGTAGTCTCACAGTTTCAACGGGGAGGTCAATGGGTGGTCACAAATTGATTCGATCTGGCTATGAGGGGTGAGTATAAAGCCTTCCGTACATGAAGAGGCAAAATCGCATGTGTGATCTGATCGGCGTACGATGAAACTGTCAAGTTTAACGACTTGCAAACAAATGCCTCGTCCGCTATCATCTGGTTCGGACCATAACAATTTAACATCGTTTTTTGTGGGTTGTACTTTGTGGTGGTCCTATCATGTATGGTTACTGTTAAGTTTCAACGATTTGTTACAAATACTGACGCCTTGACCCCTTTTTACATGCTTTTTATTAGCTTCACTTGTATTTTTGCTTGCTTGCTTGTTTGCTTGTGCGTGAGGTGAAGCGTGAGGCGCTTAATATACAAAAATTATGGCACAAAGCGCCTCACGGTTTTTTTTTTAAATTATTGTTAAGTTTTTAGTTTGATGTGTTTTTAAAAGCATGTTTTTTTAGTTTTTCAAACTATATTTATTTAATTCAGACCCATTTTAAACTTTGTCAGTTTTTTTAACCGACTTAAAGGAGGAGATTGCTGAATTCGACCGTATATATGCTTTTTTTCAGCTGAATACATAGTACTTTTAACAACTAAAAAGTGTAAAATAAAAACTTTTTTACAAAAAAACAACCGACTTCCCAAAACCACTACAAAGTGAAAAATAACTAATTTCGGAAGTCGGTGTCAAAAAACGAATATACAAAAGCAAAGACACCGACTTTCGAAATTAGTTATTTTTCACTTTGTAATGGTTTTGGGAAATCGGTTGTTTTTTTGTAAAAAAGTTTTTATTGTGAAAACAAAACATTAAAAGGGAAAGAGTGTAGGTACTATCTTGTGTCGTACCCTTAAACTGGAGTTAAACTATGTACGATTGACGTCACGCTAAATATTCATAGAATACGGCAAGGTATTTGAACTGAGTCATTCGATGTGGCCCAAAAGGGATGATGCTTTTAATTGGGTTATAAGTTTCATTGAGGAATAATTACGAAGGTAGTTAATAGTTGTAATATAATTTTGAATTTGGAAGGATTAAAAAGTTTCGGAAACCTTACTTCATACATATACCGGTAGTATGTATTTAGAAGTTCAGCAATAATGATATTTGAGATTTCATTTGGAAATATAACATCACTCTTCATAGGGACTGGAATAATTTGCCAGCGGCGGTGTTTCCGTCGTATTACAATTTGAGTGTCTTCAAGATTACAGTGAGGAGGCTATTAATAAACTAGTGCGCTTTACCATCAACGGTGCGTCACTGCTTACCATCAGGTGGGATTGCGGTCATGCACTAGTTTCTAATTTATATTAAAAAAAACATTTGCTTAGCCTTTTTACCCGACTACGGCAAAGCAAAAGGAGGTTATGATTTTGACAGGCTATGTATGTATGTATGTATGTATGTATGTATGTATGTATGTATGCATGTATGTATGTATGTTCATCTGTTCCCTCGTAACTTCTAAACTACTTATCAGAATTCGACAAATGACATATCATTAGAAGCGTCTTAATTGTCTGCTGGTTATAGGCTATATGGAGTTTCACAAAATCTAATGTGGCGCCCTCTAGCGGACAAAACATACAGAGTAAAAAAAAATTTTATGATAAATATGCCATGTTTGGTATCATTTGAAAGCGCTTTACTTGTACATTTTGAATATATATATATATATATATTACTAGCATTTGCTTGTGACTTTACCTGTATTAATGGGTTGATTGCATATAATTCACATCTTTTCGTTCATAGATAGCTTCTTTACTACTTATCAGAATAAGACCACTGCAGAACCATTAGAAGGGCCTTGATATTTTGTTGGTTATGAGCTATAAAGCTTGTCACCAAATTTAGTATTATGCCCTCTATTGGACAAAAAGTTCTATGTTAATATATAAAAACTTTTTTACAAAAAAACAACCGACTTCCAAAAACCACTACAAAGTGAAAAATAACAAATTTCGGAAGTCGGTGTCTTTGGTTTTGTATATTCGTTTTTTGACACCGACTTCCGAAATTTGTTATTTTTCACTTTGTAGTGGTTTTTGGAAGTCGATTGTTTTTTTGTAAAAAAGTTTTTATTTTACACTTTTTAGTTATTAAAAGTACTATGTATTCAGTTGCATCCGTTCAAACTGGAAGGTGACGCAAATATAGTTGGGAAACGAATGTAATTTTGTTTACTTTAATTTTTACCCGTAAATATTCCCTCAACTGCCTATGGTCTTCATCATCAAATTTACTGCAGACCATTATTTTAACCCAATGGGTTCAAAGGTCTCATCAATAAAAATGAATGAAGTCCAACCACAAAGTAGCTACTGTAAACCGTTGAGGAGTTCCCGGAACTGGCCTTTGTCTTCATCATCAGAGCTTTTATGATAGTCACAACCCATCTAGGTGTAAAGTTCTTATCAATACAAATTAATCGAGCCCAAACACAAGGTAGCTGCTGTGAATTGTTGAGGAGTTCCTTCGACTGTCTCCCGGCTCCATCATCAGATCCACTTCAGACCTTTATTAAATTGTAGTGCTTTATAATACTTAATGAAAATGCTAAGAAATGCACTAGTCGCCCCTGCAACTTTTGAAAGTTCCCCTTGTTTTCTCTGGTCTTCCACCATTAAACCCTGATATCCTTATAATGGGACCACCTTGGGAACGTCTTCTTTCCAACAGAAAAAGAATTTTTAAAATCGGTTCATAAACGACGAAGTTATGCGCGAACAAACATAAAAAAAAAAGCATATATACGGTCGAATTGAGTAACCTCCTCCTTTTTGAAGTCGGTTAAAAATTAAAATAAATATACCGTATTTGGTATCATTTGAAAGAGCTTCACGAGTACTTTATGTTTGTACATAATCCCGAGTAATTCTTCGTAGAAATTTGAATGTAAACCAGGGTTTGGTAAACGGAGCGATGGGAGTGGTGAAGGCCTTCGAATGGCCTGCTCTTCGGTTCGATCAGTTGGAACAGGAGAACAGCCAAACGCTGTTCTCATACAATTTGACGACGCATCCATAAAAGCAGATAGATATTAACGGACTTATCAAAATCGAGCCTTGCCTCACTGAATTTGACGGCTTGAGGGGGTCTGGGCAAATTCAGCGTAAAATGCTCCCGCTGATTCTTTCTTTGGGTTGTACTGTACATAAATTACAAGGTTGTACTCTAGGTAAAAAAGTTATCGGTCTAGGAAAGTCATTGTTTGCTAAAGGACAGGCCTATGTCGCTCTCAGTAGAGTCAAAACCATAGAGGGATTATTTATAAGTGCCTTGGGTCATAATAAATTACTTAAAAATCCACATAATAGTCGATCGTTAGCAGAATTAGATAGATTAAGAAATCTTCCCAGGTCCTCTTAATATATGAAACATCCAATCTATTTATACTAACGACCTCATCCACTAATTCATGACCTATTCGCTGCCATCGACGCAAATGTGCGTCACTACTACGAAAAACCGGGAGCTTCATACGGGGAAACCGTTGCTATACGTGCTACGCCCACGTCCACGCGCTAAGAAATAGTAAAATAGGATATCTCTACATATTACTATACGCCGATACATAAGTCAAAAGAGATGTCGTATGTTAACTACCTAGTTTTTAGTTCGTCAATTTAACTTTTGTTAATATTATGCGCTACAAATACACTTTAACACCAAAATAGTACAAATAATAAAAAGTAAAAAAACTAAAACCCAACTACGACAAAAAACGACGCTGAAAAGTATAAAACAAGATTTTCAGAATACTGAACTGAACAAAGTTGCTAATATAGTTGCAAGTAAATGGACACAGTAGACTCTACCAAGATGCCTTCGTTGTAAATTGACAATAATGTCATACAATACTATTCTGAAGTATGCAATATTCACTATGTAGAGATAAATTTTCATGTTTGGAAAAGCGTAGTCACACGTTACATACCTACCGTAGCATTTGGATAACGTGTGACTGCGGTTTTCTAATATTGCATACTTCAGAATAGTATTGTATAACATTATTGTCAATTTACAAAGAAGGCATCCTACTAGAGTCTACTGTGTCCATTTACTTGCAACTACATTAGCAACTTTGTTCAGTTCAGTATTCTGAAAATCTTGTTTTATACTTTTTCAGCGTCGTTTTTTGTCGTAGTTGGGTTTTAGTCTTTTTACTTTTTACAACTACGTTTTGGTTAGGTTCCAGTGTAATACTGAATATCAATATTTTACTACCTGCCTGCTGCCTATCTGACTTCTACAACGTGTAACATAAAGGGTATATACATAACAAAGGCATGGTATCTTTACATGATATCAAACGATATTGGAAGGGTTTTTTAATCCTATCTCTTTATGTTAGGAAGTTATGAGGAAAAACACCGCCTGTGATAGGCTACTATCATATTAGTCGTACAGAGATATTGAAGACATTTATCGGATTTTGGCAAGTAACGTGACGGGTAACGAGTAGTTATTAACGTATGTAGTGTGCTACCACGTTTGTTATGATTTAATTTTAAGAAACACACGAAACCGAAAATTTGGTACCAATTTTTTGAGTATTTTATTTTGAGTTGAAACCCTTCCGTTATCATTTGATATCATCTAAAGATGCCATGCCCTTGGTATGTATATACCCTTTTTGTTACACGTTGTATAACTCAGAATAGAATACGATACGCGTTATAAAGGTCTACAAATTTAATGATAGCCGAGACAAATGGTTTATCGTGCTTTCCGAGGTAAGCATCGGCTACCGGCAGAAGTTATCACCCACGATTCGTCGTGTTCCGGCATGATGTTTGGTGAAGCTGTACGGAGGACGGGGCTAGCTCGTGGAGGGTCTCCAGATCAATCTCCCTCTGGAGCAGCATCGTTAGTCGTGTTGGGTTTAACATTGCATCACCTCGCTCAACTGCCGTCATCCTTCCTGTTTACTCAGTTTTTTTTTTTATAGTGAAGAGGCTCTTAATAAACTAGCGCGCTTTACCATCAATGATTGCATCACTGCTTACCATCAGGCGGGATAGCGGTCAAGCACTAGTTTACAATTATAAAAAAAGGATCCTCGTTATGCAATGGATTATCTACAGATTAGATACGTCAAGTAATTAATTATAAGCAAGGGGTTTTGATTTTAAGTCTGAAACCATACATGAAACAAGGACAAAGGATGATGTGATATATTATAGATAATCAGTCATTTTTTTAATGCTAATAACTGCGATTACTAACCAGTTTGGCAGATGTGAGCATTGTGTAATTATTGCCTTGTAACCCTTAATTTCAGATGTTTATTATACAACGTTCTTATGCGAAACCCGAAGCAGGTGTCCAGTATTTTTATGTAAAGGATTTATGTAATGAGCTTTAATAAAGAATTTAAGTTATGAGCTTGTTAAGTTCTGGTAACTTTACAAACCAGGGTTTTCCCAACAAAAATATGGTCAACGCACCGCTCGCCCGCCCGCGCCTGCAGCGGCGTGGCATGGGGGAGCCTGTCTCACTGTGCACCTAGTACTGTGATCTACCGTCAACTGTGCTGTGCGCTCGGTAACCACACTGCAACAATTTCTAAATGTATTTGGGAAAAAATATAACATGGTGTAAAAATTATTGGAATCGATTCAGATGCTTATTCTGAACAAACTATATCCACTTGAACGTTCCGATGTGACAGCTACGAATGCGTTATACATCCGAGCGCGCGATCGGTATCAGGCCGCGCCGAACGCTCGTTATTTTCTTCTTATTTTTTAGCAGAAGTCTATTTAATTACTTAATATGATCAATTTTTTCTTCAGGGATTATTTTGTCATATTTTAAGATATCAAACAAAAACTTGACGAAAATCCGGCACACCATGGGCAATAATTTCATCGTCCACTTTAACACTCGTAAAGACAACTTATCAGACATTGGATACAAAGTATTTATACATATTCAGAAAGAACAAATCTCGATAATTATTTAAATATGTAACACTCATTAAAATACATAAAAAAAAAATGATTTATTACTCTCATTTTAATCGCATAACTCACTGCCACTGTACAAAACTGTACTCACCGTTTATAAACAAACTTTTTTTCCGATGTTATCTGTCAGGTGGGGCACTGTTTTAGCCATACAGAACCATCTAGTGAGTAGTTAGTGAAGCTCTTTGATATATATCATTTAATAAATAAAAACTTGTTTAAAGTGTACATGTCGGTGAGGCCACCATGGTTGCCTGAACGCTTAACTGGAAAAAATTTTAGGCAACTTTGTTGGCCCGGACGTATGAGTGGATATTCAGGTTCGTATAAAGAAAAAATAACATTGCATATTGAATCATTTCAATCATTGAGCCGTAAAAGGGCTTCCTCACCCGGGTCATTCGCATACAATGTAAACATTACCCGCTACCGTGTTACGTCTACCTTTTTAATTATAAAGGGCAGGGAAGCTGTAACTACGCTAGAATGAATGGTTCATTTTGACCATACAGGTTTTATTTTTCTACTAGCTGTGCCCCGCGGTTTCACCCGCGTAAGCTTCTAGCCGAATGAGCTCAGTAGATATAAAATAAGCGCCTGTTACAATAATGAAAGCAATATGTAGTACGTCCGCGTTTGCTCCCGCTTTCCGCAACATTTTTTGTTCTTGCTCTGCTCCTATTGGTCATAGCGGGATGTTTTATAGCCTATGTCCTTTCTCAGGCTCTAGACTATCTGTGTACCAAATTTCATTAACAATCGGTTCAGTAGTTTTGGCGTGAAAGCCGGACAGACAGACAGACAGAGATACTTTCGCATTTATAATATTAGTATGGATGACACACTATTAAAAAAAAAAAGAAACTAGCGTAATATATCAACGCATGAGATTTCAGAATTATTTACTAATACTTTATTTATTTTTTTACCCATGGTAAATGTTTGTTCGTGTATATCCCCAACTCGAATGTATTACATTCTGCTAAGCTAATAGGTTCAATTACTTCTCTACATTACCTAATAGTTAACGACCTGAGTAGTCTACTTGTAAAACTCTATTATAATGAAATATTGAGTAATCAATTTACAGGCGATACTCCCCGGAGATAAGCGTATTAAAGGAGTAAGCTGACACTTAATAAGGGTATGTAATTAAATTAACTATAGTTATAACAAACAATAGAATAAAATAATAAAGTAAAATTAAGACTTCAGCAGTTAATTTTATTTTTACCCCAGTACCGATGGGGAGCTTGTTCAAGAACAGGATCGAGGATCAGGATCCAGGCAGATATTACTGGGGCGGGCGGGTGGTGCTCGGCGTCTCCAAGGGCGGCCGCAAACGTGACAAGGAGATCTGGTGGTGGGACGACACAGTCAGAGGGAGACTAAGGTGAAGAAAGCCCTCTTCAAAACGTGGCAAGCGACTGGATCCCCTGAAGATCGCGACGCATACAAAGCTGCCAAGCGTGCCACTAAAAGAGCTGTAGCCAGAGCCAGACGAGACCACATACAATCGCTCTACGAAGTTGGAATCGTCTGAGGGGCGAAAGCTCATTTACAAGTTGGCATGTTCTAGGGTCAAAGCGGCTGGGATATATCCAAGTGCCGCTGTGTAAAAGACCTCTTGGCAACCTACTATGCGAAGACCTCGCGGTGAAGGAGAGATGGCGCTCGTACTTCCACGAGCTGCTGAATAAGCAGCACCAAGAGTGCAGACACCGGAACTCCTCCAAATCTTGGATTAGTGGCCCCAATAACGCCTGAGGAAGTCCATACGGCTCTTGTCGCATGGCGAATCGGAAAGCTGTCGGAGCTGATGGAATCCCCATTGAGGCCTGGAAGGCGATGGGGTCCTCGCGGTGTGGGAATGTAACTAGCTTTTTGAACCGTGCTCCTAACCGGCAAAATCCCGAGCCAATGAAGGCTGAGTATTACTCCAGTCTTCAAAGGCAAGGGCTCGGTACAGGAGTGTGGCAATATCGCGGTATAAAGGTCATGTCCCACACCATGAAGATCTTTGAGAGGATTATAGACTCCGGATCCGACAGGCGTGTGCTGTCTCGAGTGTCAATATGGGTTTCGTCCAGGGTACGGAACCATGGATCCTATCTTCCACTAAGGATCGCCATGGAGATACAGATCGAAGAACACGCCTCTGCATATGCTCTTCTGATATGCAGAAGGCCTTCGACTGTGTCCCTCGGGGGTGATCTGGTGGGCACTGAGTCAAAGGGGTACCAGAAGCCTATGTTGAAATAATTTGAGACATGTACCTCAATTCCGATTCCGTTGTTAGCACCGCGATTGGCGACATTAAACCCTTCCCCGTCACCGTCGGAGTCCACCAGGGTTCCGTCCTTAGTCCGTTTCCGTTCAGCGTGATATTAGACGTTTTGTCGGATAGCATCAAGGATTCACATGAGCAACCTCCTGGTTGCTTATGTATGCTGACGATATCGCGCTGGCGGACGCGTACAGGAATCGGCTGGTGCGGCGGTGAATATGTGGAAGGACGCTCGTGAACGGAGGTCTGAAACTCAATGTGGCGAAGACCCTGTTTATGGCAGCAACACGACAGACCCCATGTCTGTGTGCATAGGCGGGATGGCACAGACCAGTTTAAATACTTGGGGTCTGTACTCCACGCGTCCGGCGACATTGATTGCGACGTCAGGGCACGTATTTCCGCAGCCTGGGCAAAATGGCGTGAGGTGACAGGTGTCATTGTGACCCCAAAATGCCGGTTAAGCTTAAGGGTAGGTTTATAAGACCATCATTAGACCTGTTCTCCTGTATGGCAGTGAGGCGTGACCTGTGCTTGAGCGACACAAGCAGGAGCTGCGTGTCACGGAGATGAATATGCTGCGGTGGATATGTGGACTTACGCGGAAGGACTGCATCAGGAACTCCCGCATCCGTGGCAGTCTTCATGTCCGTGACATAGCGGACAAACTGCAGGAGGGTCGCCTACGTTGGTATGGTCACGTCTTACGAAAACTGGTATCTTACGTGGGTCACAAATGTCTTGCCATGCCTGCCGGGCCGGAACAAGCGGGTAGACCAAAGAAGTGCTGGCGACGTTGTAAGAGATGACGTGCCAACAATCTCACACCACGGGATGCTAAAGATCGCGCGAAATGGAGGAAATTAAGTAGAAAGCGGACCCCGGCTCCAACGCGAAAGCCGCGGATGCAACCGGGATTAAACGCTGAGATGATGATGATGATGATTACCTAATAGTTGACGACCTGAGTAGTCTACTTGTAAAACTCTAGCTATTATAGTGAAATATTAGGTAATCACTTTACAGGCGATACTCCCCGGAGATAAGCGCATTAAAGAGAGTAGCTGACACTTAATAAGGTTATGTAATTAAATTAACTATAGTTATAACAAACAATTTATCCATACTAATATTATAAATGAAAGTAACTCTGTCTGTCTGTCTGTCTGTCTGTCTGTCTGTCTGTCTGTCTGTTACGCTTTCCTGCCTAAACCTCTTAACGGATTTTGATGAAATTTGGTACAGACAATCTTTTGGACCTGAGAAAAACATAGGCTACCTTTTATCCCGGAAAAATTGATATTCCGAGGGAAATCTAAAAGCGCGATATAACCGAATACCACGCAGGCGAAGACGGGCGGAAAGCACACAATCTTTAGACCCTGAGAAAGGACCTAGGCTACCTTTATCCCGGAAAATTTGATGTCCCGAGGAAATCTAAAAAGCGCGAGATAACCAGAAATTTACGCGGGCGAAGCCGCGGGCGGAAAGCTAGTTATAATAATAAAGTAAAATTAAGACTTCAGCAGTTAATTTTATTTTTAATCCTTACTAATATTATAAATGGAAAAATTATTTTGTTTGTTTGTTTTCCGCTTTCAAGACGTAACTGCTGAACCAATTGCTTTGAAATTTGCAGACGTAAAGTTGGAAGTCCGGATTAAATAATAGGGTACTCCTTATCGCGCAAATATTGATATTCCTGAGGGAAATCTATAAAGCGCGATGTAACGAACTCCACGCGGGCGAAGCCGCAGGCGGAAAGCTAGTGTAAAAATATATTGTTTTTAGGTAATTATCATTATTTTCTTATTTCAAGGCATATTTGAAGTGGAAGAAGTATGTCAAGCTCAAATAGATTAGTTTTCACCAAGCACGATGACTGCTAGGGTGAAAAGTGTAGAAACTTTTATACAAACTAGCGGCCGCCAGCGACTTCGCTCGCGTGGAGTTAGTTATGCTCCGCTCCTATTGATCACAGCGCGATGTGGTATAGCCTTCCTGGATTAATGGGCTATCCAATGCAAAAAGAATTTTTCAAATCGGACCAGTAGTTCCTGAGATTAGCGCGTTCAAACAAACAAACAAATTCTTCAGCTTTATACATATATTAGTATAGATGCTTGAAAATGGAAAGCGTCGCCGAAGCCGGCCCTGAAAAGCAAGTTAACCCTATTGCGTAAAAATCTTATCGCAAAACTAAGGTGGAGTGAGCTTCAAGTTGTCCTTCCACCCGATTGTCTCTCTACTATAGTGACTCACTCACTTCACTTCAATTTTCACGATCGGATTATGATAGAATAAATCAGCTGGATGTTTATGAAACGAAATGAAATCGTTTATTAAGCAAGTAGGATTACTGATCCCTTTTATACGTCATGTTTTTTTTTTAGATAGATGAAGCCGGCATTTCCTAACTGACTACCTTGAGAAGAAATAGCCGAAATAAACTCAGGGACCATCGTCTTTTTTCATTTATCGCGATGACTGGCTCGACGTAGCATGGAAAAAGAGTTCCTGAAAGGACTTGGAGGAGGACTTTGCCCAGCAGTGAAACAGAACTGCCTAATCACTAAATTAAATAAATATACTATTCTTCCTGGTTTCTATAGAACGCATCGTCTACCTCCTTCAACTAAGAATAGGAAGAGTATCGGAACACATTTTAACAGTTTTCTTATAGTTTCAAAGAACATTGCTAGTTATAAAGTTTTCAGTAACGATGTAAGGGATGTCACTGTATCAAGCAAAACTGAAGATAATTCATTTATATCTACACGCCTTCCCTGTATTCCTGTTCACGTTCCGCGTGCTGGGGTCTCGTTTGGTAGTTGTTTTTCAAGGTTTTTACGCACATTTCGGTCAAATTTCAGGTTTTTTCAGTATAGTTTCAGTGTTTTGTTCAGCTTAAATTCTAAAATCTCCATAGTTAGCTAGCTTGCGCAGAGACGCGTCTCTGGACACCTCGTTCGTGCACCTAGCTCATATAGAACTTCATTTTTTTTTTAAAGTTTTGCATTTCTGTATCTCCACTAATGACGAAAACCATCTAAGGGACACTATCGTTGCTTTACGCGGAAGCCATGCGGTCCATGGTCCTTTAAGGGGCACCGGTACCAGCCCGATGCCTGACTGCGTTCCAGAGGGTCATGGCCGTTCGGCAGGTCTTGGGATACCGCACGGTCTCCGCTGACGGTACGGCGGACTGAATTGCGGGCGGATCTCATGGCAACATGGAGAGTGCGACTGAGCACGCCACAATAGCGGCGGTAAGTTCCCTCTTTGGAGAGTGGCTAGAGCAGCGCCATGGCGCGCTTACCTTCCGCCTGACGCAGGTCCTCACCTGACACGGTTGTTTCGGGAGGTTGCTCTTCTGGATAGGGCGGGAGGAGACTCCAATGTGTCACCATTGTGTGGCTCGCCCTGAGGACACGGTGGAGCATACAGTGTAGGTCTACCTAGATTGGGTAGAGCACCGCCGTGTCCTCATAGCGGTGATCGGCGGCGATCTCACGCGTCCGCCGCTGGTCCAGCCCATAGTTCTGAACGAGAGTGCAGGGCAGGCCGTCACCTCCTTCTGCGAAGCAGTGATGCTGGCAAAGGAGGGGGCGGTGCGCGGAGAACGAGAGCGAGGCAGCGGGAATCCCAGCGCCCTCACCCCACTAACCGCCGCAGGAGACGCCCTGGTCGGGAGACGACATCGAACTCCCAGCCACCGTAGAAGCGGGCCTGCGGGCGATGAGCAGTGGACAGCTCGCCGCCCGGTAAGGACCAGGCCCGAGGCGACGGGCGTGTTGTGTTTCACGCGCGCCTCAAGATGTCAGTACATCATTAAGGGGTCCACGAAAACCATTGCCTCCTGGGTCAGGGTTGTGGGTTTCTTAAAAAAGAAACCGTGGACATGATGATTTCCCATCCCAACAAAATAATAATAATAAAAAAAGGACACTACTCGTGCCTTTAAATCGTTATAACTTTGTATCCCGGTGAGGCATTTTTCAGCTAATTTTATTTTTTTTAACCTCCCACTAACGCTCCCAATAGGGATAATTGACTTTTTCGCAGAAATAAAAATATTAAGCAAAACTGCATATAAAAAAACACACAATTTTTTATCACAAAATTCTCGGCTAAACCTAACTTCCTAGTAATTGAAATTTTACCTACCTGCCTTACCTGTAGTCCTGTGCGCGTTCCGCGTACTGGAGTCCAGTTTGGTACTTGTTTTTCATGGTTAAAAACCATGAAAAACAACGCACATTTAGGTCGAATTTCAGGGTTTTTCAGTACAGTTTCAGTTTTTTGTTGAGAGTAAATTCCAAAACCCTCATAGTTAGCTAGCCCTCGCGGAGATGCGTCTCTGGAGACCTCCTTCATGCGCCTAGTTCATTATGTTTTCCCGATGGGCAGCCCGCTGCCCGGTACGGTCCGGCCAAAGCCCGGGACGACGGCATGTTGTATTCCACGTGAGCCTCAAAGAGATGTCAGGACATCGTGACGGGTTTCACGAATACCGATGCCTGCTAGGGCTGCGGGTTGTACGAAAGAGTTACCGCGTCCCCTGTCCGCCAGGGGACGCGGTAACTCCAAGTCAAGCAACCAAACGGCAAGTGAAGCAACACGGGTGGGTTTTAGTCTGTTAAAGTCTGACATGCCCTCCGCCCAGAGTGGGAGAGATCATTTGATGCATAGATCTCAAAAAAAGGCGTAGTACATACTAAAAAGAGAAACCCTTAATAAAAGTACAAAGACAATTACAGTATTTATTACCGGAGTCCTAAATAGTTTTGAATACTCTACGCAAGCTGAATCAAAATCTTTACATAATAATCATATAAATATTTAACTGAAGCAACTGCCACTTGGTACTTTTAACGTGCTCACTACATAAGCTTTAAAACATTTATTATATGCATTCATATTTTTACAAAGGTTAAAAAACCGCTCAGTTTTGCGACAAAATTTTATATATTGCTAATTGTTTTCGATCATTTCTATATGTTTGCTTTTATTGTCAAAACCACGCAAAATAGTCAATAAACTCGACGCTTCACTTCTATTTATTACATCAACATGAACGAAAAACAATAATAAATATTTGACAGGACCATCAATACCTACGCGATTGTGCATATATACACGACAACGCATAAAGCCAGTGTAAAAAACCACTCTATGTTCGATAAATTGGGCTCAGACACGTGCTCGTATGAAAAAGGCACATCGCATACAATTCCACGAAATGAAGTGGTTTGCCCACAAGCAAACCACTTCATTTCGTAGAATAGTCACGGTGCTAAAAGTGCAATATTATTACATTTAAATTTTGAGTAGCTGCCCGCCTTTCAACACTTCTGAGGTCGTGTGAAGTTTTAGAGTATGTGTTCGTAGTTTAAGCTTTATGATTTGTGGGTTTTAGAATATGAAATAAAATAGAAAAGTACCTCCTAAGAGTTTTAAATCCAAATCACAAAGTAACCCTAACTTTGTGATTTGATTTTAAAATTCGACGTTCTTTATTTGACTTTTCTGTGTATAGTAAGAAGTCCTAAGAAGTTTTCTTTAATCAGAAACCTCAAGTTATTTAGGAACGTGATTTGAAAACCATCAATTTACCTAATTGGCAATAGAGAGGGCTGATTGGTTCGCTCACATTGTGTACATTCTTTTATATATTCAAGGTTACGTGAAGGACGAGCGTCGATTGTACACATACTTACATATTTTTCCTGTGATAAACTATGCTTGATACGCCGTGTGTAAGTACGGTTGTCAGTATTATATGGAGTTCTATAGAAGCTCGTTAATAGACCCAGCATGACGGCACTCATATGCAGAATGTATCGTGTAAAAAATAATTAACCAATCCCGGTAAAAAAACAGTAACAACGGGTTTTAGAATATATTGCTAAGTACGATTTTTTCGTATTTTACATATTTCTTTATAATAAGGCAAATTATTAATTATTAATATTATTTTTAAGTAGTTTTACTTCACTTCTAATATATTGCATGCGCATTGTAATATTATCCACGAGTTTTGGTTTAAAAATAACATTATTCTTTGCATTACAATATACTATATGGATGAAGTTGGCAGACAAATATGGTTTATGACTGCTTAAAAATTGCTTATACATGAGATTTTCTAAATTCGTATAAAAAGTGTATAGGTACTGTGACTATGGTTATTCCCAAATACAGTCTATAAATCAATCAGTGGCTTTTAAAACGGGCTGTTTTATAGAATAGAATACGTTTTATTATGTACACCACATACATTACAAAACATAAATATGAAAAATTTACAAAGCACTAGGCTAGTCAGAAGCCTAATGCTCTGACGACCATTCTTAGCAAGAGGTATCGTTTTATCCGTTGTGAAGATAAGATAGAAACCGACGTAGGGATGAAACGAAATGCAGTTGCGGTGGACAAGGGCCTCACATCGCTCATCTTTGGTAGAGAGAACTGGTACAAACCAGTATTGCATAACACCAATAATCGCATTTAGGTATTGCAGAGCATAAAGCTTCACTGCACTCTATCTACTGGTATTCAAAAATTCTGGTATTTAGCTCCATTCAGCTAAAACATATGACGTGTAAAAGTTATCAGTGATCCTACTTGCTTAATAAACGATTTCATTTCAGTTGAACGGGAAGCCGACTTCAATATAGTTGGAATAAAGAAACAAACAAAATATTTTTGTGTCAACGATTATTTAATAATTATTATTATTTGAAGTCACTTTTTCTTCTCCCGTGTACTCATTACTGTATCTTAATACATTCAGCCGCTTTAAAAAGACATTCAAACTGAGAGAAGCAAACCGTGGAGAAAGAAATCAACAAATCCATCTTTTCGATTTTCCTTTGTCATGACATAACTACACATTATAATCCGAACCAAAATCCCGAACAAAGTATAAACGAACGTTTTATTCTTGGCACGGTTGATAGCTTCGACATCGTGGGACCCTAACGCACTCAGGGTTGTCAAAGACTGTCGTATATTTTATAAAGAATAAAAGCTGTGTTTACGTAGTTGTAACGGCCCTGACTTATGAGTTGTAGATCTTACATTCGAACCCAGATAAGTGCTTTACTTTGTGTAAATACTAGCGACCCGGCCCGGCTTCGCACGGTGCAATGCTGATACAAAATAAGTAAATACACTACAGAAAAACTGTGAACGTTGTACAAAAACATAGCGGCGCACCGCTCCCACCGGCCGGCCGGCGACATAGATCTATATTAAGTCAACTATGTATTTAAGGTATTAAATTGGATAAGGATTGACAGCCTCCGTGGCGTAGCGGTAGCGAACGCGGCCGCTGCGCAAGGTGGCGCGGGTTCGATCCCCGCACAGTGCAAGTATTTGTATGCATGAATATGAATATTTGTACTGGTCTGGTCGTGCCTCGGAAAGCACGTTAAGCCGTTAGTCCCGGTTGCCCTACGAACATCTAGTGGCAGTCGTTACGGGTTGTTGGAGCCCTCAAAAGTCCTACAATTTGTCTAACTGCAATGCTTCGATGTCGCCTTCGGGTTGTGGAGGTCAGACGGCAGTCGCTTCATAGAAAATGTCGAAATTTAGCCATATCAGCAGTTGGACTGGTAAGACGAACCCCAGACTCCAAAGCTGAAAAGGCTTCGGATGCGACTGGGATTAACGCTGGGATGATGATGAAATTGGATAAGGATTAATGCATGCAGCATTAATCCTTATCCAATTTAATACCTTAAATCCACTTACTCTTAATACCATAAACATCAACAAACGGTCTCCAAAGCCTGGAGTACAGGCGTAGGGTAGCCAGCCTTTCGGTCTTCTATAGGATGCATTCTGGTGAGTGTGCAAGGAAATTGCATGATTTAATTCCCCCATCTCCGTTGCACCATCGGACGACCCGTCGTACGGCGACTTTCCTCCCTTACGTTGTTAACACCACTGCGACCCGGACGAAGCGTTTCGCTTCTTCTTTTATACCGCGTACATCGAGGGACTGGAACAATTTGAAGGCGACGGTGTTTCCGTCACACTACAATTTGAGTGTCTTCAAGGCTAGAGTGAATAGGCTCTTAATAAACTAGCGCGCTTTACCATCAACGATTGCATCACCGCTTACCATCAGGCGGGATTGCGGTCAAGCGTTAGTTTATAATTTATAAAAAAAAATTGTGTGCTTTTCTGGTGTTATCTTTTTACATGCATTTTTATTAGCTTCACTTGTAACGGAACGGGATGTAAAGTTCACTTATCTTCCATAGAAAAGGGAGGATCCTCTAACCAGACGGATGTAATGTCTGGCGGGCACTTGCTCAATGATTGATTTTTGGGAAATTGTATATTCTGGTGGTGCTAACAATACGACAATAAATTAAACATCGTGTACCTCAACATATTCTCAGTCTACCCATAAATAATCATATAGTTACATAATATGTCCATTAGTTTAGTCACAGGAAATTGTTTTTAACTTTTCACATTTTCTACATGATGTACATGTTGATAAGAAAGCGCTTACAGATTAATGACCGCCGCATCCTGCGGTACCAAACTTTAATAATAATGGCGTGAAAAATGCAAGTCGATACAGGACCGCGCTATCGCCGATCGGAGGTCAGTGAACCAATATTTTATGCGATTTAGTTTGTTTGAAATTTACTATTTTTTTAATTTTTGATGCTAGGTTTTTTTCTATGGTTTAGGATTATTCCTATGAACCAGCATTGTTCGTGTTTTAATTTATTGTCGTATTGTCAGCACCATTCTTTAGGCTAGTTGAACGGTAAACTCTGCTTACGAGATGTATAATCTGTGTGACGTCAGTATGACGTGTTCTTTGTATGTGGTGTTTGTAGATACCGCTACATTGATCAACAAATATTGACGTGCACGAGTCTCAAAAGATTTATAAAGCAATAAAAATTTCTAAGAAAATATTTAAATTCATGATCCCCCTTATTGCGTTGCTTAAAGTTAACTGGTGATTAGTGATTTTTAACCACACATTTTTGACATTTTAACGTCACTTAACTTTAAACACCGTTTAAGAATATACATCATAGTGTTTACGGGGTTTATTCAAAAACGATGATTACAGTTCAGTGACGTGCAAACGTCAAAAATGTACGGTTAAACAGTCGCTTACCATTAGTTAACTTTAAGCAACGTTTATAAATATGTGGGTTAATGTTTTATTTCTAGTTATTTTTGGCTGCTTAATTGTATCTAAATTTATTCAGCCATTTCGGCTCGATTGAATGGGTAATAAAAAATATTTATTCAAAAACTTCTACACTCAGAATATTTATTCCACTGAAATTAGATTATTTTGGATACGTTCCAACATATTATGCCTAAATGTACAGGCGACAGCACATCAACCTACAACAATCTGTCAAATTTCTTCATTACATTTTCAACTTTATTTCTAAAGCATTAAGGCTCAAGGTTGATTGGGATTATTTGACAATTTCGGATAGTTTGACCTGCTTTCATCCGTACATCCTACTATTATAAACCTAATATTATAAACGTAAAAGTTTATATGGATGGATGGATGTTTGTTACTCTTTCATAAAATAACTACTCAACGGATTTGAGAGACATTTGGCAAAAATATAACCAGGATTAACACATAGGATTTTTTTTTTTATAATTATGAACTAATGCTTGACTGCAATACTGCCTGATGGTAAGCGCGCTAGTTTATTAAGAACCTATTCACTCAAAAGAACTGACTGAATAGGAAGGAAGACGGCAAGTTGAGCATTGGCCCACATATATACAAAATTACACAAAGAGCTCAACTTAATGGAGCGAAATAGATATGAATTAAAATCCAAAATAACTTCATGGCTTCTTCTGCAGGACTATGACAAAACCGAATCACTACTTACCTCTATTGCATAATATAATATTATGAACCCGTTTAGGATCACAACCCTCAATTAGCGTACGGGTATTAGCTCAAAAACACACACGCACACACACACTCACACACACTACACACACACACACACACATCCACACACGCGCGCGTAATAATAAGTATTACATTTAATTATTACTGGATAACCAGAGTAACACCGTTCCATCATTGTACTGTTCTATGTAAAAACTCCTTAGCCGAACACTGTCTCTTAAGATACAGGACAGCCTAGTTTAAGAGACAGAGTTTTATTTCCTGTGTACAGAATCTGAATCAACACAATTATTATAAAAGGAACTTATAATGTAATAGCTATTTAAAAAAACTATCTTAAGTATAAGCCTGTCTGTATAAATTTTGCAAATAAATAAATATTATTATTATTATTATTGGTAAACCCAACAACATGACCAACGATGCTGTGCCAGAGGAAGATTGAACTGGAGACACTCTACGACCAAACTCCCTACACAACAACATTTGGCGCATCGTACCACCAACACAACTGCTCAGACCCGTCCTCCGTACATACATAGGATACTTTTTACTCTGATATTCTTTTAGAATCGAAACTTATGCGGGTGAAATCGTGGAACACAGCTAGTTTATGATAAAAGACAAGCGATTATTGTATCGCCGCCAAAATAAATCGCTCGTGTGTACCTGGACTAACGCTTTTTTTTCCTATTCACACTAGTTCTTCAATCGGCTGATATTCCCTAAGAAGTGAAAAAGTCTGAACGATTTTGGGACTCAGAAGAAATCATAAATTAGAATTAGGCCGGGGACGCCCGGTAAGGTGACTGCGATGTGACGGCAGTTTCGGAATAAAGAAATTTCGCTTACAGAAAGAAAGTAAGAAAAAGTATTTATTGTGTCACATTACAAGAACATCATGGAGCTAATTTTAATTAAACACAATTGGAAAATAAAAACAAGTTACATATTAAATAAACAGCAACAAAAAAACAGAAAGTCCATTACCAGGCATGAATTGATTTTTGTGTGTTTCTCCATAATGGACGCTCTCAGCGTACAATATATTTCTGCATCGTTCTCACACGGTTAATTTCAATATGGATGATGTAATCAAATATTTGTAACAAAAGCTTAAAAATTTAAAAGAGTGTCCTTGGAGTTTCTTGCCCGTTCTTCTCCATAGGTACCTACTCTTTGGAATGGGCGACTAGCTTCATATTATTGACTGACCGTTCAAAAGTGCCTGTAACTGGTTTATTTGAAATAAATGCTTTAATTTTGATTTTGATTTTTTAAGGCATAAAAGCTTCTATCTGAGCATAATGCTTCGACATTTAAAAAGTAAATTTCGAAGATTACCTCATAGGGTTTGTTATGATATCACGGGTAATCAGAGCAACACGTAAATATGTATATATAAATACGTAAAATAATTTTAAATAAAATAAATATTCCATCTTTACTCCGCGCGAAACGGCACCATTAATTGACTTATCGACATTATCGTTTCTGCAGTACGATCGATGACTTATTTTATAAAGTTTGTCTTCAGAAAATCGTTACCGCGTCGCACTTACTGTAGCAGTGCGGCCCCGGCTGTATTCGTTCGATCAAAATTATACTTAAACCAAAAATAAAACAAGTTTGCATAACTAGTTGCGCTCTGCGACTTAACCCGCATAATTTTCGATCTCGTTGGAATATCCGGATAAAAGTTATTGTATTGTTATAAACCATCGGTTTGATAAATTTCATCCAAACCTGGTCCTTCTTGCGAGAAAGGGTAACAAACATAAATTCATACAAATTTTCATATTTACACTAAATAATATTATTCATTTCAATTAAATTAACAGTATCGAGAATGTTAGGTACAACTGTGCCATATTCACAGTCTCTTTTAAATTATAATTCCAAAAGAATATATAGCCACGAGAGCGAAACCGCGAACGCAGCTAGTTTATATTTTAAGACCAAAAAGCTTAGTTTGCCACCCCTGACGCACTCAACGTTGACAACACAGGGCCGTCCATTTTCCCGGTGGGTAGAACTAAACAATTGATCAACCACATCCACTCCCCTTCGATTGACGTCCAATAAGTGAATGGTATAGGTATAAAAAGTTTCGAAGACAACCCTATGGCACGAAATAGGAAGGTGAATATAGAAGGTCTGGTCGATCGATTAGTTTCCGCTACGTTTGGCGCGGTTGCTTCGTCGATGATTGAGAATTACAACATGTTAATTAATTAACGCACTTTCTGAAAATAGTTTGATCAAAATCGTTTACCAAATCGGTTTATATCTTTTTTAATATAGGTAATTTTTTATCATATAAATAATTAAAACTACGGTAATTATTGTCATGTTAACCCTGTTGTTTGAATAGACTTTTAAAATCGCAGTTTTACTTGTTATATTCAATAAAAAATAAAGAAAACAAACCTTATTCCAGAACGTTAAGCTCTTCGCTCTCCAAGAATTGTTGTAACTAATTTAATAAATAACAATGCATATACATGTTAAATTTAAAATTTCAGTGTACGTATCATGATTATAACATAGTATTCTAATAGGGGCGTTTGAGGCTGTGCGTTAATTACATTATATGTTGTGTGTTTACAGTTACCTAAGGGACAAAAGTGCATTACCACTTTTGGGCTTTATTGCATTAACAATAAATGTCAAAAATGGTACCCCACTTTTGACCCTTACTGTACATAGATACCAGGACCACTTCATGTTTCGGAGAGAGAGTACGTTAAGTTGTTGTTCCCAGCGGTATTCGTGGATCTTTGAACCTTTACAATCTTTGCGGATTGTCAGAATCAAAGGGTATCGCATTACCCAGCAAATGAGTTCTGGAGGTAAGATTGGCATTCGCTCCATTCGAAACACCTTTATTGAGCTACATCCGGTCAGACTGCTGAACCTGACGATGACTTACCATTGTTGTTCAGACTCACACAAAGCTAACCGAAACTGTCAAATTTTCGCAATTGACCTTGGACTTTGAATCTTGATGCTTTAGTGATTCGTCGTGTTCCGGCATGATGTCTGGTGAAGCCGTATGAAGGACGTGTCTAAGCAGTTGTGTTGCGATGTGAGCCGGTTACAATGAGCCAAATGTTGTGTTAGGAGTTTGGTCGTGGAGGGTCTCCAGATCAATCTCCGTCTGGCGCAGCATCGTTGGTCGTGTTATTGGGTTTAACACCACCTTATTGCATCACCTCGCTCAACTGCCGTCTTCCAATTCACTCCGATTTTTTGAGTGAATAGGCTCTAAATAAACTAGCGCGTTTTACCATCAACGATTGCATCACTGCTTACCATCAGGCGGGATTGCGGTCAAGCACTAGTTTATAATAAAAAAAATCGGTAAAGTTGTGAATCTAATGGAGAAATATAACAGTTTGTAGTACGTTGGTGTGCTAGCGTCTGTATTTCATCATCATCTTAGCGTTAATCCCAGTCATATCCGTAGCTTTTTTTTTTCAGCTTTGGAGTCTGGGGTCCGCTTTACCAGTCCAAATGCTGATTTTGGCTAAACTGCGATATTTTCCGTGAAGCGACTGCCGTCTGACCTCCACAACCCAAAGGCGATATCTAAGCATTGCAGTTAAACCAATTGTTAGACTTTTAACAACCCGTAACGACTGCCACTAGATGTTCGTATGGCAATCAGGACCAACGGCTTAACGTACTTTCCGAGGCACGACCAGACCAGTGCAAATACTCATATTCATACATACAAATATTTGCACTGTGCGGGGATCGAACCCGCGCCTCCTTGCGCAACGGTCGCGTTCGCTACCGCTACGCCGCGGAGGCTGTGCTAGCGTCTGTATTTAAGGGGTGTTAATTAAAGTTGCCTCTTTAATTGGAAGGTATTTCGATCGGTGATCCGAATAACGTAGCCATGTGTGGCCATTACATTCTTTTGGGTCGTGAAATTGGACATTAAAAGAGTTTACGTGCTTTTAGTTGTATTTTCGAGTTAATCCGAAAACACCGCAAGGGAAATAATTCTGGGAGTAAAGCTTAGTTGCGGTTCTTCCATTCGACTTACTTGCTTAGAAAGTATTTTCTGAAAAAAAAAAACTTAGTGGATAAACAATTATATTAGTACTGTGATAGTTTTAACCAACGATACACAGTTACTTTGGATCTGCCTTTCTTTCTCCCCTTCTGTTTTCTTCCTCGCTCTCTGCTTTTTTATTTCTGGAGGAAACCTTCAAAAGGTACCTGACCTCCAGGGAATGAGATCGGGGGGATCGGAAAAGTTTGGGATTATTACCTCACTAAAACCATCCCGATGATAACCCGGTTCCTCTTAAAAAAACAATTCTGAAACCTCCCCTGAAATGCATCATCTATATAGCCAGCCGTCTGCATCCAGCTAGCCTGGAAGCCTGAGTTCGGCTTCCAGGATAACTGGATGCAGTTGAAGACCAATATGTTACACGGAGCAAATGCGTGTCTCAATTGCACAATCGAGTTGTAGAAGGCGTAAACAATAAGCAGACAAGTCCTGGTTTGACCGTGTTTTGTCAAGCATAGTGAGTGATGCCCCCCTCGACCCTCTCCTCAGCCAGATTGATCTACGTACTCAAAGACCTGGGAACAGATTTTTTTACTTAATGTGTGACGCGTGCTTATTATCAACAGACTATTATTATGTACCTAATACGCTATTTATTCATTTTGAATGAAATATTCAGTTTTCTGTTTTTATGCCTTTTAACCGTCGTCCATGCCGCTTGTTGGCGTGCCATGAAGGAGGCCTTTTTTTTTTTTTTATACGAGTGAAAATGCGTTACGCACCGTACCCGCCGCTAGCTAGGCGACAGGCGTGTGTGGGACTCGCCCGGCCGGAGCCGGGAATACCCACCAAAAACACTCGGTTCCCTCGAGCCCTGCGTTGAGAGTGACCCGGGCTCGGCCCGAAGATCTGACTCCGGGCCACTCTCAGGGCTTACCGGCCTAATGTAGGCCGGTTTCCGCGCCTAGAGAGGATTACCCGGGAATGGATAATCCCCAGACGTGGTGACCAGTGCAATGCGCGTGCGGGAGCTACCCACACACGCTGGTCACACTCGGGGTCATCCTGAGTCCGAACCCAATAACACGTTGTTCGACCCGAGAATTGATCTAGGGTCGGACAACGTGTTATTGAGTTCCCCATTAGGATTTTTTAGTTACAATACAGGCATTGGCAGACTGCCTCCGTGGCGTAGCGTTAGCGAACGTAACGGTTGCGCAAGGAGGCGCGGATTCGATCCCCGCACAGTGCAAATATTTGTATGCACGATTATGAATATTTGTACTGGTCTGGTCGTGCCTCGGAAAGCACGTTGGTGCCGGTTGCCATACGAACATCTAATGACAGTCGTAACTGCAATTCTTCGATATCGTCTTCTGGTTGTGGAGGTCGACGGCAGTCGCTTCACGGAAAATATGTAAGTGTAGCCAAAATCAGCAGTTAGTCAGACTCCAAAGCTGAAAAAGCTTCGGATGCGACTGAACGCTATATAAGACGATGATGATGAAGTTGGGAAATAGGGTAGTTGACTAAAAAAAACTAATTAATCCGTCAGTCAGGTTTCCAGAAAATACTAGACACGTGTTTTTCTTTTTTCATATAAAGAACAATGAAGACGACACAGTGCGTTGAAAACTCGTGTGTCGTGTGCAAAACCGCATGACAATTAAATTTTTGACAAACCCTGTGTAGCGGTACCTACAAAATGCCACACGCATTAATATAATATTAAATAGATAACTCTAATGCTAATGCTCTAACGAATTAACCGAAATAAATATGCCGATCGGAGCAGCAGCACACATATGCAATTTTTTTATTCTGCGTACATTTCACACGTTGGTACAGTGTGAGTGAGATGGGACGCAATATAAAGCATAGAGAAGAAAAAAATGGCTAGTGTTTATCGTTTGCGCTGTTAGTGTTTGTCGTTTGTTTTTACGAGTGTATCGAGAGTGATAGAGATTAGAATTATAATCTTTTGTACGCTTCAAGTTCAATGCGCTAGTGACTTATCTACCTTAGTTTAATATTATATCAATGGCCACAAGCAAACAACATGTTATACTGACGTCACACGAATTCTAGATACAACTTCCAAACATCAAGTATTGGGCAAGTGCCCCCCAGGCATAACACGAATCTGGTCGGAGGACTCTTCCTTTTCTCGATCTCCGTTCCGTGTCTACCTCCGTGGCGCAGCGATCCCCGGTTCGATCCCCGGCCAGGTCATGATGGAAAACGATCTTTTCCTGATTGACCTGGGTCTTGGATGTTTATCTATATATGTATTTATTATAAATATAGTATCGTTGAGTTAGTATCCCATAACACAAGTCTCGAAATTACTTTGGGGCTAGCTCAATCTGTGTGATTTGTCCGTATATATTTTATATATATATATATATATATTTATTTATTTTCTATGGAGGATGAGTGAACTTTGCTCCCTGTTCCTCATGCCTCCACACGCTGTATAAAACAATTCTTCTATTTTTTAATATAAATTTATATTATTTTATGTTCCTTATAAATATGACGGAAAGTTCTTCTAAGTGTAATAGTTTTAGAGTAAGATTCAAGAAGAGAGAAGCCTTTTTGAATAATAAAGTAGCTACATGTTGCTAACTTCGCTAACTTAGTCTTTTACCACCCTGGATAAAACCCACCCTTTAGAAAGCTACTCGAGGTAAAAATTGATAAACGGAATCTTTAATAACAAGTTGCCAACAATTTCATATAGAATGTATCTCCTTATAACTTGTAACCATTGTAGTAATTGAATTTGCTGAAAATATTTAATTGTGTGTTTGAGCCTGCGTTTCGATTCTTATAAGTATAAAATCGTAAAATATGTATATATATACATATATTTATTTTTTGTTAAGCTAAAACCATAGAAATTAACTTGGACTTGAATTGTCATGGAGGACTGGAACAATTTTCCTTAGACTGTCTTCCCGTCTAATTACAATTTAAGTGTCTTCATGTCTAGAGTGAAAAGGCTCTTAATAAACTAGCGCGCTTTACCGTCAACGATTGTATCACTGCTTACCATCAGGCGGGACCGCGATCAAGCACTATTTCATAACTTAAAAAAAAAGTACAAACAGGAAAAAAATATTGGTAAAGACTACTTAATTTTGGCGTGTTATACCAATTTCATGCTGCTGTCAAAAAATGAGTGTCGCGATTTGAATATAGAATATATAGACTGTATGACTAATGTATAGACAATAAAAGGTAAAAGGTAAGGTAAACCAATTTCCTTGACTTTACACGAGAGTATACAACAATGCCTTAACAAGTATAACTCCACATTAGAACATTGAATCAACACGCATGTTGCTACATACACTTACTACAGTATCGGGTCTATAAACCCCTAAATGCCTAAACGTTATCAGTATCTAACAGACACAATAACTCACGTCGACAAACTACATACCAAAAACCTCGCCAAATATTAGCATACACCAAATAATTTTGTACGCGGCAGTACGTAAGGCGACCCCGTTTAATGTTTGTCAGCGATGGCGTAATGTTGATACAGAGCAATGAAACCAAATGCTCTCTGTACACGACCGTACATGGTACTCCCTGTTCTTACATATTTTATTTCAGCGTTCGTAATTTCTCGTTGCGTGCGCTTATGACTTTTAGGAGTTCTCGGTAAAGCGACATGGCATGATTTTGATTATTGAAATCTGAACCTTAGTTATGCAACTCACTATTACTATCAATATTGGAATCAATTTGAAGCATATGGCTAAACCATAATTGCTCCATGGCTACTAATATTATATTAGCTACTAATATAATTGTAAAAATAAAAGGCTTTTTTATTATCAGGTTCTTTGCTGATTAAAACATAATTTGTGACTCTAACAAGTATGACTTTACACAATATACTATACATACTATATTTATCTACCTCGTCATCTTCATTATCTTAGCGCTTAATCCCGGTTGCATCCGCGGCTTTCACGTTGGAGCCCAGGATCCGTTTTCCTGCTCATTCCCCTCCATTTCGTGCGATCTTTAGCATCCTGTGGTGTCAGGTTGTTGGCACGCATGTCATCTCTTACAACGTCAATGCCAGGTCGAGATGCTACGGCAAGACATTTGTTACCCACGTTACATGACGGTTTTCGTAAGTGGCCGTACCAGCGTAGGCGATCCTCCTGCAGTTAATCTGCTATGTCACGGACACGAAGACTGCCACGAATGCGGGAGTTCTTGATGCGGTCTTTCCGCGAAAATCTACACATCCACTGCATCATATTCATCTCCGTGACATGCAGCTCCTGCTTGTGTCGCAACTATATCTATCTATGTATGTATATACTATAATATCATATATGCGAAAGTAACATTGTCTCTCTCAGTTTTGCGCTAAATCGATTTTAGGGATTTGGATGAAATTTGGCACACAAATACACCTTGATTCAGGTAAGCACATACGATACAATCGCTAGGAATCAATAAAATCAGCTACAAATCCCTTTGTTGCGAAATTTAAATATTAGATAATTTTTGTGATTACACTTAATTCTGACCAGCCCATTGCCACTTCAGCTTGTTAATCCTCTCAGCTATGTCGGTAACTCTGGTCCTCTGTCGGATCACCTCATTTCTGATGCGGTCCTTCAGAGAGACGCCCAACATAGCCCGCTCCATAGCTCGCTGAGCGACTTTAAACTTATGGACTAGTCTGACCGTTAGTGTCCACGTCTCGGCTCCGTAAGTCATGACGGGTAGGACGCACTGGTTGAAGATTTTGGTCTTCAAACATTGGGGTATGGGTGACAAAAATACCCGACGAAGTTTACCAAATGCTGCCCATCCCAGCTGGATCCTTCTATTTGCCTCCTTCTCGAAGTTGTTTTTCCCTAATTGCAACGTTTGCCCGAGGTGTACATACTCTGAAACAACTTCGAGCGGCATTCCATTTACGGCAACCGGTCCCGGATTGACCCGGTCATTGAACATAATTTTGGTCTTGTTGGAGCGACGACATCAAAAAGGTGGCTGGTAGTGGCTGGCGGAGAACTGCTCAGGATCGAGCTTGTTGGCGTGCCATGAAGGAGGCCTATGTCCAGCAGTGGACGAGTCTTTACTCGATGCTCGTTATTTATAGAATTATGTGTCATCATCATCATCATCATCATCATCATCCTCAGCCTTTGCTGATGATGATGATGATGACACATAATTCTATAAATAAATAATTGTTACAGCCACCGAAACATATTTGTTAAAACATATAATAGCTGGTACTTCAACCTACAAAACCTTCACAGTTTTCGTAAATTATTGGGTCGTTGTTATATCTGGAGTGCTAAAAGCACCACAATTCAGTAGATATATTAGATTGATTGGTGATCGTAATAGGATATGAGTACTTTTGGCAGACGCCTATCATGGTTTCGCTTGGCAGTCACGTGCAGGATCGTTTGTTGTTACGGTTACTGAAGACAGATCACTAGATAATGGGACTGTTCTTCTGTGATATGTACCGTTTGCATCAAGTTAACAATGATCAAATCCTTCGTGATAAATGAGTTTTGTCAAGCATTTTTGAAGCGAAAACTATAAATATTAAACTTGCGTAGGGACACGTGATCTGATCGAAAATTCGTAAGAGGAGGGAGAGTATTTTGTTTTTATAATTATAAACTGGTGCTTGACTACAATCGCCTGATGGGAAGCAATGATACAATCGTTGATAGTAAAGCGCGCTTGTTTATTAAGAGCCTATCCATACTAATATTATAAATGCGAAAGTAACTCTGTCTGTCTGTCTGTCTGTCTGTCTGTCTGTTACGCTTTCCTGCTTAAACCTCTCAACCGATTTTGATGACATTTGGCACAGATAATGTTTAGACCCTGAGAAAGAACATAGGCTACCTTTTATCCCGGAAAAATATGATGTTCCCGAGGGAAATCTAAAAAGCGCGATATAACCGAACTCCACGCAGGCGAAGCCGCGGGCGGAAAGCTAGTTCACTATAAAAATGAGTAAATAGAAAGGAATGCGGCAGTTGAGCGAAGTGATGCAATGTTCAACCCAACAATACGACCATCGTTGCTGCGCCCAAGAGAGATTGATCTGGAGACTCTCTACGAGCAAACTCCCGACACAACAACATTTGGCGCATCGTACCCAGTTCACATCGCAATACAACTGCTCAGACCCGTTCTCCATACGGCTTTACCAGACATCAAAAATTTACGAATGACAACAGAACTTAAGTTATTTGGACCGTTAATCGAAAATAAAAAAAAAACAAATGAAACTTAAGTGACTTCCCAAACGTCTTCGCCGGAATCCTCATATTTTATTTCAGCTCCACAGCATTTTGTTTAATCCTGAAACTCCCTCTTATCTTAAAGAACGTTTCAAGTTCCTTCATGACAGATATCTGAGGTCATCGAAAAATCTGGTATTAGAGAGGCCGATGCATTCCACTAGTTTCTATGATAAATCATTTACTGTACAAGCAGTTCGTTTACGGAATGACTTGCCCGTGTCCATAAGGCGTGCCCAAACTCTGTTCATTTCTAAATCTATAATAAAAAATCACTTACTCTCTCTTTAAACGTATCATTATATTGTATTTGCTCTTATATGATGTTTATTAATTAGATCTATGTATTTACTTATTTATTTAAACCAGTATGATATACTTTAAGTACATATTTATTGTATAATCTATGTAAATAGTACAATGTAGACTACCTGCATTATTACTCTCTCCTTTCCCAAGTATCCCATCCAAAGGTTGTCTGTTAAAGATCGCTCTTAGAGAAAAGATCGTCCTTTGTAAAATCATTATTTTTGACGTGACAACGTCTTAGAATTCGATGGAGCCGGCTGCCACCCATTCCATCAATATTTTCTTATGACGTTTTCTGTTCAATTATCGTCAGTGAACCGACTTTACAGACAACCGATTTTTTTTTTATGTTCTACAATCTATATGCTGTACAGTGTACATAATAAAGAGTATTCTATTCAATTCTATTCTTCAGTTTATTAAATATCACGCCTCCCCAAGGAATCTTTTAGTGGGTGAAGTTTATAGCTTCATGTAGGATGGATTATCCCCTGAATAATGGAGGGAGGGGCCAAATGGGATTCGCGCTTAGCGCTTAAACTACTTTAAAGTCATCTCGTATAAGCCTTCTTACCATCCGATGCATTTTCGATACGTCTCGTAGAAAAGTTTATAACTAAAAGCGCAGCACTTCTTATCTACTTTCAAGTTCGTTTAGCGCCTAGAGATAAGGGAATTGCTATGTTACTGTCGAACTGAAACTTGAGAAGTTTTGGTACACCAAAAGTTGGCTGTTTTAAAAGTTCAATAGATTCTTCTAGAGGATTTTTTTATTGGATGTGGTCTTGATTAGGTGCAATCGATTGACGTTGGATATGCTCGGAAATATGGTTGTTTAGTTTCACATTCTTAGATTAATTAGATATCAGTTTTCGTAGCACTTATAGAAGGGTGTGGCTTCTAAGGTTATTCTTTTTTATTAGACGCTGCCTCACAATAGGAATTACTTTTGTATGGTGGGTGCATTTAAAAACATTTAAACTCACATAAACAAACAGCCAGACCCGGAACAAATAAAGTAGGCCATACAAATATTTCTTCCATGCGGGGTTCGCACCCGCGACAGCCGGCGCAGCTGTCAGTCGCTCAGCCACTACACCAACCGCGTCATCAAAGACGAAATATTGGAAAGGTTTCAACTCAAAATAAAATAGGTACTCTAAGAATTAAAACCAAGTTTTCGGTTTCATGTGTTTCTTAAATACTTATATTTTATTTATAGTTTTAATTGTCTATCTGTTTGTTCTGACTGTTTCGAATAATGAAACTGCGGGATAGATTTTATTCAAAAATAATTAGCAATTAATTAGCTAAAACTGAAACCCCTGCAGTTCTTCTACACAGGAATCTTCTCTCATATCATCATCATCTCAGAGTTAATCCTAGTCTCGTCCGAAGCTTTTTCAGCTTTGGAGTCTGGGGTTCGCTTTACCAGTCTAACTGCTGATTTTGGCTAAGATTCGATATTTTCCATGAAGCGACTGCTATCTGACCTCCACAACCCGAAGGCGATATCGAAGCATTGCAGTTAGACTACTTGTTGGACTTTTGAGAGCTCCAACCCGTAACGACTGCCACTGGATGCTCGAATGGCAACCGGGACCAACGGATTAAAGTGCTTTCTTAGGGACGAACAGACCAGTGCAAATATTTATATTCATATATACAAATAGTTGCACTGCGCGGAGATTGAACCCACGCCTCGGCGGCTGCGTTCGCTACTGCTACGCCACGGTGTCTGTCTTCTCTCATATCATAATCGCTAAATTTTTAGACATTTTTCGTGCACCGAAAATTCTCGTATCAATCGACCTCACTAAGGGACGATATGATAGCTTGAAAGTATGCAGCTTATCTTTGACGTGAGTCATAAAAATGGACTGAAGGGAAAAAGGGCTATTTTATCATAACACTGTAAGAGGACGGTACCTTTAATGTCACTATCAGTCGATTATTACCACATTTAGGGGATGATGTCACCAAATACCCTATTTCCTAGGAAATTATGTTAGCAAAATGGAAATAGCGAGATGTAATGTTAGGTAGTGTATTTTTCTATTCAAAGATTTGTTAGTTCTCTATAAGTTGCTTCAGGATATTTTTTATAAAAACGTTATCCCTCACTAGGAATAGGGTATTTGACTAAAAAAAAACTAATTAGTCCGTCAGTCAGATTTCCAAAAAATACTAGACACGTATTTTTTCTTTTTTCATATAAACTAAAAATGAAGACGACACAGCGCGTTGAAAACTCGTGTGACGTCACTGCACGCTACACTTTTTTGCGGCCAGTGACGTCACCAGCCACCACTCCTTATCTGTGATGCCTTCTATATTTGTTAATTTTTATTGCTTTGATAAAACAAAACATACGTGTCTAGTATTTTTTTGGAAATCTGACTTATGGACTACTAGTTTTTTTTAGTCAAATACCCTATTACTGCTATACCGTGGGTGCGTTTACATACATATAAACATACACAAACAGCCAGACCCGGACCAACTACCTGTAAGCCATACAAATATTTGTTCCGTGCGGGAATTGAACCCGCGACACGCAGCGCAGTTATTCCTGTATTCCAAAGCATTTATTGTTATTTATTTTAATTGTTATTGAGAATATGAATAGCAAAATCTATTTACTTTTATAATTTGGTTTAGTTTTAATTGGAATAGAATACTATTATTTTTAAACGTTGCTCCTACTATGAATTTCTCCTGTATCGTGGCTGCGTACAAACATACATACATTATAAACTCACATACACAAACAACCTGACCCAGAACAAGTGCTTGTACTTTATTATGTACACCTTATAAATTATTGAGACATACATAATATGAAGATTTTACAAAGGGTACACAATGGGCGGTCTTGTCACTAAGAATGATCTTTTACAGACAACATTTGGACATCTTTTGGATAGAATACCGAGGGGAAGGAGAGAAAAATAATGTTAGTAGACTACGGTTTTACTTACTTTTATTTGTTTGTTTTTATAAAAAAAAATATTTTATTTATTAAGGAAAACCAACAATTACACACTTTACATGGTTAAAAATGGCTTATAAATAGGTATATCAGTGTGTAACCAACTAAGTTATCCACATGTTACATATTTGAATAGAAGAGCACGAGTACAACATTACTAATTAAGCTTCAGCATCATTATCAACCTTTTTACTGTCCCACTGTAGGGCACAGGTCTCCTCTCATACAGAGAAGGATTGAGCGTTATCACCACGCTTGCCCAATGCGGGTTGGCGATTTCAGACTTAAAGTCCAGGTTTCCTCAAGATGTTTGCTTTCAATTAAGCTTAAAAATGAATAAATCTTATTCTAATTAATTCATTAATTTATTTGGTTTATTGTGTGACTGTAAACCGCGTTACACGCCTGCCTTCTCTCGTAGTACTTATTACCATACCACCTTTAGGTCAGTGTGTTCCCCGTTCAAAATGAGGTACTTTGAAAGTCGGCAAAGTACTGGGTACCTATAACACACCTTTAATAACGCCTTTTTGTACCTTCTCATGCAAAAATTCTACTTCCTTCCCAAACTCCATGATGGTTTTTAGTTGTTTAGTTTCTCCATATGCGCATCTTGTTTGTCTATACGCATGTCTTACTGGTTTATACGGGCATCCTGTTGTGCTGTTTTTACTTTAAGCTCATTAACCTTTTCTTTGGTTTCATTCCACTTTTCATTTAGTTCTAATAGTAGCTGCTGGGATTTTGCCTGAGACTTATCTATTTTTGCTTGGGTTTCTGCCTGGGATTATTTTATTTGAGCCTGGGTTTCTGCCTGGGATTTATCTATGCTCAGCTTTATTTGCGCCTGGGTTTCTGCCTGGGATTCTTTTTTTTTTATCTATAATAATATATAAAGCTGAAGAGTTTGTTTGTATGTTTGTTTGTTTGTGCGCGCTAATCTCGGGAACTACTGGTCCGATTTGAAAAATTCTTTTTGCGTTCGATAGTCCATTAATCCAGAAAGGCTTTAGGCTATATAACATCACGCTGCGACTAATAGGAGCGGAGCATAACTAACTCCACGCGAACGAAGTCGCTGGCGGCCGCTAGTCCATACTAATATTATAAATGCGAAAGTAACTGTCTGTCTGTCTGTCTGTCTGTCTGTCTATCTGTTACGCTTTCCCGCTTAAACCTCTCAACCGATTTTGATGAAATTTGGCACAGACAATCTTTAGACCCTGAGAAAGAACATAGGCTACCTTTTATCCCGGAAAAAAATGATGTTCCCGAGGGAAATTTAAAAAGCGCGATATAACCGAACTCCACGCGGGCGAAGCCGCGGGCGGAAAGCTAGTAAGTTATAAACTAGCGCTTGACCGCAATCCCGCCTGATGGTAAGCAGTGATGCGATCATTGATAGTAAAGCGCGCTAGTTTATTAAGAGCCCATTCACTCTAGCCTTGAAGACACTCAAATTGTAATGTGACGGAAACACCGTCGCTGGCAAATTGTTCCAGTCCCTCGATGTACGCGGTATAAAAGAGGAAGCGAAACGCTTCGTCCGGGTAGCAGTGGTGTCAACAACATAAGGGTCGAAACTCGTCGTACGACGGGTCGCCGATGGTGGAACGGAGATGGGGGAATTAAATCATGCAATTCCCTTGCACACTCACCAGAATGCATCCTATAGAACACCGAAAGGCTGGCTACTCTACGCCTGTGCTCCAGGCTTTGGAGACCGTTTCGAGTTAAGTCTGGGTCGCCAATCAGCCTCTTCGCACGCCTCTCCACTGAATCCAAAGTAGCCAGGTGACATTTCGCAGCAACAGCCCAAATGTGGCTGCAGTACTCCACACAGGAGCGGACCTGTGCTTTGTACAACATTAGAAGCTGCCCCGGTGTGAAGTACCGCCGGACCTTTGCGATAACGCCAAGTTTTCTGGCAGCCACCTTGGCCTTGGACTCAATGAACCGCCCAAAGTTAAGGTTCGAGGAAATCTCTACTGCCAAAGCGGCGGCTGGTGCACTCCAAGGATACATTCTGCAAAGTAGGAGCCAAGGTGAACGGGCTCCTTTTGGCGGATTTGGATATCAGACTTCAAAATATGGTAGTTTTATTACAATTCGCTCACATTGTCTTATTACAAATTGCTCAATAAATTTATTATTCCATTTATTCATCTATACAGACATAAATATTAAAATTTATTTTTAAATACCTATGTCAATGTAACATATACATATAAAACATTTAAAAATAAAAAATAAATGTTATCCATAGATGTCGAGAACAGGGTCCGAGCTACCGGTGGTTAGGGCTCCAGAGACAGGAACCTTCTCACGATGCGGGCTGTATCGAGGGGTGCTGCCTTTTAAATCAGGCCCTTCATCGAACTGCCTAACGAGAGCCTCAATAGATGTTGGTCGACGCTTTCCGCTATCGACTATAAAATTAATAATATAAAAAAACAGGTTTTTATGAGCCAATTTACGATTTTACAAAACTACTGTGATTTTGAGAATTAAAGAATTAGATTAATTCACGTTGTGCGCTTTTCTTCTAATGCTGGGGCTACATTAGCGGGCGAAGATTCGTATCGCGTTGGCGCGCAAAATTGTCTACACAAGAACATCGTGTATGTTCGACAACGGATATTTGCATTGGCGGACGAAGATTCAGAAAGCGGCCTTTGGCGAATATTCGTTGTATAATTGTGTGGTAGAGACGATGGAGGAAGCAGTGGCTTTGCATTATATGTCAGTACGTTGTTATTTATTACACGTGTACAAAACAAACAAAACAAAAACAATGAAAAATAAAATGAAAAAAGAACGTCAGTCCCGCTTCAAAGTGTGGACGACACTGAAGTGACGTAGGTGTGGTCACTCCAGCGAATATTGTCGCGACAAGTCCTGTGAAGCGCGGCACTTTACCGACAGTGCGTTGTAACGATGTATCCGGCCACATACATCGCCGTAGCCCGATATTCGCCGTAGCCCGAATATTCGCCGTGGCTCACTAATGTAGCCCCAGCATTAGAAGAAAATCATCGGCATAAGCAATTAATATAATTACCTATAACTATTAAAACGTCAAAACACAATTAAAATGTTAAAATACAATTAAAATACCAAAATACAACTAAAACAACAAAATACACAATTCAAAATTTATAGAGGTTAAATTTAGAAAATTTAAACTTATAGGTACCTTGCAGGATAACCATCATCTGTTTAGTCCTTTTTCCCAACTGTGTTGGGATGGGATTTCAGTCTAAACGGATGCAGCTGAGTGCCTTTTAGATCTCTACAATCCAGTTACTGGGTAATACGATGATCTAGTTTTTAGACTTCCGGGATTCTGAAAACCCTTAACTTGGCTAAACGTTCATTTCGAATTTTTCAAGCTTATGCGCAACGGCTAATCCGTTGCGTATATACAACAATGCAATGTCCTTCAAAATGATTTGATTCCTTCGATTGTGATTGATAGAGTGTTGCGTAATTAGGGTCTATAATTACATCGATCTACTACAGCCTGTCAAATTTATTTTTTCATCTTTTTCATCTTTATCGTTAAAGCATTGCGGCTCAAGATTGATTGACAATATTTGGCAGTTTGGGGTAGCGTGAGCTGCTGTCGTCCGTAAGACATTTAATGTAAATTTTCCAAATCGCATATATATTTTACTATCAAAATATTATGATATTCACGGCAAAGTATTCTATGGAACCTGATATTATTTTTTAATTTCTCTTCCGGCATCATTTCAAAACTTCCAACAGCTAAAGGTACAGTATTTTTCACATTTCGCTACGTTCCGTAGTAAATATTATTCAATGCTTCAGCTGGCGGTGGTCCACAAGATTTTCTCTAAGAACTTGCACGGTTGAATTTTAAATCTTGTTTTTATGTTTTGAATACTCGGCTTTTAGCTGAGAATTACCGTTTACAATTTATATAAAAATGCGTTTTATTTGTATTAAAAAAGTTTTCGGCTGCAGGCAGAAGTTACCATCCAGCAGACAAAGTCTTGCAAGCGATTCGTCGTGAAGACTGGTCTGAGCAGTTGTGTTACGATGCGTGCTGGGTACGATGTGTCAAATGTTGTGCCGGAAGTTTGGTCACAGTAGACACAGAACAGTAGATTATCTAAGGCCACCCGCAGAGTTATTTGCCTACTCTTGCGTTGAACCACAGCCCGTACTGCCCCTATGTTATTCTAAGCTATATTATGCCAGCGTGTGCGTGAAATCGCGTACCGACACGGCGCACGGCGCGCACGCAATCATTCAAACCGAGAGCGGCTAGTTTCTATGAAGATGTTTTACTGTCTGTCTACTGTGGTTTGGTCGTGGAGGATCCCCAGATCAATCTCTCTCTGGCGCAGCATCGTTGGTCGTGTTGTTGCGTGTAACATTGCATCACCTCGCTCAACTGCCGTCTTCTTTTCTATTCGCTCAGTTTTTTTTTAAATGAAAAGGCTTTTACTAAACTAGCGTGCTTTACCATCAACGATTGCATCCCTGCTTATCATCAGGTGGAATTGCTGTCAAGCACTAGTTTATGATCATTAAAAAAAAAATTATTACCATAAACAGAATTAGCGTAATCTATACCTGTGTCCGCTGATGGGACACAGGCGCCACGTAGGCTCAATATATATTGGTTCAACAATTATTTGAAGACTAAACCAATATTTGATGTCACATATCTTCAAATATTGGTTCTAAGTTATGGTGATGTTTCACAACGAATTAAAGCGAGTGTTTCGAAGCCAAGACAGCTTTATCTCATTTCCTTTTAAAAGAAAAGCCATTGTTACAGGCATGAATTATCAAATATCTGCAAGATTTATCTTAGTCGCTCAAATAAAACTACAAATGAGTATTAGTTTTATTGAGTTTTTGTTTTTATTGTACTACCGTTTCGGTGTCACTTGCAATTATTTGTTGCACCGGGTGACGTCATTACGACGGCTGTCGCTGAAAACCAGCGCTGGGCTCTGTTTTGTATAGGGTCGCAGCATAATGCTGAGCGACAGCCGTTTTTTCCCTCAACTATTTCTTATTTTCGTAAACTTTTGCGTCATGTTTCTAACTAACACAAATGAGATTACAAACTATAAAAAATAGTTATCACAGCTTTTTAGACCTTATTAAAAGGTTTAACAAAAATTAAACAACAAAAAACAATAATTTTAATTAAAATATAATTAAGTACGCTCCCGTTGTTTACTTTGCTTCTGTTATTCAAAGGTTCGATTGAACTCAGAAAGTAAGACTTATAGCCGCTTAAAACGGAGCCTTGGTAACCAACTATCGTTACCAAGGCAGTACCTTAGTTTAAACCTTAATGAATATTGATAGATATTGATTGGCCTAATTTCAGTAGCAAATATTGCTTTAGTTGTAATTCTACCTTAAGGTACTTTATTGTTGAACGAGCAGCAGTAGCCTAGTGGTATCGGCCGAGACTTACAAGTTGTAGATCGCAGGTTTGAACCCCATTAGGTGCTTTACTTTGTGTAATTTATTTCATCACCATTACTCTCAAAACGGCGAAGGAATAATATAGTGAAGAAACCCATGTCTTAGAGCTAAAACTTCGAAGACATGTGGCATCTACCAACCTGTACTGGAGCAGCGTGGTATATTGCGGCCCACTCCTTCTCACTGAGAGGAGGCCTGTGTCCCGACAGAAGAATATTGTAGGCTGATTATGTGTAAATAAATAAATAAATAATTTAATTTCAAGCATTGTACATAGTTATACATACATTTCACACATAGTCACTATACATGTCATGAATAGGTAAACATTTTAATTGTTTTATTTAAATTACAGCTTACAATTTTTACAAAGTTTACAAAACTACAAATATTATGAAAGTTAAGTTAAGTTATTATACATTACAAATTATTATTAATTAAACTAGTGCTCTTTACCATCATCGACTGCTTACCATCAGGCGGGATTGCGGTCAAGTGCTAGTATCTTATTTATAAAAAAAGTGAATAAAATTATGTTAGTTTTTTAATTCTTTTATTTTACATTAATTATTTATTTCATCAAATGATGTGTCCGATAGTCAATGTTCAGATTAAATAATTCCGTTCTAGTCACGAAAATTGCGCGGTATACAATATTATTAATACTGTTTTTACAGTTTAGCAAGCGTGTTCGAAAAGAAGCTCTTGTCCTTCTTAGAATGAAAAAGAAATCACCCACTCGGTTCTCGAAGAAAATACCAGACGCGCGACACCGCCAACGCAGGTTCAAAGTATAGTTAAACGTGCTTTTTTAAATCTATAGTACTCAAGATAGGCAAAAACTTTCGGTACGAGAAAGACACTAATATTATAAAGGTGAAAGTTTGTAAGTGAATGTGTGTGTGTGTGTGTGGGCTGTTGATTTTTGTTACTTCTTCACGGTCAAACAGCTTGTAAAGTGTGCTAGTTTATTAAGAGCCTATTCACTCTAGCCTTGAAGACACTCAAATTGTAGTGTGACGGAAACATCGTCGCTGGCAAATTGTTACAGTCCCTCGATGTGCGCGGTATAAAAGAGGAATAAATCATTAGTGTATTATTACGGTCATTTTACTACTACTTTTTTTTTTCATATATGATGTTATTTTTCTTTATATGTAACCTGAATATAGTTTGTTCAGAATAAGCAACTGAATCGAATTTAATATTTTTTACATCATGGTATATTTTCTGCCCAATATATTTGGAAATTGTTGCAGTACGGTATCTGAGCGCAAAACACAGTAAACGACAGATCAGTGGTACTAGACGTGCACGCAGAGCTGGACAGTAGGTTTTGTTTTATTTGTTTTACCAGTAAGTCATTCATGTTGTAATAAATATATAAATATTCAATATACAGTTATAATTACCTACGTTGTTATTACACTACATGTACAAATAAATCGTCGAAATCAGAAATACCTGCCATTACATCCATCAAATAGATACCACGGAGACGTTTCAACGATTTACGAAACAAAAGATACAAAAGGTATCTCGAGATCCATTAAAGCTGTTCCCTAGGATACGACGTAAAGAGGGATTTAATACCATAAAAGGTCTTTCCATGTCTCCACATTGATTTCCATAAAAAACTAATTATCTGAACCCACAGTTCTCTACTGAGTATACAAAAATATTGAAGTGTTTAAAAGAAAAATTGCTTACAAACAAAAATACAAATTAGTCGAAAGTCAGCCAGGTTTTCAGTATTTTCATTTAAAGTTACCTATTTCACATAAAACGTACAAGTTACTTATATGTGTTTATTTTCCCGGATCGAAACTATTTACTTTCAACTCTGCACTATAAACTGAGAAAATAATTATACCCAGCAAATTTCCTCATTGAAAGTCAAGTCACTCTTCCGTATACCTAGCAGCATCCGCTCTAAAATAGAATCCTATACCCTATACCTTAAAATAAATCGACAAAACGAATATCCACGCGACTAAGCTACCGTAATGGCAGGAAAATTTATACCAGCACTTGCAAACGACGAAACCGAAATGCCTACTCGATTTACATTAGGATTCTTCGCGATACATTCCCGAATACAAATGGGATCAAGCGCTCCCCGGAGGAAATGCGTGACAGAATAAAAACTGCAGCGTGGAAGAATCACAAAAGCTTTAGTAATTAGCTCAACATTCACGTACAACACGGGTAACAAAGTGACGCATCTAGATTTTTATTACGTCACTGTTTTCCTCATTCTATTCCACTCCGCAAGGAAAATGTTATGTTATTTAATTTGACACAGACATTCCAATTTATTTCAAACCGCAGTGACTACAAATACTTTTTTAATGAGTACGTCGCCCTTTCTGATCTTTTTAACAGCGTCGTGCTTGGTACTCGACATGTTGTAAATATTTATGTAAATTCGGTGGTACTTATTCCATTTTCTTTTTCTAAACGGGCCTAGTGTGTTTCTGGTCGTCTTCTTTTACAGTTCTATGGTGAATATGATATAATTGTATTAATATCTAGCTGTTTGAAAAAACAGAAACTGCGGTAAAAATAGATGGTATTAAAAACATATCAAGTCGAGTCTTTGGTTCTGCGTTTTTATTATTTCCCAATAACTGCAAGTAATGTTTTACTATGTAGTGTTTTGATTAGGAAGTAACAATTTTTTTTTAAATTAATAATATGGGTTTTATGTTTCACTTTTTTAAATAAATATAGGATGGTGGTCACCATGCACATAAAAAATAAATTATCAAAAATATTTTTTTCAATTACTTTCATTATTCTGTATGTTTTATCGGTATTTTATCGATGACCCAGCGTCCCCAGCAGCGCGTCTCCACTCTGACTTTTTATAAAATTTGCTTCAACTTGTCTCTTGACTAGTCATGTAAGCTGTTTTGAGTTCTCGAATATACAGACCGTAATATTAAACTCTCTGAAAATCAATGCCAATTTTTTTCTCTTGAAACCCTACAAAATCCCTATAGCTTTACCAAAAATAATTTGTCAGTTACACAGAATTTCAAGTTTCAAGACGACTCTTTAGTTAACCGCAGTGAACAAAGCTTTAAACGGTCGCCGTAATTATCTGTAGTACTCAGCTGTATGAAGTTTAAAATCGTTGCGGCAGAAAATTTTAAATGGAAGTTGAAACCATGTCGTTATATTCTTTAGTGATTAAATTATATTTTTAAGGCTTTTGTATCCGCATTATTATCAATCACCTGGGAATAATGAAATTAAAAGTATTCTATCTCAATAGATAGAATACTTTTTAGGTAACAATTTTCGCAACCTAAGATAGTGCTGACCCCAATGGGTCAGCACTATCTTAGATTGCGAAAATTGTCTATAGTTATTATAAATTATATTTGTGGGTCAAATGTCATCCATTCACAATTCATTCCGCCATGGATTGAGTAACAAAAATCCAACACTACAAACGAAGCCTCATACGAAGGCTCAAGATGCCACAAAGGGCGTTTCTGACAATTCAATTCAGTTAATTTGAAATAAATGCTTTGATTTGATTTGATTTGATGGAAACAGCTCAACGTTTCTCTGCGCGATCTAATCAGAAATGAGGAGATCCGCAGAAGAACCAAAGTCACCGACATAGCTCTTCTATTCGCTAAAATTAAGTTGCAGTAGGCGTGGCACATTGCTCGTAGAACCGATGGCCGATGGGGCAGTAAGGTTCTGGAGTGACGGCCACATAGCGGAAGACGCAGCGTAGGAAGGCCCCTAACAAGGTGGACCGATGACCTGGTCTTCACCAGGTCATCGGTCCACCTTGTTGGAGACCTTTGTCTCGGGAAGCCGATAGATGCGGACAACACAAGACCGGTTATTGTGGAAAGCACTGGGGGAGGCCTTTGTCCAGCTTTGTGGACCTTTATAGGTTGAAGAAGAAGAAAAAGAACGATCACATTGTTTTATAATGTTGTCAGGATGATCTAAATGCAATCTACGACTATTTATTTGGTTTCTCGCCGAAAATAAATCGTTTAATACATATGTATGTTGTTGTATGTATGTATATTTGCTGAGGTTGCGGAGTGCCCCGCCCACGTGTCCCGCAGCCACGCACCTGTCATCGCGGCTCCTCCACGCAGCGTCGCCAGGACCCCTAGGCCCGTTTCACTGCAAGTTTCTGCAGCTGTAGAGATGCCCCCGCAAAAGGAATCCGCTAGCATCACAACGAGGATCTCAGATATTCCGAAGCTTATGTCAGATCAGTCACCGAATAGGGCTAATGATGAGGGTTTCGTGACGGTGCAAAGGAGGAAGCGCCGAATGCGAACCAATAAGAACCGTTACGGCAAAGCTCCTGCGGGGACCGAAGTCAACTTGCGTGCCGCAAAGCCGAACACACCGGTGTATATCTCACGCCTACACTGCACCACTAAGGCGATACTGGAGTCGCGCTGCAAGGTCAACTTTTGTTTGAATTGTTTTCTGTCCATCGTCATGGAATAGGACTTCTAGCAACTTCTGCAAGACGTGGATTTCCGTCGCTTCCACGGACAAATCCCTCAGAACAGCATTAGAACGTGCTAGTAGTAGCGATGCACTATTTTATAATATAAATATATGTATGTTTAGGTTAAGGGATTTATGTATGGGCCTGCGTCGCCTGAAATAAATAAATAAATAAAATTTACGTGGAAAAAGTCCATTTATCACTCTGTAGTTAAGTAAGGCAAGTACACAGTGTATGTTGGTAAATATAGGGTATATTAACCTTACACTGTGTGACGCTCTGTGACCAAATTTCTTGTCTAGTGTTGCCTTGATACTTCTTAACGATGATTTGGACTATCCTACGACGTAAGGCCTTTTGTATGTGTAAAAACCACGTTATGAAAAACGTGTTCGTGTACTCCATAGCGATCCATATCATCATCATCATCATCAGCCTCTACTTGTCCACTGCTGGACATAGGCCTCATCCTTGGAACGCCATCAAGCTCGTTTCTGAGCAGAACTCCGCTAGCCACTACCAGCCACCTTTTTGATATCGTCGCTCCATCTCGCCCAAGGGCGTCCAAGCGATCCATATAGCACTGTCAAACTATGTTTTCACAAGAAAAATAAATCGTAGTTTTTTTACGAGAATAAAAACGATACATTGAAGGTCTTGGTCATGTAAAAAGTGCGCTTGATAGCATTTCCCAAAACTGAAACATTGTTCTTTCCTTCATGCACTGCATCCATATTCATTTTTAGAGAACAGAGTTAGCTGTCTCTAAAACTCTTCATCCTGCAGTGTGATTCTATAACCCCACCGTGGAAATTTTTGATTTTAGTTATTAACTCTATTGATAGTATACGCTCACCTCAACTAACTTTACAAGGTCTGATTTTTACAGGAGGTGTTCTAGCGTTAACAAAGTCTAATCTTAACAACGTTTCTACTTCTAATGTTAACAAAGAGTATTAGGGCTGTTTTCTTCCGCTAGCAGGAACGACCACTATTCCAGTACAAATGACATGCTCATAAGAAACTCACGCACTTCTTGCTTAGTTTTTTCGGTGAAAGTGTATCTAGATACCTACTTTGTACTTATTACGAAACTTTTTCAATGTATCCTCTACTTTATATGGATGATACAGTACAGACTATTGTGGTAGTTTTATAAGACTAAAAGTATTCACTTGTAAGTGAAGCAACTATAGTTTTATTGTACTATATATACAAATGCTACCAGTTTTCTGGGCACGTTTCCTAATGGCGGAGTTGCGGACGAGTACCGCGACGCATAAACATCATTTTGTTTTTGTATTTATTCAGATTGTTAGTTAGACTTTTGATTAAGTACATAGTGTAATGTGAAAATTGTTAATTGTACAAAAAGGTCTAAGAAAATAAATAGTTGAGCGTTGATTTTAATAAAAGCATATAAAAGTATGTCCGGAATTTATTTCCCAAAAACGTTTTAAGGGTTCCGTGCCAAAAAGAAAAGAACCCTGTGAAGTGTGAAGTGGAGGAGTTCCACTGAAAGTCTGTCTGTCTGTCACTGGACCATATTTTATGAATCGTAATAGCTAGACAGTTGAAATTTTCACGCGAAACCAAAAAGAATGGTTTGTTTAGAATAAGCAACTGAATCGATTTCAATCATTTTTACACCATGTTATATTTTTCCCAAATACATTTAGAAATATTTGCAGTGTAGTTACTGAGCGCGCCACGCAGCTTACGATCATAGTACTGCACACGCCGGCGCAACAGCTGACGCCAGAGGTCAACGCACGCCTCACCCGCCCGTGTAGAGCATGGAACATATTTTTGTTGGGACAGCCAAGTAGGATAACAAGCTCATAAGTTTGTGGTTTTTCATGACATATTATTTTATGAAATTTTGTAGATATTCTTTACTTAAAAATAGTGGATACAAGTTTCGGGTTTTGCATAAACAAAAATTAATGTTGTATTAATTCACACGGCAATTATTTTTACGAGCAGAATCACGGGCAGAAACTAATTTCAGATTAAATCGCTACAAAAAAAAGCAAATAACATAGTCTGAATAATAACTTTAAAAATAAAACGTTTAGTTTTATGTTCAGCGAGTAAATAAAGCAACCAATCCAATTTGAACATTCGTACTTTTGAGTTTTATTTAATTTAAAATGTCACAAGTCAACCCTTCGCCCACTCGTTGCTTTTACAGATAAAACAAAAAACATGAGATTTATGTGGGTACAAAAAGAGCTACGGAGTAAAACCCGAATATGACATATAAGATGACTCCGGTTGGAATATGTAACATGTTCGTCGGCGGCGAAACGAGAAATTCTATAAACAATCACTTTGTAGACAAAAGCAGAAGTTCAATCATACCTATTGCTGCAAGCTTTGAAAATATGTTGGAGCAGAAAGGATTCATAGAGTAAACAGTAACACTGGGATCTAACAAATTATTTGTAAATATCTTGGCGTGGCTTCGATTCACGATTTTATTAGTCGATGAGAATCCAAGTAGGCACTTTGATTTGTATATTTGACTTTATTGCCACTACTCTCAAAACGGTGACGAAAAACTTATTTAGGAAACCGCTAGTACAAAAGTTATAACTAACCTTGTGGGTGGGTAATATTTGTGTTTTAGTTCTAAAAGTGCTGCTTCTCGGTTCAATTTAAATAAACGTCGCAGTCCCATTTCACCGCGTAACAAATATCTGAAACTCGTCTAAATATAGGAAAATTTTAAGCATTAATTGACATCAATTCTCAGTCAGATCTCAATCTCAATAGATTGAGATCTGACTGAGAACGTCATTAAAACTACGAGTATTTCTCCTCTGTTCAGTGTTATGTCAGTAACAATGTCAGTTTAAATTAAATAACCACTACTCTTCAGACATATCCGGACAACGCTCACCAAACCCTGGAGCACAGGCGAAGAGTAGCCAGCCTGTCGGTGTTCTATAGGATGCGGTTGGAGAGTGTACGAGGGAATTGCATGACTTAATTCCCCCATCATCGGACGACCCGTCGTATCTTGAGTATCCACCCTTACAATGTTAACACCACTACGATCGGGACGAAGCGTTTCGCATCGTCTTTTATACCGCGTACATCGAGGGACTACAATTTAAGTGTTTTCAAGGCTGGACTGTATAGGCTCTTAATAAACTAGCGCGCTTTTACACAATTAACGAGCGCTTCAATGCTTGTCATAAGGCATGGTTGCGGTCAAACATTAGTTTACAGTTATAAAAAATAGACTAGCACTCTGAAAAACTTATCGAGTTGCGTGATTTTCGATTCAACAGGCTGTCAGATGGTTGTAAGAAGCTATATTGGAGAATACTACAGGTTTTGAAAGTTGTTGTATACGTCCTTATTATCCTACTGGAAATGTGGACAGGGCTAGACTACATAGGCTCTTCATAAACTACCGTGATTTACAATTAACGAGCGCTTCAATGCTTACCATAAGGCAGGGTTGCGGTCAAACACTAGTTTATAGTTATAAAAAATAGACTAGCAATCTGAAAAACTTATCGAGTTGCGTGATTTTCGATTCAATAGCCTTTCAGAAGGTTGTAAGAAGCTATATTGGAGAATCCTCCAGGTTTTGAAAGTTGTTGTATACGTCCTTATTGTCCTACTGGCAATGTAGACAGCATTAAACAGTATCGTACGAATTCTGTCGGTGACATTTTAATCTACCAGCTTAAATGATTTCTACGTATTTTGTATGAAATTCTGTGTCTCTTTATGTTACATTACAAGCCAGTTTATTACTCACTGTCTGGAAAATTGTAGCTACATTTTATTTGCCACCTACACTCTTCTTAAATTAGCTTTTAGTACATGCCTTGTTTGGCAATCTTTTTTTGCTGTGACTTGTTGTCACGAGAATCTTTTTCAAATCATTTTCAAACAAGAATTGTCAAATCCAATCCGATGAGTGCTAAGCGTAGCTTATTAACGCAGCTACGTCGTAGCTAGCGTAGCAAACCGCTACGAGTATCGTAGCGTTGCTAACGAATAATATTGAATTGTTATTCGGCAAATAATTATATTATATACCGTTCAAGCATTAACAAACGTTGATGCTTGAGCGATATGTAACATTAACGTTCTGTATATAGCATTAACGAACTGTATATAGCATCAATGTTCGTTGATGCTTGAATGGAATTATAGCGCTTGAAAAAATACCGAACAATATCAGCGTATAGAAAGAACTTAAGCTTTATAGAGGGTAATTAATTATTAATTTTAAAAACAATAACGCTATATATTGTACTGATGAAGCCACTACCAATTCCATTCTTCAAGCGCAAATTAAAATCAGCACATTACTCCGAAAAATACGCTCTGAAAATTCATTTAAATCTGTTACAGAACAATTCGTTTTTGCATGCAAATTATAATGATTAAATTGTCGAGTAACAGAACAGAATAATACCATTTTATGATGACAATGTGCCTCGAAGCAGACATATTGTTACAGACAGTGCATTACAGCTGAAAACAGTTTATATCATAAACTGTTTTCAGCTTGAATTTCATTGAATGGGAGATTGAAACATGCATTACGGTATTTATTTACGGCTTTTCTGAACTATCCAGTTGTTTAAGTTTTATAGAGTACTAGCTACCCACCGGCCTATAACCGCCGCGAACACCACACTGTGTACCACCGCAAACGCGACACCCCGCAATTTTTAATATCTATATTAAATCAATAACATATTTAAGGTATTAAATTGGATAAGAATTAATGCTGTATTGATTAAAATTGCTTGGAAAATTAGAAGGTATTTGTCGTAAAAAGTAAATGAAAAAAATATATATGTTGTGGGTTATCCATAAGAGATAGACATATACTTACCATCGCGGACTTTTTTCTAGACCTTTTCAAAGTGTACAATATTTAGTACATTATTTTGACAAACCTCGTAGGTTTCAGCCTGCGTTTCACTGCAAACGCGGAAAAAATGTAATTATTCACGACATCAAATTAGAACCTCTAAAATAATATTATCTCTTCACAATTTAATGAATGTTATTATGTAATTATAAACCTTCCTCTTTAATCACTCTATCTATTAAAAAACTGCATGAAATCCGTTGCGGAGTTTTAAAGATTTCATCATACAAAGGGACATAGGGATAGAGAAAGTGCCTTTGTTTCATAATATGTAGTGATTAGCCATTTAGTCAACTGCCCGGATTTTCCAAGCAGTGTTGGCCTCGCCTCGCTTTCTCGGCTCGCACTCCTCTTGTCGAGTTAGTTACTCGATGCGCTGCGTGGCAGCCGCCGCCGGCATGTATTTATATTTTAATTTCATGTATCTTTTGAATGGAATGTCCGATTTCAATAATTCTAAAAGTAATCATCAGGTATTGAGACAGTCTTAAATATTAAGTTATTTATATGGATAAAATTTTATAAATGGTATGGATAACACGGTCTGATTTTGATCGGCATTTCTATCAATTTGTTAAATGTAAAAAGTAGTTATAGTGACGTTAATACTATAGTTACACACATGGTCTCATGAAGTTTTTTGTAGATATTGATATATTCTATAATATTGTCGAACATTTTTTTGTCGTATCATTAATACTCTTCGCAGCGTATGCGATGAAAGACATTTCGTGGCTAATTTTTTTTACACCTTCGGTTGGTTTTAATAAGAATTTCTAAAGATTTCTATAGTAATCTAATACTTAATATAGTCAATGTTACTCAGTGATAATGTAGCTTTCTAATAAAAAATAATTATTAAAATCGGTACAGTACTTTTTGAGTTTATTCGTTACATACAAAAATACAAATCTTTCCTCTGTATAATATCAGAGTAGATAATCGGCCTATTATAACATATTATAATAAAAAAAAATCTGAATCAATTGCTCTGTAAATTAGATATAGAAAATATAAATAAAAAATAAGCCGTTTTAATATTTTCCATATCACAAGCTATAAATTCAAAATCAAAATTCATTTAATCAAATTAGTACTTTTGAACTTCAATATTATATAAGACATTCCCTCGAAACCATTCGCCACATCCTAGTACTTTCGCTGCTAAGAAGAAGTGGTGGAATAAACTCACCAACAGCACAACAATATAAAACAAATCTAAATTTATACAATACTATGAGTTTAAAATAACTAACAGATCAAAACACACGATATATGTCATCTAGGTCATCCTCGGTGGTAGGCCATAACATCGGCTGCCGGCAGAAGTTACCACCCACCAGACAAGGTCCTGCCACCAAGCGATTCATCGTGTTCCGGCATGATATCTGGTGCAGCAGTTGTGGTGCGATGTGTGCCGGGTACGATGCGCCAAATGTTCTTGTGTCGGGAGTTCGGTCGTGGAGAGTCTCCAGATCAATCTCCCTCTGGTGCAGCATCGTTGGTCGTGTTAGTCTTGGGTTTAACATTGCATTACCTTGCTCAACTGCCGTCATCCTTCCTATTCCTAAGTTTTTTAAGTGAAAAGGCTTAATAAACTAGTGCGATTTACCATCAATGAGTCAAGCACTAGTTTATAATTATTTTAAAAAAAAATGTTTACCATATCGGCTACCTCCGTTCTATTATACCCTATATTTTTCAAGACGGTAAATAATGTTACCTGGTATAAGTCATTTATAGAAATTGTTATTGTTATATGAAACCAAATTAAAAAGAAATCTTTACTAATATATGAAGCGGAAGAGTTGGTTTGTTTGTATGTACATTGTACATATGTTTGAACGCGCTAATCTCCCATTAGAAAAATTATTTTTGTGTTGCATAGCCTGTTAATCCAGGAAAGCTTTCGTCGACATCGAAATTTCCTGAAACTCGTCTCCAGTGAATGACCGTAGGTACCTACAGAAAGTACTCGAAGTTATGCGCTATTATTATTACGTCTAGACGAATGTGGAATGTTCGAGCAGCTGATATATATAAAGGCCCGTGACGCCATCTCGCAGTCAGCCTGCATTCGACTCATCATCATCAGCCTTTACTCGTCCACTGCTGGACATAGGCCTCTTTCATGGCACGCCAACAAGCTCGATCCTGAGCAGTTCTCCGCCAGCCACATTCTGCATTCGACTAGCGATACGAGAACAAGCGACAGATAAGAAGCGATAATTGAGAATACCTACTGCGACAACTGTAACGAGAACTTTTAGTACTACGTGAAGTAACATCATAAATAAAAATAACGTAAAAAGTATGAATTGAATATAAAATAAATTCTCTAGTATTATACTCAATAATTCTCTTGTTGGCACTTTGATCACGTTTTCAACATTTCCGTCAGTATTAGAAGATATAATTACGTGGGCAGAAACATTTTCGCCAACCCGCACTCGACCACCGTGGTAGATTACAACCCACGCCCTCTCACCGAAAGGAAGCCTGTGTCCCTACAGTGGGGACGATCAAGGGCTGATTATGGTAGTATTTTCGAGGAAACTTGTCTTCAATGCGATAGCACCGAGTCTATTAAACCATGGAAATGTTAAGTGATTGATCTTTTAAGGAAAACAACAAGGAAACAGAAATAGGGCAAGATACTTAAGCCGGTCCCATCATGTAAGAATGGAATGTTTGGCGACGATAAATATGGAGAGGAAAGCTATCACAAGGAAATTGAAACAAAGTGTTCAAAAGATTAAATATAAATTTTTACATAAAATCGATTGCTAAGATGATCGTCTTGTAATAATAATAATACACTCAAATTCAAAGGATTTTTCTTCATTTTTCTTATATTTCTTCTTCTTTTTCAGCAGGAGACCTCTATAGGTACACTGCTGGACAAGGGCCTCCCCCAAGGCTATCTACAATGACCGGACTTGTGCAGCTCGCACCCATCTGCTTCCCGTGACCTTCACTAGGTTACTGGTCCACCTTGTCGGGGGCATCGCTACGCTGCGGCTTTCGGTACGTGGCCGCCACTCTAGAACCTTAGGTACTGCCCCAATGGCCAACTGTTGTACGAGCAATGTGCCCCACCCAATACCACTTAATTTTAGCGACTCGAAGAGCTATGTCGGTGACTTTGGTTCTTCTAGGGATCTCCTCATTTCTGATTCGATCGCGCAGAGAATCTCCGAGAATAGCTCTTTTTATTGCCCTTTATGTGACCTTGAGCCTTTGTATGAGACCCATTGTGAGGGACCACATTTCAGTTTCGTATGTCATCACTGGCAACACATACTGGTCATAGACTTTAGTTTTGAGACACTGGTATCTTAGACGACGAGAAAATATAGCTCAGCTGGATTCGACGAGACACCTCTTTCTCGAAAGTGGACCTACCCAGTTGGACTAATTGCCTCTGATATAATTATATACTTGTCAACAAATACGAGTGCAGAGCAACCAACTATGTATAACTGGAGTGGATGCGATATGGGAGTTCGACATGATCTTCGTCTTATCCATGTTCATCTTTAGGCCTACTTGTTGGGAAGATCTGCTAAATTCAAAAATTAATAGCTATAAGAGAAATTAGTGAAATGAAATTTGGGTGGAATGAGGTGAATGAAGGACAAGAGCTACAGGCGGCAGCGGCATCGGCCTCTCGAAGGCTACTGCCACACGAAGGCTACGGCCTTTCGAAGGCTACGGCCTCTCGGAGGCTACAGGCAGCGGCAACGTTGGCCTGCAATCAGGTACGAAAGAGGCCCAGGCAGCAGAAGCGGCTCAGCGTCCTTACAGGCGGGAGAGGGCACCCTTGGCTGGACTCTGAGGCAGTTTAGAATGAAGACTGTTATTTCAAGCTGCTTACTTGGAAGCCAGACCTCAACTGCCCACTAGATTTCTTAAGAAAGCTCGGATAACGTCTTTAATGCGAAATTTGAAAATTGAATACTCATACTAATGGAAAATTAATTAATTTGAAGAAGTTTGGATGACAAATCCGATAAAAAAATAATAGAAAGTCATCAAGAAGTTCGAAGAAGAGGTTGTCATAGTGACATAATCAACAACGTTGCCAATAACTGTCATTATAATGAAAATGTTGTAAACATGTAATCGGAGTTTTGACGAGAAAGCTAAGGTGAGTGTCGCGCATTTTTCATTGTACTTTTAAAATTATTTATAGTGTCGTTTACTAAATAAAAGCGCGTGATTTATATAGTAAAAAGTGCATTCAGTAAATAATTCATAAAGAACAGTGAAATATACTTTTTCCTTAAACCTCTCTCATAGACGGTTCACGCGGCCGTCTGTTTCAACTGTCATTGGCAATGTCCGCCATTATTGTGAAATAACATTTTCAAAGAATTTCTATAATTTGTTGCACGTGTTATTGGCAAAATTGTGGTATCTATTCCACAGAGGCCATTGATCTAGAGTTGAGGTTGCATCTCACCTTGAAAAAGGAAGAAGAAGTAAACATGTAATCATAAGTGACATTCAATAAATAAGTGTTGTGTATAGTAGAAAAAAGTAATACCACCCAGCGTTGGTACAGCTCCCTACGCTAAGATGTCCCTAAATCGCCGAATCTTACGCTTAAAGTTGAGGACTGTGTCTATGAGCTGAATAATGAGTCCTGGTGTAGTGGAAAATGATCAGAACAGCGCCTCATAGTACTGGAATGCATATTATGACCTATAGCAATGAATGAAATATGAGTATGAGTACAAATAATAAGTATGACTATATGTGTATATGTACATACATAACATTACATCATATAGTATCTTTGAACATAATATATTTTAATACAAGAATAAAAAAAAAAAATACAGAAAGAAAAACTATTATTAGGACACTTAAACAGGGTGTTTAACAGATTAAGTATACATTAATATTGAATTTAAACACGTGAAATCGATTTAGAAAGACATGCGCTTTAAACGCGTCCGTAATGAATGTTTTTTTTATAATTATAAACTAGTGCTTGACTGCAATCCCGCCTGATGGTAAGCAGTGATGCAATCGTTGATGGTAAAACGCGCTAGATTATTTCTTAATAATCACTCAAAAAACTGAGTGAATAGGTAGGAAGACGGCAGTTGAGCGAGGTGTTGCAATGTTAAACCAAACAACTCTACCGACGATGCTGCGCCAGAGGAAGATTGATCTGGAGACCCTCCAGATCAGCCTTCCTCTGGCGCAGCATCGTTGGTAGTGTTCCACGTCCCACGACCAAATTCCCGACACAGGAACATTTGGCGCTTCGTACCCGGCACATATCGCAACACAACTGCTCAGACCCCTCTTCCGTACGGCTTTATCAGAATGAACTCTTTATTTTTTCTTATAAACATATAAATTAAAGAGAATAATAAGGTTACCAAAATTTTTTAAGTTTATTTGTCAACTTTAAAAAGTTTGGTTACCTTTATTAATATTAAACCTAAACAAAGCAAAATATTTATTGATTAGATTAATTTCGGTCAAGTTTTGAAATCTGTTGTTATCCCTAATGTGATTGAAAGGATCATAATAAAGCATTAATAAATAAATATATACGGACAAATCACACAGATTGAGCTAGCCCCAAAGTAAGTTCGGGACTTGTGTTTAGGATACTAACTCAACGATACTATATTTTATAAGAGATACATATAAAGATAAACATCCAAGACCCAGGCCAATTAGGAAAAGATCGTTTCCCATCATGACCTGGCCGGGGATCGAACCTGAGGCCCCCACGTCGCAGGACGGTCGGCGGTCGGTGTTGACCACTGCGCCACGGAGGACGACAAAAACTACACATTACCGTGGTAGACTAATTTCCTATGTAGAATTAGCAAGGAAAAAACATTGTAACGTCATTGACCGAAAAAGTACTCGAGCAGGTCATGAGTTCAAGCTTATTTGTTCAAATTCTCTAAGTTAGATGGTAAACTTGTACAGTAAATTATTTTCAGTATAGCCAGTAAAACTTCTCTTTAAACATGATTGCTGAATATTGGGTTCACGATTTAATCACGAAACCATTTTCATAGCCACTGACTCGAATAATTTTTAATTATAATTTGTTTGGATTACGAGCTGAATCACTTGCTGAAAGTGAAAGTACGGATTTAATCATTGGAACTGTTTATTATTATTGGATATAATGACACTGATATATTGAGTTTGAGTTTAATATAATATTTAAAATGGATACGGATATCAGAGGGCGGGGCAGCACTAACAGCATTTTGAAGGTAGTCGCTGAAAGATCGACTGTAAAATAATGCTGTGTTTCATGCAGGTCCTAGTTGGAGTGTCTAGCTCAGCTCACAATTTATTTACTTATTGGGATCTACAACATAGGATACACAAATACAATAAAAAAATTACTATGATAGAGGAGGGCACTTTTACGTGAAATCAGAAATCAGAAATATTTTATAATAATAATAATAATATCATATCGTATCACATTGTACTGGGATCGATCCATCATCACTGACAGGACTATTGTTGCCAATAAGCTTGACATAGTGATGATGGATCGATCAGAACGGCGTGCAATGATTGTTAACATAACCATCCCGCATGATGAGAACCTCGTGAAAGCCGAGAAAGATAAACAAATCAAGTACCTTGATTTGGCTCACGAGGTTGTCGACATGTGGGAGGTGGATTCAGCAATCATTGTACCGATAGTCGTGACAGCCAATGGCTTAATAGCCAAGAGCCTCGACCAACACCTCAGGAGGCTCTCGTTAGGCGGCTGGATCAAGGGCTTGATTCAGAAAGCGGTACTGCTGGACACGGCTCGCATCGTCAGGAAGTTCCTCTCTCTGGAGCCCTGACCGCCGGTAGCTTGGACCCTGTTCCCGATACCGGTGGGCTACTATTTTTTTATATTTTTAAATGTTTTTGTTTTTTTATACAAATATTTAAAAATGTAAATTATATGTAAGTGTAATAAATAAAATAATAATAACAATAATATAATAAAATAATAATAATATAATAACAATATAATAATAATATAATAATAATATTTTATTATTATATTGTTTTTTGTGTCGTGTGCACAAACCTAGGTGTAATCATGATACAAATAGTGAAAATCAGTTATAAATGATGAGTTCAAATTATAAAAGTAGAAACATAAAATAAAATCAACATAATCAAAATTGAGCATTCCTATTATAAATAATACAGGACACCAGGCAGGATAGAAATAAAAATTGGGAATAAACATTGAAAAAATTTGAGGTATGATATCAAGATTGAGCATTTAAATTACATTTGTGGTAAAAATTATAATTATATACTAGTATTTGGAAATGGGCAGGGTAATGTCCAGATCATAACGCTTTGCCAACTCATTATACCACCAGCGGAGTCCCGGGAGGGCGGCGAAATGTCCCAGATTAGTATTAGATCCTTACATGTAGAAAAAGTTACACCTGCTTTTTCACGGCAAACGAGATGGCGCGCTCAAACGCAGTTTGTCTAATAGTTCGTTCGAACTATTAGGCAAACTCCATTGAATACCTCGTGCAATATTATCAGGTCTGCCGTATTTCGTCTGCCTGCAAGTGAGACCATTTTGTAGCACTCCAATCTATCTTTATAGCTTATATCTTTACTTGCTAAAAGATATTTGTAACAAAGATGATATTGAAAACGTGTTTAGACACTTTGCAGGTGTTTATTGTATATGTTATACTAAGGATTCCAGACTTGGCTGCAGGCTGCAGGCCATGACCACAGGCCAAGACATGAGGCCAAGGCCACAGGCCAAGACATGATGCCAAGGCCACAGACCAAAATATGAGGCCGAGGTCACAGGCCAAGACATAACGCCTAGGCATTAGGCCAGTACATGAGACCAAGGCCATAGCCCAAGTCATGACCAAGACATGAGCCAAAGCCACAGGCCAAGGCCACAGGCCAAGGCCACAGGCCAAAACTTGAGCAAACGCTTTAGTCCAAAGCCACAGGCCAAGGCATGAGGGAAATACCTTAGACCAAGGCCACACGCTAAGACATGATATCACGGCTACAGTTATTCATATTTTTATAAATGAGGTCGGCGTTTCAAATCTGCTCAGAGAAAAAAGCCAGAGGTTAATCTCTATTAACGTCCAGACATAATTGTGGAAGACCATTATAAGACTATGTAGGTATCGATCTACATGGTCTTCTGGTGTTGCTTCACAAACATCGGTTTGAGTTGTCTCTTGAGCCACTAGATCACAGATCAAGTGAACCTGTTCACTCAGTGCACGCATTGATCAGAAATTGTGCGGCTCAACTCAAACCTTACATTCACAACAACAACCAACTACTTTTAACGAGTAAATCACTACTTTTGATCCTGACCACACAACCCACAATCCAATAATTACAAGAGAGTTGAATATCGAAATGAAGCATTTTATTAAATCAAAGGCTTTATGTATTAATTATTATTTTAATTACTTTTAGTTTTTAAACTGAGTGTTTCTGTAAGCAAGTCAAGCTGACCGAAACTGTCAAATGTTTCCATTAAACCTTGAGACTTAATGTAATTTTAAAATCTAAGAAAGAAATCAGATATATTGCAGTAGCTTGATGTACTGTCGTCTGTATAATGATAGCGTATGTTGTGTTTTATAACGATTGGATACAAATCGGTTAATGAGTTCGATTAAGTGTTATTACATGCTCTGATTTTTATTTATAATACTAACTGCGTCCCGCGGTTTCACCAGCTTAAGTTTCCATCCCGTATAAATATCGGGATATAGAGTATTTTATGCGTGACTTCTGATTATGAACCATCTGTTTGCCATATTTTATTCAAATCTGTTTGGTAGTTTTTGCGTGAAAGTGTAACTGTAAACTTATATGGATGTTCCATATAAGTTTGGCATTTAAAAGGAAGAGACTTAGACGGAAGACGCAGCGTGAGGTAGATCCCGACAGGGTAGACCGACGACCTGGTGAAGGTCGCGGGTAACCACTGGATACGGGAGGCGCAGGACTGATCATCTTGGAGATCCTTGGGGGAGGCCCATGTCCAGCAGTAAACGTCTTTTGGCTGAAATGATGATGATGCTTTAAATTAGTAGGATAGTAGGAAGTGCTGGTGCAGACTGACGGTATGGTTCACTAGTAACAGTAGCTCGTCACAGCGGCCTTAGGCATAGCTTACATTCCTGGATGTTTCGAGACAGCAATGAACACTTGGCCAGCGTAAGCGCGGACTTGTGGGCGGCGAGAAATGGGTAGCTCGCTGCCCGATAAGGACCAGGCCTGGGTCGACTTCGCATTGTGTTCCACGCGCGCCTCGAAAAGGCCATTGCTTGCCAAGGCTGCGGGTTTTATGAAAGAGATACCATGGCCTCAATCAGAAGCTAATGGAGGAACATGGGTGGGTTTTAGTTAGCAAAAGTCTGACACGCCTTTTCCCTCCACCCAGAGCGGGATTGGCATTCCTTTGTGAATTTCCACATAAAAAGGTGTAGTTTACATTGTGTGTAGACGCCAAACAATGCCTCTACCGCAGGTGCCTGGCATGCGTCAGTCGTAAAGAAAGTTTTTGATATATGGTCTACCAATGAAAACAACTTTAATTACATCAACAAGCCCTGACATTAACGAGCCAGTTTCCTGATCAGAGGCTCTAACATGTCGTAAACGTCTCTGAAAGATAGCAGGAGAAACAACAGGCTTTACATAAGTATAGAAAAGCCGTATTTTCAAATAAATGAAAGACAGGAGGAGATATGTCTAATTATATTACCGATTGAGACGGAGAAAACATTCGATCATTTAGGTATTTTGAAATTGAAACATGCTTCCATTATACACATTTATGTATAATAACTCGTGTATGATGACTCGTGTTCGCGGCAGTACCAACAGTATTCTCGATGTGTTCGCAGATTGGTGGGCTTGTCAAATATTGCTGAGGTGGATGCAGCTTCAACTGTTAACACTAGAAGTTAAGTGAAATAGGTACAAACCCAGTGGCCCCTGTGTCTGAAATCAAAGTTTAAATTTTGAATTTTGAGAAACATTATTGCTTTTTTGAAGTCGAAATTTCTTTAATGAAATTGAGTAGCTTTATTGCATGGCAAAAAGCATTAAATTCGCGTGAGCGTGACCGACTCAATGCGTGATCTTATTTTGTTTTTTGCTGTTTGAGTATTCTGTGTATTGTGTATTTGTGATTTCAGTTTTTATTTCTGTTGGCCTGTCCCACAATATATTTGACGACGTCAGCGACGGCGGAGCGATAGGGTCGTCACCATATTGGTGTGGTGGTAAGGGCTTCATTTCTTAGGTGAAGTTTTGAATTATAGCACGAAGGATAAATATACCAATACCTCCAATCTTGACAATAACAATTTGAATAGACATTCCGACAGTTTTGCCCCAGAGAAGTGGTCCGCGGCTTTCTTCACGTGCTGCCATTACAAAATAACGTCACAGCGTTTTCCCCATTACCAAATAAATCAAATAAGTAACAATAAATAAAATAATAGTAATTATAGTATTAGTATTAAGTTGTAATTATATCATTATCCACGACATATTTTTTATTTACAACTTCTACTGCTTTTAATGACATACATAGTAGTTGTATAAAAAGTTATAAAGTAAAATCAGTAGGTACAGTAGTAGGCAGAAAAACATCTCTATTTCTTATGCTTCTTCTTGGAACCATTAACCTATTTATGAAATAGAAAACAAAGTATTCTGTTTACATTATTATGCCTTAAATTCCACGAACGATTTCATATGTTGACATCAATATTCCTCCATTATTGAAAGACATTGCTTTAAATAAGGTTTGTTATCGTCGTATGACATGCGGTAGGGAAGAGAGAGGAAAATGTCGTGAGGAAAATATTCAGTACAAAATGTCGATGTGAAAGGCAGAATCAAAGAAACGGTGGATGGCTGTGTGTATAGTGATATAGGTAGAAAGGGTGATGGGGTTAAAGACTTTTTTTTTAAATATTTATAAACTAGTGCTTGACTGCAAACATTAGTTTACCATCGTAAGCAGTGACGCAATCGTTGATGGTAAAGCGCGCAAGTTTATTAAGCTCACTTAAACAACCCTCACACACTCACTCACTTAAAAAACTTAGTGAATAGGAAGGAAGACGGCAGTTGAGCGAGGTGATGCAATGATAAACCCAACAACACGACCAGTGATGCTGCCCCAGAGGGAGATTGATCTGGAAATCTTCCACGACCAAACTTCTGACACAACAACATTTGGTGCATCGTACCCGGCACACATGGAAACACAACTGCTCAGATCCGTTCTCGGTACGACTTCACCAGACGATTATAAGAACACGACGAATCGCTTGGCGGCAAGGCTTTGTTTACTTTTGCCGGCAGCCGAAGGGAAAACTTAAAAAAAAAACCTTGCTCTACACTAGGAATTACTCCTGTATCGTGGTCATCATACAAAAATTTAAAGTCACATTCACAAACAGCTAGACCCGGAACCAGTAGGCCATACAAATAACTGTTCCGTGCGGGAATCGAATCCCAGCACAGCAACGTCGACTGAATAGTCTGGAGCATTCGTTTACAGATCTCCCCACTGCCGACTTGATTTGCACGATCCATCTCATCGGTAACCTTCCACGAGGTCTGGTCCCTTCTACTCTGCCGTGGACGACCAAATGCTCTATGGAGTTATTATTACGTTTGATGCCGAGTTCTTGGGAGTATAAAAACGTTCGTTCTAAACTCGGTCCATGATATCCCAAGCATTCTTCACCAACACCAGATTTCTAGGGCATCTATCTTTTTCTTTTCAAGTTCTCGTAACGTCCACCGTTATTCCAACTCATCATCATTATCATCTCAGCGTTAATCCCAACATCCGAAGCTTTTCAGCTTTGGAGTCTGGGATCCGCTTTACCAGTGTAACTTCTGGTTTTGGTTGAAATTCGATATTTTCCGTGAAGCGACTGCCGTCTGACCTCCACAAACCCAAGGCTATATCGAAGCAATGCAGTTAGACCAATTGTTGAACTTTTGAGGGCTCCAATAACCCGTAACGACTGCAATTAGATGTTCGTATAGAAACCTGTACCAAAGGCTTAACGTGCTTTCCGAGGCACGACCTGACAAGTGCAAATATTCATATTCATGCATACAAATATTTGCACTGCGCTGGGATTGAATCCGCGCCTCCTTGCGCAGCGGCCGCGTTCGCTACCGCTACACCACGGAGGCTGACCTGTAATTCCAAGTATTGCTGGGAATTGGACACTATTGACAGTTCATTACACACAGTACAGAATCGATTAGCAGGCAAAAAAGAAATGTTGTTCACGAATTAATTGGAATAAAGGCAAGAGACATTGCTGAAAGTTAACGTTTAAATTGACGTTCAAACGACTAAAAGTGTCAGTTAGTAATTGCTAATCATAACTTTGAACGACGTTCATAAATAAGGGCGAATAGGTATAAGTAAGTGCTGCTTTGATTTATTAACGAGCGTCATTTCAAGAGTTACCTTTGAGCAAGGGATAATTAAAGATGCCTTTAGATATGCGAGTGTACTATATGGATGTATTGTATGCTTGCCAAACCCTTAGAGAAAAATCGTGGCCCTAGACTGCTATTTTTATAAATTTGTCGTTTCAACACTATTTCATTGTCGTTAAGCTAAAAAGTGGTAATTTGATAAATTCATAATGATCGAACAATTTGGTCAGTCGTCAGAGTGGTAAAAGAAGGACATTGCCGTATTGCCATTATTATAAAACCCGTTAGTAGAAATGATTATCTAAAAACTACTAATTAATTTGAACGTTCATTAATGTGGAGTGGGGTGTCAGTGATTAACCACTGGAAAGACATAATGACGCTATTTTGTTAGTAGAATACGAAATTTATCGATCGGTCATTATGAGATCACTGAATGACCATTCAGTGATCTCGTCATCATCAGCAGGCTTCGTCATGATGTTTTCCACAATAGTTTTGAGAACAGTGGTGATGAAAATAATTTACATAAAGTAAAGCGCCTGGTGGGTTTCAAACCTACGACTTACAACTTGTTGTATAATGTCAATATGAAATAAACAAGCTAATAAAATTGATTTAATCCAGTCGGATCCTTGGATCTGAGATCCCTTGCCAATTACAGATCATTGCTGACAACATTTGAATTAATATTTCGAACCGATTAAATTTTACCAATTAAAATCTATACATACATATATATATGAATTCCTATCTCTACGTTAGCTAGGCATTTTTCCTATAACATCTTCCTACTTTGTTCAATATTTTCTTAGAAAATATTTATGCGAACCTTACTTCGTACGATTAAAGATTCTCTTATACTTGAGACCCTTGTACGTCGTGTATGAAGGCATTCATGTTGTTATCCCAACGCGGCTTTGCTGCTGTGTATAGAAAACCCTTACGAGATGACATGCTGTATTCTGTTGCTAGATATAATGAAAATTAACCTACAAATGACAACCATTACATTCTGTATTTAGGGCTGAAATGTCGTTGACGAGGAGCGCTGTTGAAAAACATTTGTGTTGTAAAATGTTACATTAAATATGAGAGCACTGGTGTTCCGGTGGTAATAGCCGGGACTTATGAATTGTAAGAACTCAGACACACTCGAACTCAGGCGCTTTCGTTGGTGTGTACATACATAACCAGCCTATAATTTAGACACACTCGAACCCAGGCGCTTTAGTTGGTGTGTAGATACATAATCAGCCTATAATTCAGACGCACTCGAACTCAGGCGCTTTAGTTGGTGTGTATATTCATAATCAGCCTATAGTTCAGACGCACTCGAACTCAAGCGCTTTAGTTGGTGTGCATATACATAATCAGCCTATAATTCAGACGCACTCGAACTGAGGCGCTTTAGTTGGTGTGTACATACATAATCAGCCTATAATTTAGACGCACTCGACCTCAGGTGCTTTAGTTGGTGTGTACTTACATAATCAGCCTATAATTCAGACGCACTCGAACTCATGCGCTTTAGTTGGTGTGTACATACATAAGACATCGAGAGGAAACCATCATGTTCTAGAACCAAACCTTTAAAAACATATTGTGACATCTACCAATTGCAGTTGGTGTGTAGATTACGTCCGCTAACTTTCACAGAGAGGACACCTGTGTCCTAGCAATGGGAACGCTTTCATGAAATGCACTCCAAAATCAAGATAGATCTGCTGTTTCTAAAATAACCATCGTATTCGTTCAAGTTATAATTCTAAGAAGATCTATTTTAAACAACTTTTAAAAAAAACTAGCTTACTGCTCATTTGCGTCTCTATAGATTGTCAAAACACCATCTAATAATATTGGCCAATACATACTCGAAATAATCTATTCTATAGTATTTTTAGATAAAGCCCTCAGTAAACATTGGCCTTCTTTAAGCTCAGCTAAAAAGGATAAGCCCAGATCGTTACGAAGGGAACTCAGCTATCTCCAAAAAGGTATAATTGTGGACAACAATTTAATAAAATCACCCACCGTCTTCAACTCAGTGAAAATAATGTTTGGTATTTATTTATTTTTTCCTTAAGTCCTTTTCTCGTCCGTAAAGATAAGAGACGCTCAAAAAGGTCGAGATCACAAAGGACGGCGAAATAATGACGCAAATTTTTGTCATAATTTTAATTAAAGCCTAATTTGCGACAGTCACAATCCGGAAAATTACCCCTCGTAGGTGAAATTTTGCAAGGGAAAGATACGCGAAATGTCTTGTTTAGGTAATGAGCAGGTATGTGGTACAAATGTGCTAAAACTGACAAACATCTAGTGTGGTCTAATTAAAAATATATTTTATTTGGCTTTTTGCAGTTGTGTTGTGGTACCGACAAAATGTCGATGTGGTTGCGTTGTCTTTCATTCCCTTTGTCACAACACTATTTTTATTTCATCAAAAACTGACAAAACAGTAAACGTCAGTTGACTTGGTCTAATTAAAAATAAATAAATAAATATATACGGACAAATCACACAGATTGAGCTAGCCCCAAAGTAAGTTCGAGACTTGTGTTATGGGATACTAATTCAACGATACTATATTTATAATAAATAAATATATAGATAAACATCCAAGACCCAGGCCAATCAGGAAAAGATCGTTTTCCATCATGATCTGGCCGGGGATCGAACCCGGGGCCTCCACGACGCATGCAGGCGTGTTGACAGCTGCGCCACGGAGGATTGTGTCACTGCTTACAATCAGGCGGGACTGCGGTCAAGCGCTAGTTTATATTTTAATAAAAAAATTAAATTAAAACTAGGTCTTTTCATCGAGCTTCAACAATTTCTAAAAACTACACATTGTTTACTCATTAAGTGTTAATTCACACGTACCACAATCACACCACAGCTGCAACCCCACCACAATGACGCCACGTGGTCGGGCGTATATTTTGTATTGAAAATGAATATTACAATTTACACGTACCACATTTTGCCATTGTTACCGACCACCTGTGTAATACAACCACGTCGCAACCACATCGCGACGGCAACGCAACCACCGGCGACAGCACCGCGGCCACATCGCCACGACATGACGTCATCAACAGCGCGTGCCTATAATCTTATTTTAAATTACTGCATGAGAGGAGACTTGGACTAGGGAGTTGGACGATAAAATGGTTGATGATGATGATGATGATGACATTATAAATCCAATTGGTACCACTACTTACTGGTAGGGGATTTTGCGGAGAACGGTAGTGAACACTTCCCTCAAAAACCTATTCACTCAAACTTGAAGACTTAGACCAGGTTAGGCACAACTGAATAATCAGCTTCAAGTTGAATGTCAGGAATATCTGAATTCATTTGAATAAGAAGGCGGTTAACCCACATTTATTCACCACAGACGTCATTGCTTGCTAAAGTCTCTTATGTACACGCGGTGTTTGACCTTAATCCGTGATATTAAAATTTAAATGATACCAATGAATACGTACTTTACAAATACCTACTCATACAGTCGCTCTCGTGTGAGATAAGCATAAAATATTAGCAGTCGAATCACGTACCAGATGTATTTTTTCTCGTCTAATGTGCTAATCTGAAGACACAAGTCGTTACGTCCTCAGTTGTGTGCGTCACAGTCACTTTTATGTACACAACATTTTAAGACGCCCTAATTTCCACGATAAACCAAGGGGTATCTCCGGATAATCTCGGAAAGCACTTCACAATACAGGATTGCGAAAGAAAATCCGTCTTAAGTAAATAAGGAAGGCTCCTCCTGAAACTATGTTTGCGACATGTTTTTCTTTTCATTTGCCTGCTAAGATGATAGTCGACTCAAGTGGCCCTGTGGGAGATTCCAAGATCTCTTATATTCAAGTTTCGTCCTCTCGGGAGGAATTATTTGTCTTTTGAGTTTATCCGATTAATCGACAAAGGAAAGGAGTCGATTCTTGAACGCCCCGATTTATCGAGAAGGTATTCGTGTTTGTTCATCCGGTGAAAATAAAGAGGGCTAAATAAAATTTCAAAGTGGCGGAGTTGAATACTACCACACGTTTCGACACGTTTTTGGTAGTTACCTGATAGACTCTCTCGAGCCTTTGCGGTGCGTGTGTGCTCACAATTTATGTAGATGTGGTTATAACTTGACGAGTGGAATTTGTAGGTAACTGTTTGTAGTGTTCGGGAATATTACATATCGAACAATAATTTCGTTTTGATGTGCTAACGGCATTGTAACTTGTTGCTCCGGTTTTTTGTACGGAGAAAATTTTACGTGTTTTACACGTCATTGAGATACATAATAAAAACAGTATTTTACCTTAAAAAAGGATACTTTAAGCGGAATCTATAATTAAATACTTCATCACCACTGCTCTCAAAAGGGTGAAGGAAAGCATCGTGAAGAAATTGGCATGTTCTAGAGGCAAAACCACGAAGACATGTGATATCTACCGACCCGCACTGGGCCCGCGTGGTAGATTACGGCCCACTTCCTCTCACTGAGACGAGGCCTGTATCCCAGGAGTGGGAACATTATAGGCTGATTATGTATAAGCGGAATCTGAATCGCTACATGCGAATTACCTACGCATCACACTGGCGTCGCGCAATATTATACATAGCGTAAGCACAGTTTACCGCACAAGTAGCATTTATACAACGTCCCGTCATAAATCATCGGGCAGTAGCCATCTAGATACATCACACGTCGGGTCGGGGAATCCTCCCTTTTCTTGGAGGATGAGTAAACTTTACACCATGTTCCTCATACCTTTCTAAGGTATTGCGTGCTTCACCGTTTTCTACCAAGACAGGGTAACTGTCGTGATAGGTACTTCTTCTACTTTAGTTAACCGTTATGTAAATATACTTGAATAATAAACAACTTACCAAAGAGTTGGCAACTTTGTTCTTTCGTTACATTCAGGCTCCTGGTTATTTTTACATATTATTAAGTTATTTATGTTTATTGATCGATTCGTACGCATTCGTAGTATGTATTTATTTCTTCTCCTACATATATCTGTTGGTTTTATTAAATAATTTCACTGCTTGAATAATTAATTTCATTTCTTACTTTATTCTCTAGACTTTCTAGTTTTACATAGGTCGCTGTATAATGTCCAGCGTAAATCCAACTTCGGGTTTCACGGATCATAACTAATATAAAATGATACACGTCTTATTAATATAGACTTTGTATATTATCCATGTCCATATAGACCACTTCCCTGCCCTAATGAACTTTATTGGATAAAATTAAAATATGCAATTGCCTAATACGTATTGAAGGAGATGCCAAGTCGGCCACAAAGCGAAAGCTGTAAAGCCGCCCTATGTGTTTTTGTAGTGATGAATGTATTATTTGTTATGTAGTTGCTGGTGTCAAATAAAATGTAAATAAATAAATTCAGTCCATGTGATCGCTTGTCGAAAAAACAACCAACAAGCTCTTGTGCAGAATGTTTCACGGAACCACTATTATTTATTTACCTCCTGTTTTGTAAACCGTTTCACTCTTGTGTTCATTTTATGTTTGACTGTGATATTCCATGAAGCTTTTACTTACAAGCTTATCCAAGCTTAGCCTTACTCAAGCTTTAATGTTTAATATACGAGGTGAATAAAATCGAAATAATACTTTACCATGATTTTTCCTGTATTAAAATTATAAATGGTGTTTGAATACAACACAAACATTTCCTCATCTGAAATCTATCTTAGAAATTGAGTTATAAAAAATTAAAAGCCTTTATTTTAGGTAACCCAAAAGCACCCATACACCAACCACATATTTATTTTATTATTTAAAAATACACAGAATTCGATAAGTACGATAACCACATAATATTTGACACAAACAAATGTGCCATGGAAAATAAAAATCACAGTCATTCGATTTCATTTAGGTTTTGGTCTATTGATTTTCAAACGAACATATCATCTGGATCTTTAAGGAAAATCATACCATATCGTAGCGACAAAATATGGGCTGGCAGTGGTTACGTGTGCAGATGTTTGTGGTAACTACAAAAGCAATGGTTGACGCGACGCTGTGTTTCGATAGACATGAAATGAAGTGATATGAAATGAAATCGTTTATTAAGCAAGTAGGATCACCTATCACTTTTACACGTCATATTTTTTGTTTTAAACTTGATGAAGCCGGTATTTTGTAACTGACTACCTCTGAGAAGAAATAGCCGAGACAAACTCACGGATCACCGTCTTAGGGTCGGATAGGGCCGGTCATTAGTGTACGCGGTCACTTGTGGTTGCATTGTGGCTGCGATGTGGGCTTTATGTGGTCGGTATCACCGCTATGGTCTGTATGAAAACTATGCATTTTCATTCAAATCATCGCCCGTTCATGTGTTGTCGTTGCGGTATGGATTCAGGCCGATTACTATCTACAGGTTTATATAAAACGAACTAAAAAAAACATCTGTCTGTAAAATATTTCTTTAAATATGATACACTAATGGCACATGCAATCATGTGTCATTTTGCGCTGTATTTTATCTTTTATATTTTTAAGGATTATACCGTAAAAGGGTTTGTAATCGTCCTTACTTCGAATGCTTTTTCATTAAGCCATTTGTATTACAATTTATTTTAACACGTGAACTATTAATTTCCCTCAAAAACGGTAAGTACCTAAGACATATATTTTTTTTGGGACCAAAATACACTTATTCATCTTTTATTCTGCATCGCGGTTGGGGGACATCTTAGCTAGATAAACAAGTGTTCCTTAAAACAGTCCCCCCCACTGCGATTGTTCAACTTGTTTCTGCCTTTTCAGTTCATTAGGTTTTCATGCAGGCGGGTTTTTTGTTTTTAAATAATAGTTATTAGTAGTATTTTTTTATTTCTATCTTTTTAGTTTTGACAAATAATGCAAAAAAAAAAAAAAATCTTTTTTCATCATTTCAGTCACTGTTTCGTGATCTAGCGCCGGTGTGATTCATCACAGTTTCTTACCAAAGGGGATGCATTACTGCAGATGCGTACTGTTACACAGTACGCATCTGCAGTAGTGCACATTTTCAGAACTGAACACAATTATGGAGAAACTGGCACATCTTCAACCAGCATTAGTCGACCGCTCCTCTCCGCTGCTCTTGCACGACAACACGCGACCTCATATTGCACAACAGACGGTCTCCAAATTGCAAGAAATGGGGTTGGAAGCTCTCCATCATCTGCCCTACTCACCGGAATACTACTTTTTCCAGATTTTGAGAAACTTCTTCGAGGGAAAAAATTATTTACCTGAGAGGCAATACAAAATGCCTTTGAAGAATTTGTTGCTTCCCGTCCAGCTGATTTCTTTAAGAAGCATGATTGATGGGTGATTACTTCGAATAATAAAATAAAAATACATGAAAAGAATTCCTTTAATTGTTTTCATATCAAAAAGCAATTTTATAGGTAATTTCAAATCAATATATTTATTAGACTCAGTGCTTAAAATCCTTCATTTTGATATCCCACTCGATATGCCTTGTAGATTTTTTTCTTTTTACCTCAGAATATGGCGTCAAACATCCGCCTTTTGTTTTTTTTTTTAATGTCACCTATCTAGTAGCACTTGGGTTTTTAATACAATTCTGACGATACTTCAAATGTGAAAATCCTTTAATCGGTTCTGGAGAAACAAGGTACTAAAGAATATTAGGTACTTACAAGATACGCGCTAAAAACTTAACCCTTCCTGGCAGTCGGGTAAAAAGTGACAACACCGTTTTCGACGTGGCACGTGCTCTGCCCCCCTTCGCCCGCGCATGTATTGCCTACCGCACATTTATCACTTTACCTCATTTTGCGAAATAATATTTTTTTTTTTTAGGGGAAATCATTTTTTAAGTTTAGCCCGGCTTTGTAGACATTAGTAGAATCAGTTATCGATACCTAACAATACCTTCACGGATCGGACAGGGTTTTCTTTACGTATAGTATATATTCATATATACCTATATACAAACACGACACTTTACTTTCGCTTGACTTGAGATCTAAATGACACAGACACACACTTAAAATTTTGGATTTTAAGTATGTGATTATAGGTTACTGGATGACAAAAATTTCTGCGTTCTGGTCTTATACAGAGGTTTTCAAATAAGGGCCTGAAAATGCAGCAAAATGGTTCGAGTAAAGGATGGCACGGCAGTGTTACCCTATATACAATATGTGAAGAAAACCGTGTCCGATCCGTGAAGGTATTGTTAGATATCGATAACTGATTCTACTAATGCCCACAAAGCCGGGCTAATATTAAAAGAATAGCCCTAAAAAATAATTATTATTTCGCAAAAAGAAGTAACTTAATACATGTGCGATAGTAATTCAAGCGCGGGCGACGGGGGGCAGGGCACACGGCACGTGGTCGCATCGCTTATAATAATACCGTAAAAATGGTGTTGTCAATTTTAAAATTACCAAATTTCGGAGAAGTAGGAATTTATTCGTGGGAAAAAAAGATTATTTCGAAATTCATTAGTATTGTTACAATTAACAGGAAATTTTGGAAAACCTCACGTTAAACAAGAATTTGAAATAAAGAAAAAAGTTTTCAAAGTAAAACTCAACGATAAATAACACGTAAAACGTATTTATTTACAAACCGTATTTACAATGTTCTAAATTGCATATTCACAGATTTATTAGACTAAAACTTAATTTTAGTTATTATTTACTAGAATCTCCTCGTGGTATAATGTTTCAGTACATTTATTATTTATGGGGAAAACAACACCAACTTCTATCTTTTTAGTTTTAATTATTTTGGATAAAAATAAAAACATGGGATTATTTACATTACACTATATTTTACTGGTGTAAACTGTTGAATTACTACAAAGCGAGGCGTTAATTTTAATTACAAAATTATAGTACTAGTAGTAGTATTTAAGGCTACGCTCAAAACAAGTACGACTCTCATATAGTAAGTACCAGAAGACGCAGCGCAGGGAGGCCTCCAACAAGGTGAATCGATGATCTGGTGAAGATCACGAGAAACCGATGGATGCGGGCGGCAAAAGACCGGTCAATGTGGAAATCTTTGGGGGAGGCCTTTGTACAGCAGTGGACCTCTATAAGTTGAGAAGAAGAAAAAGACAGTGATAGTCTTACCTTAATAAAGTTTTGTATAATTCAAATACCCTAAATTAGTAAACGTAGCATAATTTTGAAAAGCCTATTTAGCTTAGCTAATTCTCGTAGCAAGAGTGCTACGGTTACATAGAAACGTAGTACGTGCTACGGATTTTTTGTAGCTACAAAATAACACAAAATGGGGGAATATTTTACTGATCTTCTAAAGTACTTATTTACCTTAATTAGCTCCGCTTCTATTGTTGTATTTTTTTAAATCATTGAGCCTCTTTAGCTTCTTTTCTGGAATTTCTCATAGGTATCCAACCAATTAGGTCCCAACGGGTTTGGCTGGAACTGTGAGCAAAAACGCCTAAGCCGAATTTGTCGCAGTAACTAAGTTTTAGCCGCCCGAACACGTAGACTAAATAGGTTAGGTTAGAAATGGCTAAAAATGTCAACTGAATCTTCTCCGTAGTTGGGCACAATCACTTGGCTATTGAGTACTTTTGTGATCTTTTAATCGGGGTTAGGTAAAAAAGGAAGCGCATTTATATTGTATCCAATAATACTCGTAATATGTTAAGCGGCACAAAAAGGAAATTAATTATTAATAGTTAGATTAAAAAATATAATCAATTATAAATAATATCGGACACAGAAAAGTTACACATAATATATTATGTTATGGTATGTATTCAAAATTGTCATAATTGTATTTCTTTTATATTCGTAGCTGCAGCCTCAATTTCTGTGAATTCAACAATTTACTCCTTCTGAATTGTGACATTAATGATTAGTAAATTTAATTAATTTTAGGGAATTATATTTACAAGCTCAAAGTGAAACAGGATCGGAGAAACAATCACATAGAAATAAATTAAAATTTCGCTGTCAGTAATTTACAACATTATAATTAGATGTTTATTAATAATAGGTACTATTATTTTTAAATGATTAGGTAATTCTATATTTTTTTTTGATTGCACTAGAACTTAATACATATGTAGGTATACTTTGTTTTTTTTTTTACTGTACATAGAACATCATTAGCCAGGATTCTGCTTTTAACAAATTATTTTAAAACAATGTTATTGTAGGTCACACTTAAAAAAAATATAACTATCACAAAAGTCTACTCAGTCATTTCAAATAAATAGATGATGACGAAAAACTTCATTAAAAAAAAATAAATAAACGATTAAAAGGAATGATGAACACGATTGTTCAATTATGTAATAATTATAATCTAAAGGCTGATTTTTCCACCAGATAATTATATCCGAGATATTATTTTGGAATATGTCAGATTTCAATCTTATTCCAGCAATAAAAAAAGATCTGTCAATTGAAAAATCAATCATACATCTGACAGTCGATTTTTTGTTACTTATTTGTCACTTCTAAGAATGCTCTAATAACAAACTATAATAACTCACACTGATAAGAAATATATAATTTATTAATATAAAAACAAAAAAGAACTATTCAAATCTGGAAAGAATTCGTAATAAAAAGATGCTTATTACAATAATTCGTTTCTTTATACGTCAGTTTGACTTACATCTAATTAAAAATTCTACTCAAATGTTTGTGCTGCGCATTTCATGCCACATTACCAACATTGGCTAGAGCTGGTCATCTAGTCACAAATCTTCTAATGCTGTTATTGTTCCACAGAAATCTGATATAATTGAGAGCATTTGTTGAAATGTATTGGGACATTAATAAAATATACAGCATGATTATGATGAAGAATGATTTCAATTGACTTGTTCTGATAGGGAGGAGCAATAGTGGTGGTAGAGGGCATATTCTCTTGGAGTTGCTCTGCATGGCCGCCGGTCGCTCTCCACTCACCACGTGGACCACCACAGACGCGGAATCTAATACAAAAAAGAAAAAAAACTGTCTTGTCACCGGATAGGAAATGAAAATGCAACGTAAATGTATCCACCGGAAATTGAATCATACGTCAAAGATATACAGAAAAGGTTTTTCAAAACCCCATTTGTATACCGCCAAACCGCACGTTTTTAAAAGCTTATCTTAAAAAAGAAAGAAAATTGCGGAAAATATATTAATGGCGTGTAAGGAATACAAATGGACGATAACGCCAAGTACACAGTGAATTTGAACACGTTGATTCAGTACAAGAGGGGGAAAGGCGTGGAAAAAGACAAATGGTTTTTACACAGCTATGGACAGAGATATAGTGAAGTATACTGAGTGAAAAATGTAGGCAAGCCATTGAAAACCCAATGGACGACCATTGTGGGATGTATATTTTTTAAAACACGCATACCATATCCTGTGGGACAAAATAATAAAGAACTGTGTTAAGCAGCTTAGTTATAAGCCGCAGAGCTCGGAACAAAGCAAGCGATTAGCTATTTCACTTCAGGGTCTTCGTTAAGATTATTTTGTACTCTTTGCTTAATTAAACTGAGTCATTATTCTGCCTTTATGAGAAGTTTTCTGTAAAGTACGTTGAAACTTTATATTATGCTGCAAAATTATTTAAATGTTTATGTAAATTGTGCTTACAGTCACAGACTCAGAAAACTTAAACTTAGGCAAGATAGATAAGTCATTGTCTTCTAAAGTATAAATCAATATTTTATGGTGTTACCAACAGTCATTTGGAGCCTAATATCTCCCCGATCGAATTACCGTCCCATTTGATTAAGAAAGTGAGGTATACACTCGTGTCTGCGCCCACACTTGTGCTATTTAATATCACCCATGTCCAAGGTTTATTTCCCTAATATTGGCAGACATGGCCCAAATTTCGGTTTAGAGGATTATTATAATTTGGAATCCATACTAGGGTAAAACATTTTTGTCTTAAAGAAAATTGCAATCGTTATTATACTAGAAAATCTCTTTCGTATTTTGGCTTATTGGAAAGCTTTTATAATTGTGCCTGAACGTTTTTTTTGTTATAAAATGGTGAATAATAATGGTTTTTTACCAGAGCTGCTTGGCGCACATGTATAGTTCCCGGAGTCTCGCGGCGATGCTCGCGCAATAAGCAGGCGACTCGTGCGCGTGCGCTGCTCTGTCTCCACGCTGATGCCACCACGCTGAGCGTAGTTCACCACATTTGAGCCTCGATACCAGTAGATAAAACTGCACAAAAAATGAACTATTAAGCCGGGGCTAGCCGGTCATTTTCTAAGACTGCGGTGGCCGCCATGAAGCGTCCTTAATTTATCTATGAATGGCGTCACTTATTTTTTTATCAATGTATGTATACGCAGCGTTATTTATTGTTTATACGAAACCTGAATACAGTTTGTTCAGAATAAGCAACTAAATCGATTCTAATAATTTTTACACATATTATATTTTTGCCCAAATACATTTAGAAATTTGAACCTGAGCGGACCGTGGGCCATATTTTTGTTGGGAGAGCCAAGTAGGATAGCAAGCTCATAACTTTGTGGTTTTCATGATATCTTTTTGAAATCTTGTACATAGATTCTTTACTTAAAAACACTGGACACGTGTTTCGAGTATCGCATAAAAAAAATTGTGTATATACATATGTATATCTTCTGGTAGCTGACCTTGACATTATAATATAAAGAAATATTTGCGGCATAAAATGAAAATATAAAATTAGGAACCCAATCAGCTTTCTCAAACAATAATATTAACCAGATAGCCAAAGAGTCCTTATCATAACATAACTCTTTATAAACATATAGAAATTGTCGTGATTATTAAATTAATTTGGTTTTGAATACCTAAATGATAAGTGCTTTTTTTAAATAAAAAAAAACTAAACCACTTTTATAATCGCCGTCAGTTTTATAGCCACCAGTCTTCTAGAAAATCCTATCTTTACACACGTAGAAAACAAAAGCGTCAAGCATGCCACATTATGTAGTTTTATCGTATTATTCTTATTACATTATGGTAGTGTATTCGCATTGAGGCTTTTATGGTTCAGCCGCCAGGTACACTATATTGTATTGTTTTTTTTACATCGGGCTTTATAATTTTTATTTATTGCCACCTGGTGTATGCTTATTTTAGGTGTATTGTGCGTCAGACTGATCTTAAGTAAAGTAGCAATTTACGCTCGTCTTTGAGAAAGTTCCTCCGTCGTTCTATTCTGTATTTTACATAAACCAGATTCGTTTTTTAAAAAACATTTATTTGTATTCAAAAATGTTATGTGATTTCAAGCTATACGTCGAAATTTCGCCAGCTTGTGTTCAAAACCGTATTCAATTTGTCATCCCGATCACATGTAAGCTTGTCAGCAAATAGTTGTGCATGGATTTTCTCGCTTCAAGAACGCCGTCACCTGACTTGCGTGCACGGCAAGTCTGTGTTGACTCAACAACCGCCGATTATTTGAGGCAAAAGAGAGGCGAACACGAGGCAAAAGCTTTATATGTCCTCCATTTGAAGGTAAACGGGCAGTGAACCAGGTTTGAGCTCGGCTTTGAAGCTAGGCATAATGTGTATTCCGCTCGAAGCATATTTTTTACATATTAAAGTGAAACAAGTTCATTCAGTTTACCACATGTCAGTTTTATAAACTATTGACTTCTAAGAAAAATTCTTACCTCGGAGGATCTGGAGCGTGTCTGGCGATACAGGTGAGATTGATATCAGAACCGGCCCTCACAAACAACTCTGGCCCTGAGAGGATTTCTGCTTTTGATACTGTAACAAAACATTACTCTTTAGTTGCATTGCACATAAAATTATTTACATAAGGAATACGAGCCAGTGAGCTGAGTGTTCAGAAAGTTTCTCGATGTCAATTTGTCTGGTATGCTCGACGTCAAACGTTTACTTAGAGAGATGGCTCCCTGTCTCGAAGCTAATTGTGTGAAACAATTACAGAAGTCGACATTTCGACTCATTTACAGTTATATTAGGAGGAAGTTTAGTAGTTAATTTATCTTTATTAACCAGCACTAACGAGATTGGGACTAAAATTCAAATATTTGAGATAATTTGTGTAACTTAAACTCAATTTAGTTTTATTCAAATTTCTCTAGTAATTTTGTTTAAGGACTGAAGGCTATTTCACGATTATTAACAATAAACTCTATTGATTAGATGGACTCTCCATGTAATCAATAAAGTTACGTACATGACTTAATGGGGTTATAATGTTGTTTTGTTTTTAATAAATAAATAAATAAATATATACAGACAAATCACACAGATTGAGCTACCCCCAAAGTAAGTTCGAGACTTGTGTTATGGGATACTAACTCAACGATACTATATTTTATAATAGATACATATATAGATAAACATCCAAGACCCAGGACAATTAGGAAAAGATCGTTTCCCATCATGACCTGGCCGGGGATCGAACCCGGGGCCTCCACGTCGCAGGCAGGCGGGTTGACCGCTGCGCCACGGAGACCGACAAATAATGGTTATTCTGTAAATTACATGGGTACTTGAAAATATTTAATATGTGTATAAACTACATGTATAAAAAGGGTTTAGCGGTAGGTACTCCGTCCATTGTTTTTTGTTTAAGCTAACGTAAATTTAACGTTAATTCAGTTTCATATTGTATAAAAATATTCAATTTGTAGCTGAATGAATGGATATTGTGAAAGGTGGTTATTCAGAATCAACAATTGAATTGTTTTTTGCATTTTTAGTGTCGATTATATTTTATCACAAAAAATATTCGCTTTTAACTTAACCATGCCACCATCGAAATATGACACCATTTCAAATAAATAAAAAACATCTCATGATATCTCTATTCAAACATATCATTTCTGCAGTTCCCAGGAAATTTGGAATACGTAAACGTTGTACGACAGGATACAAACAAATACAGTCAAAACATACCAAAATGGATGAATTTCGGAAGACGGGTCTGAGCAGTTGAGTTGCGATGTCTGCCGGGTACTATGCGCCAAATGTAAAGGATATGAAGGATATAACGGTCATGGAGGATCTCCAGATCAATCTCCCTCTGGCGCAGCATCGTTGGTCGTGTTGTTGGGTTTAAAATTGCATCACCTCGCTCAACTGCCGTCTTCTTTCCTATTTACTCAGTTTTTTTTTGAGTGAATGGGCTCTTAATAAACAAGCGCGCTTTACCATCAACGATTGCATCACTGCTTACCATCAAGCGGGATTGCAGTCCAGAACTAGTGTATAATTATAAAGAAGTACCTACTACGTTAGACCCTTCTACGTGCGACTGTGTGCCTACCACAAATTTTCCGACAGTAAATATAACTAGTTCAATAAAGAAATAATGTTTTATACAAAATAATAAAAATTCAGTGCATGTATTCTGTACAAAATATTCTAATGGGATGTTTGGTTGTGTGTGTTTTAATCCGGGACAATTCCCTACACTAATAACACCATAAATACACAAACACTTCAAATACAACCAAAATAGTTTAGATGGTGTAAAGTTCACTCATCCTTCATAAAAAAAGGAGGATCCTCCGCCCACGGAGACGGGTGTTGTGTCTGGCGAGCGCTTGCCCAACTGTTGATGTTGAGTAGTTGTATCCATATGTCCTAGTTGCAAGCTAAATTCTGCTTGCGAGATGCAGGATCTGTGACGTCAGTATGACGTGTTGTCCGCACGTGGCGTTTGTAGTTAGCACAAAACTACAATAGTTTTATAGTTGTTTCATCACAGCGTTAATCCCAGTCGCATCCGAAGCTTGTTCAGCTTTGGAGTCTAGGGTCCGCTTTTACCAGTCTAACTGCTGATTTTAACTACACTTCGATTTTTTTTTCTTGAAGCGACTGCCGTCTGACCTCCACAACCCGAAGGCGATATCGAAGCATTGCAGTTAGACCAATTGTTGGACTTTTGATGGCTCCAACAACCAGTGACGACTGCCATTAGATGTTCGTATGGCAACCGGAACCAACGGATTAACGTGCTTTTCGAGGCACGACCAGACCAGTGCAAATATTTATATTCGATCGAACCCGTGCCTCCTTACGAAGCGGCTGCGTTTGCTACTACTACGCCATGAAGGCTGTCATAGTTTCTCTATTAACGGTGTTAAAGTGGTTAATATAATAAATAGTTCTTTAATGGGGTACTGTGTAAAATTTTATAATAAAGTACCGCTAGAGATTCAACAACTCAATGAGTCTAAATTTAAAACATGCATTAAACGCACGCTGTGTAAGCAAGCATATTATAAACTGGAAGATTATATACTTGATAAAAATGCTTGGATAAATGCCAGTCCTGCTCCACAGCCACAGACAATTTTGTAGGTTTGGAAGAGATACCATTCCCCCTTTTTGTTGTTTTCCAGATATTCCTTTTTTATTTAATTTGTTTATTTCAACGTTGTGCACAATATTTTGCTACCATGATTTTGCAAGTAATATAGTATTGTATAATGTAAAAGCACTTTTCAAGTTTGTGAATGTGAAGCACCATGGACTATGGTTTGTTTTTTTTATATATATATATATAACTTGTTTGAGATTGCGAGATTGGCAGTTGAGAGTTTGTCATGCTCACTCAAATGTCTTGCTGATGATGGCGCGTGCTGTTGGGTCATTTGGTTCCCTTCAATATGGTTGAGCTAAGTGGGGCTGATGCGCGCGTCATGCTCGTGAACGGGGTCCTTTAGTGGAGACTGGTCATCTCTTAGCTGCCAGTGGGCTTAATCCATTTTTATATTTTAATTAATTTTACATTGTGCTCACATGATAGAAGCAACGTAAATATGTAACGAAGAAATGTAACCCACATATTATGATTTTAAAAGAGTGTCCATGGAGTTTCTTGCACGTTCTTCTCCATAGAGATCTACGCTATGGAAAGTGCAATTTAGCTTCACTTTTCTTGGACTGACCGACATTGACTATTCAAAAGTACCAAGTGATTGTTAATTTGAAATAAACAATTTTGATTTTGAATAAAGGAGATAACTATGAAAAAAAACTTTACGAAAAATGAAAAACAAAATTGACAGATTGTTATTGTTGTAATGAAGCAAATGTTACTCACCGACCACAGTAAGTCTAAACGACAGGCTAATTTTAGGCTCAGTGGATACTTGGCACTCGTATGAACCGGAGTCTCGAGGTTGTGCGGGCGCCACCCGCAGCGTCCATTCGTCTGAGTTGTCCGTGTGTAGCGCGGCGAAGCGCGCATCGCTGCTGTACGTATGGACTCCCACGGTCAGAATGTGGAGGTCACGTTTGCGGATCCATGATACCTGGGGACAAGTCAAAAAAATGTAAAATTAAAGTTACGATAATATTGTAATGTTAGAAATTAATATACCGGTGCATATTGTGACACTAACTTAAAGGGCAATGGAGAGGGCTATGCTTAGGTTTTCACTGCGGGATCAAATCAGGATTGAGGAGATCCGCAGAAGAACGAGAGTATCCGACATATCCCGAAGAATTGCAACACTAAAGTGGACAGCCACTGTAGTGTTGCAATTCTTCCTCGGACGGGGTTCTTCTTTTTGGCGGGGTTTCTAGAGTAGCGATCACGCATCGGAAGACGCAGCGTGGGTAGGCCCCCGACAAGGTAGACTGACGACCTGGTGAAGGTCGCAGGAAATCGCTGGATGCGGGAGGCGAAGATCGGTCAGCGTGGAGATCCTTGGAAGAGGCCTATGTCCAGCAGTGGACGACTTTCGGCTGAAATGATGATGATAATGTTGAACTTAAAATTGGGATAACTGATATGTAAAATTTAGATCAAAATTGGTGCCAATAGTATAGAACCCTGTATACTTATCAACGATGCGTATACGGTAGTGAAGGTCCTGTGGTATCGGCCCCGGTGGACGGGTGAGATGAGTGCCTAATTGCCCAAGTGCTCGGTGATGTCTTTACATGTACTTAAAGTACCCAGCACTCGGCCATGAACTCTGTTTCGCCCGTCTACTGTGTACATGTGATAAGAACATAAGAGTCGGTGGTAACAAGAGGTGGTGGTGATAAGAGGTAGTGGTAAAAAAGACTGAAAGGCTGGCTACTCTACGCCTGTGATCCAGGCTTTGGAGACCGTTTCGAGATAAATCTGGGTCGCCAATTAGCCTCTTCGTAGGCCTCTCCACTGAATCTAAAGTAGTTAGGTGACATTTCGCAGCAGCAGCCCAAATGGGGCTGCAGTACTCCACACATGAGCGTATCTGTGCTTTGTACAACATTAGAAGCTGCCTTGGTGTGAAGTACCGCCGGACCTTTGCGAAAACGCGACTTCTGGCAGCCATAGGTTCGAGGAAATCTCAACTCCCAAAAGCTGCAGGCGGTTGGTGCACTCCAAGGATACATTCTGAAAAGTAGGAGCCAAGGTGAACGGGCTCCTTTTGGCGGTGAAGTCCTGTGAATTTAGCCCAGCAGTGGAATAATGCAGGCTATCAGTAACATTATGGACTTAACCTAGTTGTTGTTCGTAAAAGCTTTTCAGAAACACATGTCTTATTGCGCAGTTAACTAAAACTTGGAGTAAACATCTCTTGGTTAAAGCAGCGAGTTTCACTTAGTTCTATCTAAGCCAGTTAAGTTCCGTAAATAGTGTTGGAACTGCAATTTGTTCTGTTTTGCAAACAAAATTGCTCCGTTTACTGCGGTCGTAGTATTTCATTCGTATTTTCTGCGTTATTACCTTGCTTTGGTTTTATTTGTTTATTAATTAGCCTCAAGCTACATCATAGATTTTTTTTTCATTATCTCAACACCTATCTTCCAAGTTTTAGGGAAGAGTAGTCAGCCTGTCATTGTTCTATAGGGTGCATTTTAGAGAGAGTGCGAGGGAATTGCATGACTTAATCACACCATCTCCGTTCCGTCATGGGATGAACCGAGTATCCACCCTTACATTGTTAACACCACTACGATCTGGACGAAGAGTTTCGCTTCGTCTTTTATACCGCGTACATCGAGGGACTGGAAGAATTTGCCAACTGCGGTGTTTCCTGTTTTCTATTAAAGCACCTGCCATCTAATAACTTAACCACCCGTGGTAGCGTTTATAAACAACAATTAACCTCACATACACAAACAACCAGCTACGGAACAACTACCTGTAGGTCATAAAAAATTTTGTTCCGTACGGGAATCGAACACACGACACGCAGTGCTGCAGTCGATCGCTCAGTTACTGCGCCAACCGTGTCGTATTGTTAACAGTTTTAGTATAATTAAGGACTACTTGTATTTTTGTAGTACTATTTATAACCATTTACTAAATTCATTAAATAAACTATTTTGTAATACTAATTTTGTAGGAATGCCTTTTATAGGATTTTTTTATTAAGTCTTATGATTTCATTACTTTTTAAATATAATTTGTTGTTTTATTTTATATTGTTTTTAGTTTTAATTTATGATCTTCCTGTATGAGTCACAATAAATACATTTTCTTTAGTTTTTTTCCTTTTTTTAATATAATGTATAAAAACTAACAGATTACGAAACAAGACTTTAGGAAAAAGAACAAACGACTATACGGTATTAAGCGTTAATAAAAACTTTTTTACAAAAAAAACAACCGACTTATAAAAACCACTACAAAGTGATAAATAACTAATTTCGGAAGTCGGTGTCTTTGGTTTTTGTATATTAGTTTTTGACACCGACTTCCGAAATTAGTTATTTTTCACTTTATAGTGGTTTTTAGAAGTCGGTTGTTTTTTTGTAAAAAGGTTTTTATTTTACACTTTTTAGTATTCAGTTACATCCGGTCAGACTGGAAGCTGACGCAAATATAGTTGGGAAACGACGTAATTTTATTTACTTTAATTTTTACCCGTAATTTTGAAGAATTCTCTCGACTGCCTATGGTCTTCATCATCAGATTTACTGCAGACCATTATTTTAACCCAATGGGTGCAAAGTTCTCATCAATATAAAAAAAAAAAACCAAACACAAAGTAGCTACTGTAAACCGTTGAGGAGTTCCCGGAACTGGCCTTTGTCTTCATCATCAGAGCTCTTATGACAGTCACAACCCATCTAGGTGAAAAGTTCTTATCAATACAAATTAATCAAACCCAAACACAAGGTAGCTGCTGTGAATTGTTGAGGAGTTCCTTCAACAGTCTCCCGGCTCTATCATCAGATCTACTCCAGACCTTTATCAAATTCAAAACGATTTTTGAAAGTTCCCCTTGATTTCTCTGGTCTTCCATCATCAGACCCTGATGTCCTTACCATGGGACCACCTTGGGAATGTCTTCTTTCTAACAAAAAATCGGTTCATAAACAACGACGTTATGCGCGAACAAACATAAAAAAAAGCATATATACGGTCGAATTGAGTAACCTCCTCCTTTTTGAAGTCGGCTAAAAAAGGTAAATGGAATAATATCTTCGGTCGGTAATCTTTGTTACACAAGAATTGTTTACAAAAAAGTTTGATGTCCCTGACTTCGGTGCTCTCTCCCAATAGGAGATTTTATAGGATATTATGCAAAAAGATTAACAAAATAAATTATTTCAATAACAACAACAGTAAAGTAAACTAAAAGCGGTTCAAAGAAGTCGGTAGTGTGTATTTGGGAGTACGTGTTTATCTGTGTGGGTGCGCGTGGGTGTGCATACGAGTATGCGTGTGTGTATGTGTGTGTGTGTGGGGTGTGTGTTTTTGGGTGTGTGTGTGAGTGTATGTGAGTGTGTATGAATCACTACATGGTATAAAACAAAGTCGCTTCCTCTTACCCTTTGTCCCTATGTATGATTAAATCATTCAAATTACGCAACGGATTTTGAAGCGGTTTTTTAATATATACAGGGTTCGGCACTCGAAGTGTTAGTAATTTTACGTTGCTATAGCAACTAAACTGTTTACAATATGGCGCCCATTTTTTCACATTCCTTAGTGTATGGTATTGTTAATAAACTAACAAAAGCCTACTATTTTTCGTCGTTGTTAAAAAAGTTTTGCAGATGGAAGTCAAACGAAACAGTGTCATTGCTTTGTATTTGGCTGGAAAATCGCAGGCAGCCATCGTTAATGAGCTAGGACATTTACATTTGAACAAAATGTTAGTGTATCGGACCATCACGCGTTACAATGATACGGGTAGCATCAAAAAACGCCATGGAGGTGGACATCCAACAACAGCAACATCATCAGCAATGGTTCGAAAGATAAAGGCTAGAATTAAACGAAATCCACGACAAAGCGCAGTTAAATTGGCGAAAAGTCTTAATGTATCTGCCCGGAGCATAGGGCGCATATTAAAAAATAAACTTCAACTGAAGCCCTACAAATTACAAAAAGTGCAAGATCTGACACTTGCACAAAAGACAGTTCGTCTAGAAAGAGCTAAGAACTTAAAGCACTTGCACGTTGATAGCTTGCTTGAAAATTTGGTACTTTCCCATGAAACATTTTTTACCGTTCAGCAATATGTGAACAAGCAAAATGATCGCGTATGATTAAAGTGTAAATCAAATGACAATTTAGACCAACGAGTTGCCTTGCGAAAGCAAGGACCAGCATCTGTGATGGTTTGGGCGGCGGTAACTGCCATGGGACGCTCACCTCTCGTTTTCATTGACCAGGGTGTAAAGATAAACTAGCATATCTACCGTAAAAAGATTTTAAACGATGCTTTGTTACCTTGGGCACGTAAGCAACTTAGTAGAAATCATTGGACCTTTCAACAAGACTCGGCACCATCTCACAAAGCTCGTGAAACCCAAATTTTTTTACAAGAAAATGTTGCGAGCTTCATTTCTTCGCAACAATGGCCACCATATTCCCCGGACTTAAACCCAATGAATTTTTCCATATGGTCAATTCTAGAAGCCAACAAAAAAATATGAGACGGTCGACGCCTTAAAGATTGCGCTTCGCCGAGAATGGAACAAAATACCAGCAAACCACATTCGTGCAGCGTGTGAAGCCTTCTCGGTCAGACTCGATGCTGTTATCCGCGCTAAAGGTGGCCATATCGAACAAAAACTTCTTTTTTTATTTATTGTATATGTCTTTTTTTCGATACTGAAGTTTTTAAATAAATATGCTCATGTTTAACAGAATTACAGCATTTTGAATTGGTAACACTTCGAGTGCCGACCCCTGTATATAGTGATTAAAGAGAAAAGTTTATATGTATCATAACATCCATTAAATAGTGGAGAAACACTATTACTTTTGAGGTTTTTAATGTCATGTCGTAAATAATTACATTTTTTCCGCGTCAGCGGTGAGATGCAGACTGAACCCTAAGATATTTATCAAAATGATGCACTAAATATTGTACACATTATAAAGGTCCACAGAAAAGTCCACGATGGTATATGCCTATCCCTTATGGATATCCCACAATATTTGTTTTGGTCTTTTTACGACAAATGTTGTCTGTTTTTCGAAGCGATATTAACCAATACAGCATTAATCCTTATCCAATTTAAAACCTGAAATACATTGTTGATTTAATATAACTCTATAACGCCCTTTACAGCATATGATTTAAAAGAATATTTTCGAAGTTAATACAGATTTAAAAATTGCGGCACCGACCGGCCGGAGCGGGCCGCTATGTTTTTTATACAACGTTCACAGTTTTTCTGTAGTGTAATTAATAACAACATTGCAACCGTGCGACGTCGGGGCGGATTACTAGTAAATAATAATAATAGTTGGATAACCTTTGAGTAAGATTTGTTTCTAAATGTAGCGCGACGAATATTCATGAGTACTAATATAATAGAGTAGGTTCTAATAATAGCAATATCAGCACCTAGTCAGTTCGTCGTTCTTAACAAAGAAAAATATATTGAGCTTAAATGTTCGACTGATAAACTTATAAGATTTTTTATAAAAATAATAAATGTAAATATATGAACTATCCAATCTTCGTCAATATTTTAATCTGAAATCAAATCTGGGTTTTTCAATTAAGAAGCTGATAGCTTGGTGACCAGGACTTTTAAACTCCAGACGGTACAGGGAAGAGAGGGGGGTACTCCAGACGGACAGGCCGAACAACAAAAATATTGGAATTACGTCCGAATCTTATTTGGCCTGTCTTTCAGTAAATAAATGAAAATCAAGATATTTTTTTTCAAAGGAACCAACACAACAATTTATGAAACGCCAGACACACGACACGTGCACTTGGAAGAACTGGCAAGAAACTTCACGGTTTCTCTTAATTCGAGATCTACAGAAAATGCAATTATGCAATATATATATATATATATATATATATATATATACAGTATGTTAACTAACAGAGGGCGTTCCCGTTAACCGAAATAGTATAGCATACATACATGCTAAAAAAAAATATTTCCATTCGAAAACAAAATGTTTTAAAAAAATTTCAATATGAAAATATTCAATAAAAACTTTTAAATTGACATGTAAAAGAAACACACTGTACACGCGAACTTGAAAGACGGCAACGTCGCAATTTATTTATACATGACGACTACTATTTTGATTTAAAACAGGAGGTACTTTTTTTTTATTCGGATTATTTTATGCTTATTTTTCTATGCTGATATTTTTATTTTAATCTATTAATGATATATATTAACGAGTTTAAGGGAACGCCCTCTGTTATTTAACATACTGTATATTTCAATAGTTATAAACTAGTGCTTGACCGCAATCCCACCTGATGGTAAGCAGATATGCATATGAATCTTTGATGGTAAAGCGCGTTATTTATACAATATTATTTTTTGTTTATGCGAAACCCGAAACACGTGTCCAGTATTATTAAGTAAACAAGCTATGTACAAAATTTCAAAAAGATGTGATGAAAAACCACAAAGTTATGTGCTTATTATCCTACTTGGTTGTCCCAACAAAAATATGGTCAACGCGCCGCTCGCCCGCCTGACTGGAACGTTGACCATATTTTTGTGGCGTCAGTTGTTGTACTTACTACCATTTACTTTAAGCTGCGTGGCACGCTTGGTAACCACACTGGAACAATTTCTAAATGTATTTGGGAAAAAATATAACATGGTGTAAAAAATATTGGAATCGATTCAGTTGCTTATTCTGAACAAACTGTATATTCAGGTTTCTTATAAAGAAAAAATAACCTTGTTTATTATATTATGCAATTCCGGAACGAGAGTTCATAGGCTAGGATGAGCGAGAGGTCATCACTTCGTTCTGCGAAGAAGCAATGCTTGCAAAGGAGGCAATTTTGCGGATGTCTGAAGACAACAGCAATCTCACGTCCACCGTAGGCACTGGCTTGCGAGCAATGGGTGGCTCACCATCGTGGAAGTAGTGCATTGTGCTAGCACTTTCACATTTTCCTCCACAAAACCATCAAGTTCTTCATAGTAAGATCATCCATCATTATCATCATCAACCTTTTTATCGTCCCACTGCTGGGCACAACTCTCCTCTCATATAGAGAAGGATTGAGCGTAATCACCATGCTTGCTCAATGGGTTGGCGATTTAAGTCTTCAAGTCCAGGTTTCCTCAAGATGTTTGCCTTCACCTTGTAATCAGTCATTGGTGTCCAAGATATACTAAGAAAGTACATATATCTTAGAAAAGTTACATTGGTACTTGCCTAACCTGGAATCGAACCCGCACACTCATACTTGAAAGGCTGGTATTTTAACCACTAGGCCGCCACCACTAAGATACGTGTACACATAGTAAGACAGGTGTCTGTAAAGTTAGTCTTAAAGTAGCTAACAAAGTTAAACCAGACAAAGAATTAAGCGCCTAATAATACACTTAATGTAAAATAAACCAGTTACTAACCTAACCCATTCTCATTATTCAATTATAAATTAACTAAACTGTGGAAAGAAACATTAGTACTAACACTTTGAGCCGCCACGAGCCGGGCTTCATTATTAATGAAGGTTTGCGTTGGACAAGCGTTAAACAATAACAGTTCCTACATTCCTATACGTAATTTAAAATTACACCCAAAAATCACAATCCAGAAATAGCGTTCACCTAAGGACTATTAGTATATTAAACATGGCAATGAATTTCTTGTTCAAAACTAAATTAAATTTAAGTTTAATTTCTATTTCATTGAGAAAAGGACAGAAGATAATATGTCAGACCTGTCAGTCTTGCCGCCAAGCGATTCGTCGTGTTCCGGCATGATGTCTGGTGAAGCCGTACGGAGGACGGGTCTGAACAGTTGTGTTGCGGTGTGTGCCGGGTAAGATGCGCCAAATGTTGTTGTGTCGGGAGTTTGGTCGTGGAGAGTCTCCAGATCAATCCCCCTCTGACGCAGCATCATTGGTCGTGTTGATCTTGGGTTTGACATTGCATCACCTCGCTCAACTGCCGTTTTTCTTCCTATTCCTAAGTTTTTTAAGTGAATAGGCTTAATAAACTAGCGCGCTTTACCATCAACGATTGCATTACTGCTTACCATCAGGCGGGATTGCAGTCAAGCTCTAGTTTAAAAGAATAAAAAAAAAAAATTAGTCCGCTTCTGACGTGAATTGACATATTTTTGGTCGCGATGTTTACAATCGCGTCTAAACTGTCTATGGAGTATCTTAATTTGACAGGATTAAACTAAAATGTTATCTTCTATCCTTTTTTAATGAAATAGAAAGGAAAAGATGCACTTAACTTAAAATTGGCGCCAATATCTTAAATATTATTTTTTAATTAATCTCACACACTGAAAACTTCATATCGTTCTATGCAAATGCTCTTCTCGTCTCATGGATCTTTTTTATCCATTTTTCACATCTCTATAAAGAGGACAGAAAAAAGTACAGAGATGATGCTTATTTCATAAGAAATCTCTTCCAACATTTATTTATTTATTATGACACAACAACGACATATTTACAGACACGACAGATCCCATGTCTGTGCGCATAGGCAGAGACATGGTCGAGTGCACGGACCAGTTTAAATACTTGGGGTCTGTGCTTCACGCGTCCGGCGACATTGATTGCGACGTCAAGCCACGTATTTCCGCAGCTTGGGAGAAATGGCGTGAGGTGACAGGTGTCATTTGTGACCCCAAAATGCCGGTTAAGCTTAAGGGGCAGGTCTATAAAACCATCATTAGACCTGTTCTCCTGTATGGCAGTGAGGCATGGCCTGTGCTTGAGCGACACAAGCAGGAGCTGCGTGCCACGGAGATGAATATGCTGCGGTGGATGTATGGAGTTACGCGGATCAGGAACTCCCGCATCCGGTGCAGCCTTCGTGTCCGTGACATTGCAGACAAACTGCAGGAGGGTCGCCTACGCTGGTACGGCCACGTCTTACGCAAACCGGCATGTTAAGTGGGTAACAAATGTCTTGCCATGGCGCCTCCGCCGGGCCGGAACAAGCGGGGTAGACCAAAGAAGTGCTGGCTTGACGTTGTAAGAGATGACATGCATGCCAACAAGCTCTTACCACAGGACGCTAAAGATCGTGCGAAATGGAGGAGAATGTGCAGGAAAGCGGACCCCGGGCTCCAACGCGAAAGCCGCGGATGCAACCGGGATAAACGCTGAGATGATGATGATGATGACTAACGACATATTTACAATAATAGTAGTATAAATAGTAATCACAGGTCTTCAGTTTTGTGTAAATACATCAGGTATAGGCATGCACAACACTCCCAATAAGATATCTTAATTATTAACAATTCTATTCAACAAAACATATAATTATATTACAATTAAAGTCAATACTTAAAATTATTTAATGATTAATTATTAATTAATTATATCAATAATAAAAGATATTGAATAAATATTCATAAGTAAATAAAATCAAGTATTACATACAATACATACATAATAATAATACATACCTGCGATAGGACAAAAGATTAAGAAATTGACAGTTTGTGAAAGAGTAAAGGTCACAATAAATAATACATAGGTATAACAAACACTTCTCTAAAAACAAGACAAAGGAGATGTTTCAGAAATGTATGTAGCCTGGGCTAGCACATAGTATACATAATGCTAGGTATAATTACGCTATAGTTAACTGTTTTAAGGCGCTGTGTTCAGTAAAAATAGGCTTCTTAAAACAATTTTTTAGCCAAATGTATACATTTCAGAGCAGCCAAAAATTTATATGTTAATCTTGATTATATGTAGCAGGAAACCATTGTTTTCAAAACACGTTTTGAATTAATTTTCTCGATAGAAAAAAATCCTAAAGTAACCCCTAAAATTGAATTTATAACAGTTGTAACTGTATTATTAATCATCAAATCTTGATAAAATTGAGAAGAGCGATGTAAAATATAATAGTAAATGAAACCATTGTTTTTGTTTATCGATTTAACTAAGATATTCTAAAATAAATAATGTATTTAATGATAAATAACGTGAACGAAACGTCGCTCCATCGCGGCGTCCATTGCCTTCTCTTTCACTTCTATGCTTAGCGACAGTGACCGCTGAGGCGTGGTGCTTGTCGGACCTATGTACTTTTTGCTTTACCCCGCACAGAAAATAATTATATTTACGTGTCTGTTTGTTGATGAATAATCATATTTCGTTTTTGCCCGGGTTCAAACCCCAGGTTTACATTATATGCTTTTTGTAGATTTTAATTGAAATAAATGCTTTTTAATTTACTGTTGTATTTTTGCCGATATTTTATTTGATTTTTTCTGTAATTATTCTTTTTACTTTTTCGCGGCACATTTTTCTTCACCTGTATGTGTTCGGGTTCAAACCCCAGCCTTACGTTGTATGCTTTTTGTTGGATTTCTTATTTGCAATTGTTTTTTTTTTTTAATTATTATTAATTTATCCGATTTTCTGTATTTTTTGTAGTAGGTAATTGTTCCATCTTTTTAAATATATTCTTTTTGTAACAATTATAATGCAAACTAATATTTAAAATCAATTCGTTATAATTTTCTTTCTACAAATTTCTAGAAATTAATAATAAATAATAATAATAAGCCTTTATTTAACCATGTCGTCGGTGTAGTGTCGGGTTAGTCTGGCTCTAGGATCATTAGCCAGGCTTACAACAGGTGCGTGTGTTGATGTGTATAACTCTCCGTAGAATTTCTCGATCTCACCCAAAAGCTCGGGCTTGGAAGTGACGATCCTATCATCCCCAGTCTTCAGCTTCGCAAGTAGACTCTGTCCAACAGACAATTCTCGTGCGAACACTTTGGAGCCTTTGTTCCGCTCGATAGCCTCTTTAATACAATTTGTATTAAATTGGCGTATATCGCGAGTCAGAGACTTTGAGATCTGTCTGTTAAGGCATCTGATGCGCGAAGCGTCATCAGGGGATTTTAAGATCACCTCCCGTCTTTCTTCCATTAGCCGGCGGGTGGGACCGGAGATCTTCTTCTGTCTTTTTGAACGGAGGGTTTTGTAGAACTTAGACCCTTCCGTTTGGAGAGTTTCCACAAACCTGTTGTTGTAGTCGTCCACATCTACGCATTCACCGAGGCATTCGAAGCGGTTTTGTAGTTCGATCTGAAAGCTCTCGGGGTTTTGGAGTTGTGTTGACGCTGGACGGAGCGTAGACTTCATAAGTCGAGAGCGTTCGAGCCTAATGTTGAGGTTCAAGATGCCTCTAACAATACGGTGATCACTCCCGGTTTTTACCGCATGGATCACGGAGACATCGTTGAACACTTGCCTTCTCGTTGACATTATGAAGTCTATCTCGTTTTTGGTCTGACCATCGGGGCTGAGCCAGGTCCACTTGCGGTGCAATGGTTTCCTGAAAAAAGAATTCATCGCAAAGAGTCCTTCCCTTTCCATGAAATCCATTAGCATCTGACCTCTGGGATTCCGATTTCCAACTCCAAATTGCCCCACTTTCGTCTCGTCCGCCTCTCGCATGCCCAGTTTTGCGTTAAAGTCCCCCATGACAACGGTGTAGTGGGTTTTGGAGGAATGTATGGCTCTACTGACGTCCTCATACATGGCCTCCACCTCATCGTCAGAGTGTTTAGACGTCGGGGCGTAGACCTGTATAACCTTTAACGAATATCGTTTTGTTATTTTCAGTACAAGGTACGCCACCCGAGTCGAAAGGCTCCCGACTTTAACCACGTTGTTCACGAGGGACTTGTGGACAATAAACCCGACACCACCCTGGGACAGCTGGTCGCCTTCCCGGAAATAGAGCAGGTTGCCAGACTTCAGGATTATCGAGTCCTCTCCCTCTCTTCGGACTTCAGATAACCCCACAATGTCCCAGCGCAACCGGCTCAGTTCTTCCTCCAGTTCGACAATCTTCTCATCGGTCCGTAGTGTGCGCGTGTTAAATGTTGCCAGGGCCAAAGGTCGTCGTTTGTGATGGTAGCCGGACCTCTGCCGGAGATTCTTAGCACCCCTTGCTCCGCCGTAACCGAGTCCGCTACCGTAGACTGGAATAGCGGAGCTGCCGGGGACTAGGGGCCTGGGCTGTATCGTGTGCATCATTGGGGGGGTTTGCCATAATCCCCACGCTTGGCAGGCGGGTTGGGGATCGCAGTGATTTGATATTACACAGGAGAAGCGCTGCTGCCCGCTTCCCTGGTGATTTCCCTTAGTCGCCTCTTACGACACCCACGGGAGGATATGGGTTGGTACAATTCTAGGCCCGGTACCACACGGGTTACGGACGGACACGGACTTGGCATCAACATCAACGGCGAGTACATCACTCATCTCCGTTTCGCAGATGATATCGTGGTCATGGCTGAGACCCTGGAAGACTTGGGCAAAATGCTCAATGACCTCAGCAGAGCTTCCCAACAAGTGGGTCTAAAAATGAACATGGATAAGACGAAGATCATGTCGAACTCTCATGTCGCACCCACTCCAATTGTAGTTGGTTGCTCTGCACTCGAAGTTGTTGACGAGTATATATACCTGGGACAGAAAGTCCAACTAGGTAGGTCCAACTTCGAGAAAGAGGTGTCTCGGCGAATCCAGCTCGGTTGGGCAGCGTTCGGGAAGCTACGCTACATCTTCTCGTCGTCCAAGATACCACAGTGTCTCAAGACGAAAGTCTTTGACCAGTGTGTGTTGCCAGTGATGACTTACGGAACTGAAACGTGGTCGCTCACAATGGGCCTCATACGAAGGCTCAGAGTCACACAAAGGGCAATGGAAAGAGCTATGCTAGGAGTTTCTCTGCGTGATCGAATCAGAAATGAGGAGATCCGCAGAAGAACCAAAGTCACCGACATAGCTCTGCGAGTCGCTAAACTCAAGTGGCAGTGGGCAGGGCACATTGCTCGTAGAACCGATGGCCGATGGGGCAGCAAGGTTCTGGAGTGGCGGCCACGTACTGGAAGACGCAGCGTAGGGAGACCCCCAACAAGGTGGACCGATGACCTGGTGAAGGTCGCGGGAAGCCGATGGATGCGGGCAGCACAAGACCGGTCATCGTGGAAAGCCTTGGGGGAGGCCTTTGTCCAGCAGTGGACATCTATAGGCTGAGGAAGAAGAAGAAGATTTAACCATGAATTTCTTAGTTCATAATATAATTTAAAAAAAGAAAAACAATAAAAATAACAGTTAATTTGATAATAGTTCAAAACAGTAAATTTAGATTTCATTTTGTTGCATTATTCATGGCCCCTTACAGTATAGGCCTCCTCCAAGTGCCTCCATCTATTTCACTCGTACAAACCCGATTTCGATAAGAGTTGCAGTTTTGAAGAAGAAATCTTTTATTTTTTTAAATATCCGAAAATGCATTTTTTTTAACAGTTACTCTAAACAGCTGTTTATAAATAGTAATTTCTAGAAATGATATATTTCTAACAGTTTCATGAAAAAAGGACATAACACAAAAAATTTAAGCAGAACGGACAAAGCGCATTATAAAAATAAAAAAGAAAACAAAAAAAAATAATAAAAAATGAAAATATGTATAAAGGTACACATTTTCGAAAATCGCAAGGTAAAGTCGGATTCGATCCTGGTGCTCGTCTAATGCGAACCGGGACTGTGACGAACAGAGCCAACCGTACCTCGGGATTGGGTTGTGAAATTACCCTTCTAAATGTAGATGGAATAGAAAAGAAAAACAATAAAAATAACAGTTGATTTGATAATAGTTCAAAACAGTAAATTTAGATTTCATTTTGTTGCATTATTCATGGCCCCTTTCAGTATAGGCCTCCTCCAAGTGCCTCCATCTATTTCACTCGTACAAACCCGATTTCGATAAGAGTTGCAGTTTTGAAGAAGAAATCTTTTATTTTTTTAAATATCCGAAAATGCATTTTTTTTTAACAGTTACTCTAAACAGCTGTTTATAAATAGTAATTTCTAGAAATGATATATTTCTAACAGTTTCATGAAAAAAGGACATAACACAAAAAATTTAAGCAGAACGGACAAAGCGCATTATAAAAATAAAAAAGAAAACAAAAAAAAAAATAAAAAATGAAAATATGTATAAAGTACACATTTTCGAAAATCGCAAGGTAAAGTCGGATTCGATCCTGGTGCTCGTCTAATGCGAACCGGGACTGTGACGAACAGAGCCAACCGTACCTCGGGGTTGGGTTGTGAAATTACCCTTCTAAATGTAGATGGAATAGAAAAGAAAAACAATAAAAATAACAGTTGATTTGATAATAGTTCAAAACAGTAAATTTAGATTTCATTTTGTTGCATTATTCATGGCCCCTTTCAGTATAGGCCTCCTCCAAGTGCCTCCATCTATTTCAATCTTTTTGTGTTGTGTTATTCTAAGCACTCGTACAAACCCGACTTCGATAAGAGTTGCAGTTTTGAAGAAAAAATCTTTTATATTTTTAAATATCCGAAAATGCATTTTTTTTTTTAACAGTTACTCTAAACAGCTGTTTATAAACAGTAATTTCTAGAAATGATATATTTCTAACAGTTTCATGAAAAAAGGACATAACACAAAAAATTTAAGCAGAACGGACAAAGCGCATTATAAAAATAAAAAAGAAAACAAAAAAAATAATAAAAAATGAAAATATGTATAAAGCATTTTCGAAAATCGCAAGGTAAAGTCGGATTCGATCCTGGCGCTCGTCTAATGCGAACCGGGACTGTGACGAACAGAGCCAACCGTACCTCGGGGTTGGGTTGTGAAATTACGGTTCTAAATGTAGATGGAATAGAGAATGGTTGGTATAGATTTAATAGAACGTGCGTATTTCTCGATGCACGACGCCTCACCTCACGCATCGATGTACTCGCGCGGAGCGCCCCGCGCCCCGCAGTGGGCGGGGCTAGTCGTGTCCCACTTCGTCTGCTTCACCCCCTCAAATACCTAAAAGTTTGCTATTCACAGCGTCTTAATGTTAATTTCCTATATTTTGGCTTAGTTTTTATACAGATTCAATTTAACTCAGCCAAGGAGTGCAACACAACTACTAATAAATATGGTGGTCAGCAATAAGCGAAATAAGATTTTGACAGTGACATTTGATTAACGTGTCGTATATCTAGGGATATCGTATCTATATTATCTACAATATGACTGCGAAACAAACAAAAGATAAATTCCGAACATACGACCCATTAAATAAACACAATTAACTCAAATCAACACTCGACACGAACACAACGGGAAAATAGAACTGTCAAAGTCGCCAATCAAACGTCATAACCACTGTCATGGCTACCTTAATAAAGGGTTATCTCACTAAAAAACGTTTCAAATAATTAATTATATATACTTGTTTGTTTTATTCAAATTAATTTAGTAGTATTTTTATGACAATCTTATATTTCTTTCCTATTTATCTATATAGCGTGCATAGTGGTGGCCCAAAATGAAACGTCTCCTTTATGAGAATATACGAACATACATATTTTTTTTTTCTAAAATAAATATCACTAACACGACAAAATACAAAACATAGGTACACTAAATAAATACATAAACAACCATGAGTACTTACTATAAGTATTATTAACATAAGTAGGTACTCAAAATAAATACGTAAACAGCTATAAGTGGAAAGTTCTTGTCTTTTGTAAACTTCTCTTAAAAGTTTGTTGCACACAAAATAATGATAGGATAAAAGTACAAATCACAACAGTACAAAACAAATGCTTTACATAATTATGTTAAACTATTTTAAACTTATGGAAAGGATACCACCACACCACGACACAGGACATCCTAGTGTGGAGGCCAAGCATAATGTTGAATCTTTTCTCTTATGAAAAACGACATGTAGGTATGTGATATTATAATCATAGCAACTCTCGAAAAAAAGCCGTGTTTGATTTAATAACCTCGAAACGCCACCGGCCAATATTTTGACATTTCTTAAGTATATGTCTTTAAAATAAAATTGGCCTCGCGAGTCATATAGGGACACACCCTAATGCATAATAATACTTATTATATGCATAATAATACTTTTGTTATCGAAATCGTTAAGGAGGATTTTAGTCTTAGTTTAGTCTATAGGTGCAAACACTGTTCTAAAATCACTGTGCCGAAATTACTGCATCCTGTGATGATTACGGAGCAGAACATATTGTTAGTCTCAACGTTAGTTAGTCGACATGTCGAGAGGCGGTCGTTTTAAACAATGTTGGTCAGCTCGAGCCTTCAATTAAATGCAACGCTAGCCAGGCACACTGGGGACTTGTAGCGACGCAGTGTGTAATTTTCTCTTGCACTAACTTCAGAATGTTGGTAAAACACTATACAAAGTTACGCTAAAAGAAATACGAAAACACGGCTTTAGTGTGAGTCGGAGGCGCGTTAGTACCTTCGGAGGGACAATATTTTGTTATCTAAAAGTAAAATTTTATTTTTCTGAGACCGCTTTTTTGAGAATCCATTGTTTAGTAGCCAAGACAAAGACCGCGCTGTAAGCATTCTTCAAACCATTTTCGTACGCAATCCTAAAATCGACTTTCATTTATCTAATCAAGAATAACAAAAGTCTGATGTTTATGGCATTTCCCATAATATAATAAATAAATTCATTCATTCTGTGATTTCAAAATACTCTGTTCGTGAATTAATAAGCGAGATGATTGGGGATAATTCAATTTAATTAAACTTTCTCGACGTGTCCGTTGAGTACAAATGGAAATTTATTGTCAACATTTCTCGAAAACATCTTTCAGAACAGATTGTTGTGTTAATAATTTAAGTCCATATTTTGTAATAAATACCTAACCATGAAGACGCTACGTTAATGCTCATAATAGCTACGTTAAGATAAGGATAAAATACATAGCAAATTCACACACAGACTTCAGAGTCAAATGAGTTAGATATAAATCTAAAGATGTGTGATGGAGGATGATGTATTACTATCTGATCAATTTTTATCGTCGGATGTCATAACCTGCGTTTCCTTTTCTCAACTATTTAAGAGTCAGCTTAAAGTCTAACCGTATTCATCTTGATATTATCATCATCATCATGATGATGATAATATCGAAAGCCGTCCACTGCTGGACATGGGCCTTCCCCAAGGATCTCCACAACGACCATTCCTGCGCCTCTCGCATCCAGCGGTTTCCCGCGACCTTCACCAGGTCGTCGGTCGACCTTGTCGGGGACCTATCCACGCTGCGTCTCGTCGTACCGGCAATGCAGCACTTAAATGTTGCAATTCTTCGAGTTATGTCGGTTACTCTCGTTCTTCTGTAGATCTCCTCATTTCTGATTTGATCACGCATATATTAACGCTTCAGTATTTTACATGGTGTGACTGCTTACCTGACTTCCACAATCCAGTAACTGGATACCCCTTGGTAAGACTAAAAAAAAAATCTTTTTCATTTCCGGATCATACCATTGTGTATTGAAAATGTCAGTTTACGAACCATTTTTTTATGTATAAATGTCATATTTATGTGATTAGCTTAATATATTATCTGCTCGATACAACATTTTCAAAACTCATTCTCCAAACAGCACAGTCAGCGGTCATTGGCCGCTAAATAAACTTCAAATATCTTTTTATTTTATAGAATTTCGCAAAAATATAATAAAAAAATATAATAACTAAGATCTCGACTCATCTTCTCCGAACTTTGAATAAAAATGATGAAACGTTGACTTTAGGTACATTTAAGTCAACATCCTAGAAAACCTTCAGCTGAAATTGAATATAAAGCAATTACATTTATCGTTTCTGTTTCGCTAATTACATCTAAAACGATAATAAAGGAATTTGGTTAACGCTGTCTCAAACTTTGTATTTCATTATTATTTTCATTTGTGTTTGATAAAGATTTATTATTTAGCTAGCTTTGTTCCCGCGGCTTCGTCACCGTGAAATTTGTTGTACCCCCAAATTGGACAGCCAAAAGGGACAGGCGATGCAATGCAACGAGGTGGTTTTACTTCGTTTTTAACTTATTTTGGCCATTTTGGGTCCTAATTATATAACAGTGTATCCTTTCTCAAGAATCGTGCTATCAGTCTAGTCAGTCAATCTATTCTAGTTCCAGAGATTAGGGCATTCAAACAAACAAATTCATTGGCTTTGGCTTTATTTTTCATCAACATTTCAGCCGGAAGACGTCCACTGCTGGACGCTGGTCTTGCGAAAGTCGTGGGAAACCGCTGGATGCGGGAGGATTTATTATTAGTAATATATTTATTTATTATAGAATATTATTCAACATATTATATTCTCCATTTTGTTACAGATGAGTTGAATTTCATGGCAATGTGACGACTCCGTTTGTGATTTTACTGGGTTTTCGGATCAAAATTTAATTAATGCTCCGAACCACCGATCCTCGCTTTCAGAAGAGTCTTTGTTCGTAACAAATTTGGAATATAAAATACTTTCTCATTATCACAATTTGTGAAAGCTTTTGTACTGTCCAATCTGCCCAATAGATGTGCTCGGTAAAGCGTACATACTCATTTGTTTCTAACAGAGCATGTGGAAGACACCACTCAGATAATCGATTAGATTTTTACATAAAAGTATTGAAAAATGCCGTAGACTGTAAATGATTCAATACCTATTTGAATAATTTACATTTTAAAATAATTTTTCATTTTATTTTAGTACAAATTTGTAATTATGCATATTAGCCTAAAATGATTCCACTTCTGGGATATAGGAAGCCCTGACAGGGAGTGGGCTATGTCACAAGTCTGCAAATTTATAGTAAGCCTATTTAACTTTTGGCCTCGTATACGAATATGTGATAAGTTTTTTTTTCGACATTGTGTTATTTTTTTTTATATACCTAAGTATAATTTGAGTTTCTTTATTGTTGATTGTGTTTAGTTTAGTTTTATGGTCATCCTGTACAACTCAAAATAAATACCTTTTTTCTTTCCCGTCATCTATACATCTATCTATAATATTAAAAACAACAGTCCTGCAACAGCAGTACCTACGGTTATAAAATTATCTCACTGTGAAAAGTAAGTAAGCGTCCACGACAAATCGCGGTACGGCGGACAGATCTCCGGCGGCATCACATGGCGACATGGAGACTGCGATTGTGGCAATCTAGTGGTCGACACGAAACAATGGCGGCGGTAAGTCCCTTCTTTGAGGAACGGCTAGAGATGCGCCACGGCGTCCTCACCTTCCGCCTGACGCAGATCCTCACCGAACAAGGCTGTTTCGGGAAGATCGATGCCTGGGTCAAGGTTCCGGATTGGTTGAAAAAGTGCCAACACAGGGAAGTGGAGGAAAAAGGGGGGGTTTTAGTCAGTTAAAGTCTCACACGCCTTTCCGCTCCGCTCAAAGCGGGAAAGGTCATCTGATGATTTCCCATTCACACCAAAAAGAAGATGAACTAAGTGTGCAGTGAGCTATCATTCTAACTGATGCTAGAGACTTGAGACTACTGATAGCTCCCTTTCACGGTAAATTTTTTACACAATCAAACCGCAGGAAACGCATATACAAATCGAATCCAAAATAGTACAATCACGTTCAATAATCAGTAGATACTGATTCAGCTTTCTCCGACTAAATCTGAACAAAGAGTCCTCATCCCAAATTACGGTAATTTTAAACCGATTTTCTCTACTTGTCACGTTCTAAATCCAATAATATCGGGTAATTCGTCTTGATCCCATCCCGAGGGATATACGAGTACATCAGCCCTTTTTTAACGGCCTAAGTACATACATTCAGTTCTATCCTATATTGGGAGGCAGAACACTTACGTAACTGGCTACTCTTTTTATAGTCGACATTGAGCGACGTGAGAGTGTGCCGGCCTTTACTCACACGTAACACGACTTTTATATGCCTCAGATTTTCTAGAATTTAGTTTGTAAAAGACGAAATAGTATTGGGTGGCTAGCACATCGGTTTGCAAACTATGAAAACAATAAGTAAATGATTCTGAATACCCCTGCCATAATAAGCAGGTAAGCCAGCTCCTACAGCTGATAGGTGGGATATTCCCATACTGGATTATTGAATACGCCTATATTAACGTCTTACGTCACTGTGGCGTATTAATGAATAGTTTGTGTTGTCTTTCTGGTCGATGTAAGTATTCATACTAGTGTCTATACTTAAGTCGTATGTGACGGATGGGTCCAAAATAAAAGATTTTTATGTTTTTGATAAAACGTTGATTATTCAAAGAAATGCCGTTCTAAACCACAATTTTGTCCACTTTTTTTTATGAAATAGCAGTTTATTTTATAATTATAAACTAGTGCTTGACCGCAATTCCGCCTGATGATAAGCATTGATGCACTCTAGCCTTGAAGACAGTTAAATTGTAGGCAGACGGAAACACCGCCGCTGGCAAATTGATGCAGTCCCTCGATGTACGCGATATAAAAGACGAGGCGAAACGCTTCTAACTCGCCGTGGGATGGGTCGTCCGATGGTGGAATGGAGACATGCAATTCCCGCGCATATTCTCCAAAATGCATCCTATAGTACACCGGCAAGCTTAGCCAGCTTGTCGGTGTTCTCTTCGCTCTTCGCCTGTGCTGTAGGCATTGTAGGCCGTTATTTATATCCAACGTCAATTTTCACGTAAGCGTTCTACAATATTCTGCTAAATGAGCGGCTACAGGTTTTGTTCAAAGTGAGCCTCTCTGTTTATTCTAGTTTATGAAGCATATTATATGAAGGTGGTACCTATGGGTCGAATATATCAAACTATATTATCTTATTATTTATTTTATTTATTTACTAGCTGTGCCCCGTGGTTTCACCCGCGTAAGGAAAGAGCTCAGTTGATATAAGCGCCTGTTAAAATAATGAGAGCAATATGTACGTCCGCGTTTGCTCCTATTAACGCAACATTTTTTGTTCCTGCTCTGCTCCTATTGGTCATAGCGGGATGTTTTATAACCTATGTCCTTTCTCAGGCTCTAGACTGTCTGTGTACCAAATTTCATTCCAATCGGTTCAGTAGTTTTGGCGTGAAAGCCGGACAGACAGACAGACAGAGATACTTTCGCATTTATAATATTAGTATGGATTTTTAAATCATAAAGCAAAAAAAAAGAAGCATATCATGTGAAGGGTACACCTTCACCTTTATGGGTCGAATACATCAAACTATGTTATCTCGCAAATAGACCCTACGCGTAAAATAACAGTAATTTAATCATAAAGTCGGTATACGTAGGAAATTGATCTCTTTCAATGATAGTATTTTCTAAGCCCATAAATCATTCATGAATATCTGTTATTTTCTTAGGTAAATATTTATGAAACCGAAGATGTTCTGTCAACATGTAGCTTAAATCAAATAATTCAACCAATATTGATACGGAAAAAGATTATGATAACCTTTACTTTATGACTTCACGTTCTTACTAAATTATAACGCCAATAAAACTCAGTAAACTTTTACATTGGACAACGACATTGACATGACATTGTATTTTATTACAGTTCTTAAAAATACAAATCTTACTTCGATTCTGAAAGCATCTTACATAACCGAAATCATTCCCTTTAGGCTGAAAAGGGAATCTAACAAATTGTTCACATATCATTGATTTCCCTGTTGTCTGTAATCAGGTGAGAATTCCTTGAAAAGAGTACAAATCTGCTGATGGAGGCGGCTTCGGGTAATTTGTCTCGGGGGAAATTCTCAGTAGCTTTCTTACTCGCAGTTACTTTGTATGCCGATCTGGGGTAGAAGTATTGCTTCACTTTAAAATAAATTATTTGGCTTTGGTTCAATAAAAATACATACTACTCTAGTAAATATATGTGGCATAAATATAAGGTCTCGACTAGGTTTTCCGAAGGATTAGATAGGTGATCCTGTGAAACCCGTATATCGCCAATTATATTAAAATCCTGTGTAACATAGGGTGAGTCTATAGTATTGCCATTAACATGCCAAATGTAGTGCCATTAAAGCACGTGTGCAGTTGCGCACACGCATTGCGCATACAAATATGTTGTAAATAAAAAAAAACACATTGTTATATTAACATTAAATTAAAATCAAATGGATCGTTCTAAAAAATCTAATTAAAAAATATAAAATATATTTTTAAACATAGAACATTCTTAAAACTGGACTGCCAACGAGAAATTTCAGAGAGAACAATCCAATAACACTTCGGCCGATCTGGTAATAGGATATTTGACTAAAAAAAACTAATTAGTCCGTCAGTCAGATTTCCAAAAAATACTAGACACGTATTTTTTCTTTTTTCATATAAACAAAAAATGAAGACGACACAGCGCGTTGAAAACTCGTGTGACGTCACTGCACGCTACACTTTTTAGCGGCCAGTGACGTCACCAGCCACCACTCCTGATCTTTGATGCCTTTTATATTTTTATGTCAATTTTTATTGATTTGATAAAACAAAATATACGTGTCCAGTATTTTTTGGAAATCTGACTGACGGACAATTAGTTTTTTTTAGTCAAATACCCTATTTAACCTCAGCAGGACCGCTTTCAACCACGAGACTAATAAGGTATTATAAATATAATCTGAAGAACAAGGAAGTCTGACATGATCCGGTAATCATTAATATAAAGAGGATATTACCTCAACTGCACGTGTAAGTAATTACGCTAAATTGGTTTTCCTAACTCAATGTGAATGCTGATAACCCATAAAATATTATATAACCTTATTCATTCAACCTATTTCCTCAAATCGTGTAAAAAAGAAGTAATTCCAAAGTTATCGGCTGTAAATATTTTACAAACAATTTAAGCATTACCCACCCAGCCTTTGCTGGTAAAAAATATATTCTAAGCCATCCCAGCGCTCCGAATTACACCATCGGCCGTCCCTAATCTGTACATTATGAACCTTAAAAACGCGATTAAAAATTTTAACCGTTATCCAATAACCGGTATTCCATTGTGACATGCAGTCATAACCGTTATTAACCGAACTAAATCGTTGTACAGTACGTATTTTATTTTTGTGAAATCAAACAAAATCGCCATTGCGGCTGGCTTTGTTCCAAAAATGTGGGGCTTCGTGGGCCACGACCCAATTCTCTTTGCTTTATTCGACGGCGAGACTCACGCGACACTTCCTATTGCACTTACTGGGGCCTGTACGGAAAATCAAATCCCACATACGGACTGCTAAGCCGCATTGCCAATAAACGCCCGCGGCTTGACTTCGATAAGGATGTTTAATAGAATTCTTTTGCAGTTTTATTAGTTGTTTGCTGTATTTGATTCTTGTTTTACGAGTTCTACTTTCTTTGCGCTGATTTCTCCTTTTATTTAAGTAAAATTTCTTAGGTGGCGATACCTATAATATAGTCAACCTATAATTTTTTCGCTGCTGGATTACGACTGATTGATTCTCCGTACGGAGGACGGCTCAAGTTGCGCTGTGTGCTGGGTACGATGCGCCAAATGTTGTTGTCTCGGGAGTTTGGTTGGAGGGTCTCCAGATCAATCTCCCTCTGGCTCAACATTGATGATCGTGTTATTGGGTTTATTATTGCAACACCTCGCTCAACTGCCAGCTTCCTTCCTAGATCAGTTTTTTTTTGAGCGAATAGGCTCTTAATCCATCAACCCATCAACGATTGCATCACTGTATATAGTGATGCAATCGTTGATTGGTTGATGGTCGATGGTTATTGGTCGTTGATTGCGGTCAAGAACTAGTTTATAAGTATAAAAATAAAGAAAAAAATAAAGAAAAACTCGCAGTAAAAAACTGGATGGAGTGAGTTAAGAGAGAGCTGTCAATAGTATTAGCTATTATTGGCATTTTTTGGAGATCACACGACATCTCATTTCACTCAAGTAGTGGAAACTTAAGTGCAGCAAGCGTAGTGTGATAAAGTTATAAAATTGCACTGTTAAAGGAGGCCATATCCGCCCCGCGCTTGTGCAGTGAGGATTGGCACGTGCTACGCCGATATTGTTGGACGAGAAGTTAGTGAAATTTCAAGGATATATAGTCACGTTTAAGCACATTCCGTACATGAGAGAGAAGTCAGATTATAACTTTCGCTGACTCTTTATTGTATTCTTTCTTTTTTTAAATAGTTTTACTTCTCCACGTACATGATGTAGCACGTACATGATGTACGTGCATTTTGTTTAACTTTTCATTCCCTGGGTTTTCGCGAACGCTTTCATTATTGACTTGTAAAATTGTTTAGTTTATTTTCTCTAGGTATGTAACCTAGAGAAAATAAATCATTTATCTGGGTGGCAAAGGAAATTGAAGATATAAAATTTAGGTAGTCTTGCTGCTGTCATGAGTTAACTGTTTTATTTTTCAGTGTCTGTATTAATTGAAAAGTAAGCGAGATCTCGAGAAATCTTAACACTTAATTTTGCTGAATAGAGAAAAGAAGCTTATTTTTTCTTTATACGAAACCTGAATATACTTTGTTCAGGATAAGCAACTGAACCGAATTCCAATCATTTTAATATCATGTTATATTTTTTCCCAAACACATTTAAAAATTGATGCAGTGCGGTTACTGAGCGCACAACACAGTTCACGACAGATCAGTGGTACTAGGGGCGTGCGCACAACAGGACAGAGCAATGAAAAAAATTAACGTGTTTTAAATGAATGATAATAGATTTTATTTTATCACTTACGGCTGAATTTACGAGTAAAGTACTTGCATAACAATATCTACCTACACTTGGTGGTTACGACAGCCCAAAGGCTGCAAGTGTGATGGAAAATGTTATTATAAACAAACAAACAGAAACGACGCCACGCCGCTGCAGGCACGGGCGAACGAGCGGTGCGTTGATCATTTTTCTTGGGACAACCAGGTAAGATAACAAGTTCATAACTTTACGATTTTTAAAGATATTTTTTTGAAATTTTGTACATAGATTCTTTACTTAATAATACTAGACACGTGTTTCGGGTTTCGTATATACAAAAATAACTTAGTGTACATTTTGTGGGTAGCCCACGCCTTTACAAAAATGTACTCATGCAAATTGCGTCGTTTACATTTATGATATGAACGTTTTCCTTCACTAAAAATATCTAAAGAGCCTTGCCCTGCCTTTTTAATATCTTGTGACCTAATTACTCGTAAACTTAATAAACATAATGTTCACAAATCCTTGGAAAATAAACGATTCCTAAAAGCAGAAACCCATTTAATGTATTCCAAGAAGTCTTGTTCTTCAAGAAGTCGTTTCAAATACAAACCGAGATAAAAAAAAAAAAAAACATTGAAGTAATACCTGGTATACACTTCAAGACACGTGTTACATGCCCTGTTTATACCATATCAGCTGAATAGCGACATCAAATTCAATTTACGAATAACAATGGATGTTTCGACATAAAACTGCAGCTCAGGGACATTGCTGCTTCGACGCCTCGTGTCGTAGCCTTAACCTAATTCGTCTTCTGCTGATGCCACATCCACGTTTCGCAATCTATCCAACTTTATTTTTTTTTGTTATAAATTTAGACTTTGTTACTAGCATCGTGAGAATATAAACTGCTTTGTAAAAGTATCTATATAACATAATTAAATTCTAATTTAAATACATTTAGTTTTTTTAATGACCTCCTTCTCTGTATGAGAGGAGACCTGTACCCAGCAGTCGGACAATAAAAAGGTTGACGATGATGATGATGAATGACCTCCGGTGGGGTAGAAGTCAAATCTCGTGAATTTTGCTGGCACAAACACCGCGGCTGTCACCATCGTAATTTGTGGAAAAACAAATGCTATTTTAAAACATTCGCCCCGTTTGTAAAAGGTATCTCTCGTTAAAAGTTTCCGAAAGATAAAGTCGTAATTGAAAAGTATTTGAGGCCTGTCGTAACGCTACTTTGTTTCGGATTAAGTGCGTCAAATCCTTTTGTTTTTATTTAACGAAACTTTTGATCGTTTTTAATTTTTTCAATAGTCCTAGCTAGCTAGACCAATCGCGTTAAACGCATTGGTGGCGTCATTACCTACATATGTCACTCGTTTGTTTAGAAAACCAGGCGCCCTATCCGCGTTTGGTTTCGTCAGTAGAATACGCAGTTATGTATATACGAGTGTTCGCCTGACAACCGTTTTGAGAACATGTTCTTAGCATAAACATAATTAGCCTAATATATACCTATACCTAATCTAATGCTCTAACTGATAGGTCATGCTTTTAGAGCGATGAGTTTTTAGTTCTTCGAGAATAAGTGGGCTGTGACCTACCAAGCCATATTTAGTTCTAGGACTTGCCGGTTTCCTCAGGATGTTTTTCTTCTTCGTTTTTATGAGATTATTTACACAAATTTAAGAACCCCGTGGATGGATGGATGCGGGCAGCACAAGACCGGTCATCGTGGAAAGCCTTGGGGGAGGCCTTTGTCCAGCAGTGGACATCTATAGGCTGAGGAAGAAGAAGAAGAAGAAGAAGAACCCCGTGTGGTACCAGGCATAGAATAGTACCAACCCATATCCTCCCGTGGATGTTGTAAGAGGCGACTATGGGAACTCTCACCAGGGAAGCGGGCAGCAGCGCTTCTCCTGGGGAATAACAAATTACTGTGATTCTCAACCCGCCTGCCAAGCGTGGGGATTATGGCAATGTCTCCTAATTGAATAAAAGCTTTTGGAGAGGCCTTTGCCCAGCAGTGGATCTCTATAGGCTGAGGAGAAGAAGAAGAATGACCTCCCTGGCTGAGCATGAACCCAGGGGCCTTAGTCTGATATTTTTATAAATCTGTCTTGTGAATTCCAATACTGTTCCATTATCATTGTGGTTAAAGTTCGTAATCTGCTAAACTCCTTATGACCGATCAATTATCGGTCTATTGTCTCGAGTAAAATGGTGATAGAATGACAGTCCCGTATTGCCAATACTATAAATCCCGTTAGTAAAAATGATTTTCTAAAAACTACTTCTCAATTTGAACATTTATTAATATGGAGAAGAGTGTCAGTGATTGAGCACTGTAAAGTCATAATGACGCCATTTTTAGTAGACTGCAAAACTTGTCAAAATCGATCATTATGAGACCACTCATGGACCATTCTAACACTATTTTAATAGCAGATTAGGGCACTAGGACTTGTCCTTTTTCAGTTAAAATTTTGGTGAATTTGGTGGTGTTTTCAGTGAGTACAACTTATTTGATTATACAATGTATTCGTAGCTTTACAGGCGTGATGTGCTTAACGTCGCGTGCTACCGACAAATAGAGACTTTTGCCACGTTTACCCAATTTTTACGGTAACTGTGTTTCAAAGTTATGGCTGTGTTATGCGGCCAAGTTTCACAGAAATTGTTTCGTTTGTTATACTATGTATTTTATTGTTTGTGGAATTACGATTTTGAGTTTGTCGTTATTTCTATTTTTTCGTTGTCGGTGCAAAAGTGTTTTTCTTTCATTATCTATATCTATACTTACTAATATATAAAGCTGAAGAGTTTGTTTGTATGTTTGTTTATTGTTTGAACGCGCTAATCTCAGGAACTACTGGTCCGATTTGAAAAATTATTTTAGCCTTTTAATTCAGGAAGGCTTTAGGCTATGTAACATCACGCTGCGACCAGTAGGAGCCGGGCATATAAAAAAATAATCATATCAAGACCTTCGCGGGTTCCGTGCGGAAATCGAACCCGCGACACGCAACGCAGTAGTCAATCGCTCAGCCACTGCACCAACTATACCGTCAACATAATTACATCATTCCACTAACGGCCTAGATGGGCCGTCATGAAATCAGCAAATTGTGGAGATCCACAATTTGCTGATTTCATGTAAAAGAACTGAGAATTTGGTGTTATTTAGACACAAAATTATCATTTTCCTGGCCTTATTCATTTGGGGTCGGCGCAACATGTCTTTTTCTTCCAAACCATATCTATTAGACGTCATCTCCGTAGTCAGCCATTTTTTAACCATTTATTTTTTATTTAAGTACTAGCGGCCGCCAGCGACTTCGTTCGCATGGTGTTATTTATGCTTCGCTCCTATTGGTCGCAGTGTGATGTTATATAGCCTAAAGCCTTCCTGGATTAATGGAATATTAAATACATAAATATTTTTTTGAAATCGGGCCAGTTGTTCCTAAAATTAGAGCGTTCAAACAAACAAACAAACTCTTCAGCTTTATATATAAGTATTTGATACTAGTTGCGCCACGCGGTTGCACCCGCGTTTTTTTATATACCCCGCTCCTATGGGTTGCCGCGTGATGTGTTATATAGCCTAAAGCCTTCCTGGATTAATGGGCTATCCAAAGCAAAAAAAAAAAAATTCAAATCGGACCCGTTGTTCCTGAGATTAGCGCGTTTAAACAAACAAACTCTTCAGCTTTATACAGTATGTTAAATAACAGGGGGCGTTCCCTTAAACTCGTTAATATATATCATTAATAGATTAAAATAAAGCATAGAAAAATAAGCATAAAAAAATCCGAATAAAAAAAATTCTAATTGGAAATAAATTTAAACCTCCTGTTTTAAATCAAAATAGTAGTCGCCATGTATAAATAAATTGCGACGTTGCCGTCTTTCATGTTCGCGTGTACAGTGTGTTTCTTTTACATGTCAATTTAAAATTTTTATTGAATATTTTCTTATTGGAAAAAATTTTGAAACATTTTGTTTTCGAATGGAAATATTTTTTTTAGCATGTATGTATGCTATACTATTTCGGGTTAACGGGAACGCCCTCTGTTAGTTAACATACTGTATATTAAAGTATAGATTTATTTTTATTTTGTTGCTACCTGGTGTATGTTTATTTTAGACGTATTATGTGTCTCTATGTCTGTTCTGAATATATGTATTTTCTTTTTTATAATTATGCACTAAATATTAATCTATTATACACATAAACCTTTCGGAATAAATTCTCAAAAATATGTTGAAAACCGCATCAAAATCTATGTTGCAGTTTAAAAAATATAAGCGATCATACACACAGTCACGACAAGTAACTTTGTTTTGTACCAAAATATAGATTTTCATGCCTTGGATAATGGTATTTGCTAATAATAAAATGGCATTGTGGTATTTGCTAACAATAAATTGGGTAGGTATGTAGGTTTCTGGAAAGCAAACAAACAAGGTGTTAACACGGAACACGAACCGTTTCGTAAATTTTTACAGTTGAGCGATGATTATTTACATAAAATTGTTGGCATAGGACGCTATCGTTTGGCAAAAGGTTGTTAAATTCTAAATAAACGACGCCCTCAGCTGGTATCAGCGAAACGTTGAAGGTTTATTTTTAACATGTTTCAAATAATATGACGCATTTCTACCTTTTTTAACGTAATCTATTTACAAGACTCACATAATAAGAGAGATAAAAAAATATAGATAGAGAAAAAGAATAAATTACATGTCTGATGAATCTGCCAATTTTTTGCGTAAGTATTCCCGAGCTTTAACTTTAAATGTGTACCGACTGCTCAACGTCCTGATATTCTGAGGAAGATCATTCCAAAGAAAAACCGCCTGGACAAGAAATGAATACTTAAGAAAACCAGAGCGGTGAGAAGGACATCGTATCGACAGTTGTAGTAGACAATTATTGGAAGAACGAAGATTCCTATTATGCGCATTAAGAGAGCTATACATTTTTTTAAACGTTATAATCTAGTGCTTGAGCACGATCCCGCTTGATGGTAAGCAGTGATGCAAACGTTGATGGTAAAGCGCGCTGTTTTATTAAGAGTGATAAAAACATTTATTAATATGGAGTTGAGTGTCAGTGATTGACTACTGGAAAGACTTAATGACGTCAATTTTGCTGGATTACGAAACTTTTCAAAATCGATCATTATGAGATTACTGACCGATCATTCTAATACTACTGTAATTGTAGAGTAAGGCCCTTGAGTGGCTTTTTTTTATATATAAAAATATTAGGTATAATATTTTCTGTTCCAATATTGCATCTTGCACTACCAACTAAGCTAATATACTTGTAACAAAAGTGACATCATTTATTTATAACCTTCGCACAAAGAAATCTACAGAGGCGGACTTAATGCCTTAGGCATTTTCTACCAGTCAACCACGAGTGGCGAAGAGATTAGAGGGCAGGTGCTTAAGTTAAAACAAGGAACAAGGGAGAAGGAAAAGAAATAAAACTCATAACATTATATAAACAAATACTTAAATACGCTGTATATGTATACGTCGTGGTGGCCTAGTGGTTAAAACACCAGCCTCTCAAGTTTGAGTGCACGGGTTCGATTCCAGGTCAGCCAAGTACCAATGTAGCTTTTCTAAAGTTATATGTACTTTCTAAGTATATCCTGGACACCAATGACTGAAGGTGAAGGAAAACATCTTGAGGTAACCTGGACTTTAAGTCTGAAATCGCCAACCCGCATTAAGCAAGCGTGATGATTATGCTCAATCCTTCTCTGTATGAGAGCAGACCTGTGCCCACCAGTGGGACGATAAAAAGTTGGTAATGATGATACATATACAAAAACACATTATACAATATCATCATCATCCTTTGTGTCAAAGATATACTTAGAAAGTACATGTAACAGTACATATACACATAACATAACATGACGCTTTGTCTATACGAATGGTTGGGCAGAGCTATGCCAACATCTCTCTACAGTTATCTTTTCCCACGCACGGACGACAGCACATCAAGCTGCTACGATAAGTCAAATTTCTTTATTTGATGTTATTTTCATCTTAGATCATTCAATAAGATCTGTAACGTAAACAATTTTTCAATTATGTATCTTATGTACTGTTGGCTTGTACATGCTATATGCGTAGGTATATAAGTAAATGTAGATTAAATTAATCATAATCTAAAACCATAATTTTGTATTTCCGTTAGAGTTGCTTCTCCTTTCAACAGCACATTCTCGAGTTCTTTCAGACTCTAGCTTATCTTCACTATCAGTACCTAAGCGATTTCGACCAAAAGAGTATTCTTTCAGGCATCTTCGTGCTTATCTACGTCTTGGTATCTTCTGACAGAGCAATCTCACAGAGCTTGAGCAAAAGAGCAAACAACAAACCTTAAATATTGCATTAATATTTGCTAATTTCCTCTTTAATTCTATATTTGTACCGCTATAAGTGTATCCCTAAATAATATCAACAAAATCTTTCTCTTTGTTATGTATCTTCAAAATTATTTCCCGTAATGATGCCAACAAAATATATACCGTTATTTTATGGGTCGCTATTTGGATCGCTAATATTTCTTTTGCTTGACAACCCAAGAACTATCAGATGAAATACATACATACCTACATGCTAACACATTTTTCCGTCTTCCATCTGTGTCAATGCCACGGCTATTTTTGTTGAGAGCATTCGAGGTAGACAAGTCCCGAGCATCTAGGCTTGGCTACCTATTGTCTATTCTTTGGGAAATTCAGCACACTCCGTCAATATATTCCAAACGTTTACTGTATGCTTGGCGCATTGGATCAATCTCCTTGTTTTATTAAACAGCAAAAATAATATAACGTTTTCATGTTCGTAATCTTGGTAGGAGCTATAACTCATGTTGTTACCCCATCCCTCTTAAGGGGGATGCGCTATGGTAGCCGGCAAATATCAAATTTACAGAACATACAGAAATTTACACTTTAAAAACGTAATTAAAGTGTAAATTTCTGTAATGGTGGTATGCACTTTTTTTGGAATGGGTAAATAAAGTTTATCTTACGTGAGGGCAAATAACCTTATGAAATATGTACAATATTACTGAGTTATCTAATTTCTCGGTGGTAGGCCATAACATCAGCCGCCGGCATAAGTTACCACCCACCAGACAAAGTCTTGCCGCCAAGCGATTCGTCGTGTTCCGGCATGATGTCTGGTGAAGCCGTACGGAGAACGGGTCTGAGCAGTTGTGTTGCGATGTGTGCCGGGTACGATCCCAACTAACATTTTTGTCATATAATCAAACAGTTATATGACCTTGAGTCTTATTAAAGTTGTTTTATAGTATATTTTTTAACTCTTTGTCATGTACTGGTGCATTATGTGACCGAATAGTCATATACGTTTTTCGTCGTATAATAATGTCGTGTAGACGTTATTTCGACATTTTTATACGATCGTCATATAATAGCGTCTACGACGACTTCTATAAAACTTACTTATACAACTTTTTGTAGTGTAAACGTTTTCATCGTATAAACGACGTAATACTGTCAATTTTGTCATATAATTACCTTTTTAACAACTGCTACACGGATAATAGTTGTTTACACGTAGTATTTGTAACCATTATATATAAGTCGAATAAGTATTACGATTGCGACCTGTATACACCCTAAAGTATTACAAAAATGATAATACGACCGCTATATAATTATTACTCATAATAGAGGTTTATAATCACCTTATATACAACTTCCATCATTTTGAAATCATATTTATTTACTGTTTGGTACATACAACAAATGGATCGATAAAAGTGGAAAAGTATTAAAAGAAGTGGGGAATTCAAAAGAGGGGAGTTAAAAACAAGTATCATTCGCTTCAAGCACGTCCTTTAATACAAAGTAATAGAGCTCAAACTGATAGTGAAGAAAATGAGAAGGGTTCCGTATCACATTTAACCAAAATTCTACGACTAGGTATATCTTGCAGTTCATTTGCCGAAGTTCAGGACTCTTGTTCGCTTTCCGAACTTGAAGATAGTTATTCATCGTCCGAAAATGAAGACAACGTTTATAAAGGCACCCAAAATGACGACTTCAGAGACCATTATAACAAGTGGGGGCTACTGACTTTAATATTCCCCAAATTGCATTAAACCAATTGAATAACTTGAAACTTAAGGAATGATGTTTTGAAATGCCTATGAAATCTTCACATCCGAATATATGAGAACGAAATCTCGTAAACTAAAGTCAAACCTATATTATTTTACTGATATAAAGTGTCAGTTGGTTAGTGTGTTATTCATACATTTAAGAAATAGGTAATAAAAAACGCAGTAAAAATTGTTTCATTTTTTTTATTATTCCCAGGAACGTAATTAACATTTCAAGTTTGACGACACTTATTAAATAGAAATAAAAGCAAAGCTTTAAAATATTGCTAGTTTTGGAAAAACTTAAATGGCTTTTTGATCCATAAATGTAAAATACGAAATATTATCAGTGACGGATTAAGACTACTTGATGCCCTAAGCAATCCACGCCTGTGGGCCCCTCTATCCGTATGTCAAGCCGTCAAGGTCAACTAGAATCGGTCTTTAAACATTTACCGCCTAAAAAATTTAGTTTTTTGTAAAATAAGATGATGAGATGCTTTTTTTTTTTATTGGAATGGGAAATCATCAAATGACTTCTCCCGCTCTGGGCGGAGTGGAAGGGCGTGTCAGATTTTTACTGACTAAAACCCACCCGCGTTTCTTCATTTGCCTGTGCGATGGCCAGGGCCACGGTTTCTTGTTTAACCAACCCACAACCCTGACCCAGGAGGCATCGGTCTTCGTGGACCCCGTCACGATGTGCTGACATCTCTTTGAGGCGCACGTGAAACACGACGCGCCGTCGACTCGGGCCTGGTCCTTACCGGGCTGCGAGCTGCCCACTGCTCACCGCCCGCAGGCCCGCGCCTACGGTGGCTGAGAGTTCGGTGTGGTCTCCCGACCAGGGCGTCTCCTGCGGCGGCTAGTGGCGTGAGGGCGCTGGGATTCCCGCTGTCTCACGCGCTCCGCCTCCTCCTTTGCCAGCATCACTGCTTCGCAGAAGGAGGTGACGGCCTACCATGTACTCTCGCTCCGGACAATGGCCTGGACCAGGGTCGGACGCGAGAGATCGTCGCCAATCGCCGCTACGAGAACACGGCGGTACTCCACCCAAGCCGGGCAGGCCTCCACCGTATGCTCCACCGTGTCCTCATGGCGATCCACACAATGGTGACACCCTGGCGTTTCCTCCCGCCTAATACGGAACAGGAACCTCCCGAAACAACCGTGTCCGGTGAGTATCTGCGTCAGGCGGAAGGTGAGGGCGCCGTGGGGCCTCTCTAGCCACTCCTCAAAGAGGGGACTTACCGCCGCTATTGTGGCGTGCCCAAATGTAACGTACCTTAGAAGTGGAGTAGGCGCGACAACAATAAAAACCAACCAAAAGCAGTTTATAAATTATAATTATAAAAAAAAAATAAAATAATTTATTTATTTATTGAAATGCGCCTTGCGGCTTTTTCGGGCATTGAATTCACGCAAGTAGTATTAACATGTGATGTTTTTATCATATCGGACTCTATGTATAATATCGATAAATTATCGTGCCTTTCTTGTATCATCTTTGTCCTTTTTTCATTTTTTAATATTTTTAATTTTGTAAAAGAACGCTCCGCTGAACAATTTGAAATCATAAGCGATAAAAATATACGCAGGGAGCTGTTTCCATATTAGGGAAAGCTGATTCAATTTTATCATCATGTATTATTTTATACATCTGATCGAGACCTGGGCTGTACTGCAGTCTCTCCAGCGGCGCCAAATAGACTATCGGTATATTGAAGCGCTGAAGGGTTTCTACGAAAACGCCACCATGTCAGTCCGAATACAGGACCAGACCTCGAAACCAATACCTCTGCAGCGTGGTGTCAGACAGGGAGATGTTATCTCCCCGAAACTGTTCACCGCTGCATTGGAGGATGTCTTCACTTGACTGGAAAGGACTGGGCATCAACATCAATGGCGAGTACATGACACACCTTCGGTTTGTTGATGATATCGTAGCCATGGCTGAGACCGCGGAGGACCTGAGTACAATGACCTCAGTACAGCCTTCGAGTGAGTCGGTCTTAAAATGAACATGGATAAGACGAGTCATGTCTAATGCCCATGTTGTACCGACTCCTATAAAGATTGGAGACTGTTCTCGAAGTTGTTGACAGTTACATGTATCTTTTTTTTTCCGGGGTGGAAATCCTCAATGGATGTCCGCCGCCCTGGGGCGGGCGACGGGGGTCTGTCAGACTCTTACTGACTAAAACAACCCCGGTGTCTCTTCTATCACGAGCGCGCGTGGGGCCGCGGTAGTCTAAATTCTTCCACGGCCCAAAGAATCAAAGTCGCACCGCATATTCCGGTACATTCGAATTGCCGAATGCACTAGCGGGCAGCCAGTGGGCAAGCGGGAGCGGGGTTGACTCTAGGTCGGACTTTATGTCAACTTAAAATGTGCGAATTTTCTAATTAGTCCTAGAAACTTTTTTGGTGTGGTTTTTGGTGACATGAGAGGGAAACGTGATTCGTGATGCCCTAAGAATGGACTTTTTTGTGCTTGTTCTGGTGCCCCCCCAGACGTGATGCCCTAGGCAATTGCTTAATTTGATTAGGGGTTAATCCGTCACTGAATATTATACAAAATCAAACATTCATTTATTTTGCCACATTGAAACATCTTATATGTAGCTAATAATCTTACAATAGAACATACAAAATTACTACACAATAGGCAACTTAAACATAACGTACGAACGACCGCAGGTCAAGCTACCCGAAACTGCCAAATATTCCCAATCAACCTTGAGTCTTAATGCTTAAAAGATAAAGTTGAAAATCCAATAAAGAAATCTGACAGATTGCAGTAGCTTGACGTGTTGTCTTCTGTACATTTCTTTAAAACTAATAATAAGTTATTGCGTTTAAATCCGATAATGTGCGTCAATCGACACAAACCTATTTTAACCTTCCGATATTAGGAACTTTTATATCTTTTTGAAACTTAATTTTTTTATGTTGAGATTTTGTATGTTCTAATACAAAATTTCAACATAAAAAAATCAAGTGCAAGCACTAGAAGTAAACAAAATCCTTTTATCACTTTTTAATTTTGTAAATCCAATCTAACTGGCAATTCAAGTGGCGAAGCATTTTCTTTCTGATGTGGTGTACTTATTTTCTAGCTCTACATTCTGGACATTGCATTGCTCTTCAACTGGCGGCTGATTATTTTCGTGCAACACTTTTGCATTATTTGGTAAAAACTTATCAACATCCTTGTGGGGTTTACCTAAAACAAAAGTATTCTAAGTTATAGGTATGTCACGCAGATTGGTTCTTAAAATATAAACGCCTAGCTAACTTAGTTCAAATACATCCTATCTATTTGAACTATGTTAGCTAGGCGTTTATTATTTTACTATTGATCCCTAAATCAACTGTCATGGCGTACTCGAATGAATAAACATGCAGTTATACGTCGGGAAGTTATGTAGTTGTCATATAACGCAGTCACATTGATAATAAATTAATAGAAATATGTGAAAACATTAATATTTTAAAAGCGCGTAAAAAATTTGCTAGAAACTTACCTCACATTAATCAGTAAACTTGATTGCGCAATGGTTGACAACTGATGAAATAGTTTTATCACCTCAAATAACAAAGAAAATATACAATATTAACTCTGCTGTCAAAAACACAGCCATATTATATTCACGTGATATGTTATAGAATTCGTTCAAATAAGCACACCTTTAAATGACAATAACACAACTATTAGATTGGATAAAAGTCATATTGTGAGCCATTACTCGACACGAAGTCGAATACACGCCGCTACAGTTGTCATTTACATGACATGCAGTCAAATCGGCGACGTAAATATGACTACTACGCGACTATACAGGACTATATATGACTATTATACGACACTCTTAGGGCCTTAAGTTGTATAAAATGGGCCCTAATGCCGTCGAGTAAACGTCCTTATGACGTTTATACGATTATATTAAATAACATTAAGTCGCCAACAAAACGTCTACTCGACGACTTAAATGTTAGTTGGGATGTGCCTAATGTTGTTGTGTCGGGAGTTTGATCGTGAAGGCTCTCCAGATCATCCTCTGGCGCAGCATCGTTGGTCGTGTTGTTGGGTTAAACATCACCTCGCTCAACTGCCGTCTTCCTTCCTATTCACTCAGTTTTTTTGAGTGAATAGGCTTAATAAGCTAGTGTGCTTTACCATCAACGATTGCATCACTGCTTACCATCAGGCGGGATTGCAGTCAAGCACTAGTTTATAACTATTAAAAAAAAAAAGAAAAAAAAATTAGATAAAAAAATAACATTTCATAACGATTACAATTCATTATCATCATCATAATCAACAACATTATTTCGTCCCACTGCTGGGCACAGGTCTCTCATACAGAGAAGGATTGAGCGTAATCACCACACTGGCTCAATGCGGATTGACAATTTCAGACTTAAAGTTCAGGTTTCCTCAAGATGTTTTCCTTCACCTTGTAATCAGTGATTGCTGTCAAAGATATATTTAGAAAGTACAAATAACTTAGAAAACTTGCCTGGCCTGGAATCAAACCTGTACACTCATACTTGAGAGGCTGGTGTTTGAACCACTAGACCACCACGACACTATTACAAGTCATCATCATTCAGCTTTGCCGTCTGGGGTCCGCTTTACCAGTCTAACTGCTGAATTTGGCTAAACTTCGATATTTTCCGTGAAGCGACTGCCGTCTGACCTCCACAACCCAAAGGTGATATCTAAGCATTGCAGTTAGACCAATTGTTAGACTTTTGAGGACTCCAACAACCCGTAACGACTGAAACTAGACGTTCGTACGGCAGCCGGGACCAACGGCAGCCGGGACCAACGGCTTAACGTGCTTTCCGAGGCACGACCAGACCAGTGCAAATATTCATATTCATGCATACAAATACTTGCACTGTGCGGGGATCGTACCCACGCCTCCTTGCGCAACGGCCGCGTTTGCTACCACTACGCCACGGAGGCTGTCGTGTGTTGTCACGACACTATTACAAGTATTTTACATTAATTATTTTCAAGCGGTCTTGGTGGCCTAGTGGTTAAAACACCAGCCTCTCAAGTATGAGTGTGCGGGTTCGATTCTAGGTCAGGCAAGTATCAATGTAACTTTTCTAAGTTATATGTACTTTCTAAGTATATCTTGGACACCAATGACTGATTAAAAGGCGAAGGAAAACATCTTGAGGAAACTTGGACTTTAAGTCTGAAATCGCCAACCCGCATTGAGCAAGCGTGGTTATTACGCTCAATACTTCTCTGTAAGAGAGGAGACGTATGCGCAGCAGTGAGACGATAAAAAGGTTGATGATGATATTTCTGAACAAAATCTTCTCTCATCCATATTTTAGCGTAGCAGGCTGTAATACAAACATATATGTACTTTTTCATTTAAACGATAAAGTTGGATTAAGGAAGGATACATTTCTGCCACGCGGTAGAAAAAGAGGGAATATTCCTTCCTCATCGCGTCAGCGTTGTATTCTCCCTTCGTCTTACGAATTTTCGATCATTCAAAAAAAGTTCCACAATGCAGCTAAAGTCACTTAAAAAAGAACTATATCCCAAATATTCTTCGAAACAAGGTACCTACTGGCAAATTCTGCAAAGTACTATAGGATAGAAATTAATTAAACAACAAAGCACCTTCCAATGAAATAATCTATGTATTTTCCAGAATTTATGGAGCACATACCAGCTATAAATCAAATTTATGCGCGCTAATAACGGGTAGTTGTAGTATGGCGTTGTAGATGACTTGAGACTAATTAGTAAAGTTATTTATATTTAGCGGACGTCGGATGGATGGCACTTGTAACAATATACCGTCTTAGAGATAAAATATAAATAAAAGATGGGCTTAAACTATAAGAAATGTATTTATTAACTTTTACAACACGTCACCAGATACAGAACAAAACGCCATGACAGTTAGAGAGTATAAGCTATATCTCTGTTTCACTCACACCTAGACCATATTACATTGCACATTATTTACTTTTCATAACACCCCCACTCAATGTAATAATCTTGATACTTAACTACTATTAACTTGAACTAAATTATCTACTGAGCAATTTACTATGCAACTACTAAAACAATAGGTATTCTAATAAACATTCTATGCAGTTGAGTTACTTTAAACCACACATATTTACAAATTTTAACAATGTATTATTTTTCAAAGGTTTGGTCAACATGTCAGCAATTTGCTCCTCAGTTTTCACATATTTAATACATACTTTTTGTTTCTCAATAAGTTCCCTAATAAAATGATATTTAATATCTATGTGTTTTAATCTCTTAACAGTGTTGGTATTAGCAATAGCCATGGCAGACTGATTATCACAGAATAAGATAGCTGGAGTTACATTTTCTATATTAAAATCACACAATATATTGCTCAGCCAACATGCCTCAGCTCCTGCCATACTCATTGCTACATATTCGGCCTCGGTGGAAGAAATACTAACTGTGCTTTGCTTCTTTGAGCACCAAGAAATTAGGCAGTTTGCATACTTAAAACAGTAACCTGTGGTGGATTTCCTATCTGTCAGGTCTCCTCCCCAATCAGCATCACAAAATCCCACCAACTCATCATTATTACAATTATAAATCAATTTATAGTCTAATGTGTGTTTGATGTATCGCAGAACTCTTTTCAAAGCTACTAACAACATGCTATTAGCCCTATCTTGATATCTACTTAAGATTGATATTGTAGCACAAATGTCTGGTCTGGTACCACAAGCTGCATACATCAAACATCCAATTATTTGTCTACATACATTTTCAGTTTCAGTTGAACACTTATTATTCTCTAGTTCTTTTACATTAAAATTCTGGTCCATAGGTGTGCTAATTTGTTTACATTCATACATATTGAATCTTCTGAGAACATTTTCCAAATAATTTCTTTGACATAATACTGTAACATGAGTTTCTAAATTTTGCTTTACATTAATTCCTAAAAAATCAGAGACCAGACCCAAATCTTTCATCTTAAATTCCTTTTTTAATATTGACTTTAAATGTGACACAGAATCTTCATTACTACCAAAAATCAATAAGTCATCAACATATATAAGTAAATAAATCTTTTCAGTTTTATTACATTTAGAATACAAACAAGGATCACATTCAGATCTTTTAAAATCTTCTCTAATTAGCACAGAGTTGAACTTATCGTTCCAATACTTTGGTGACTTCTTTAAGCCATACAAGGCTTTATTGAGCTTTACAATGCAATTATTATTTTCATAGGCTCCATCAGGTAACCTGATGTATACACTTTCATTTATTTCCCCGTATAGAAATGCTCCCGTCACATCCATTTGATATACAGGTAACTTGAATTTTGTTGCAATAGCTATAAACAGTCTAAAAGTAGCCAACTTAGCCACAGGGGCATATATTTCACTATAACTCAATACATTTTCCTGCTCAAAGCCTCGTGCTACCAACCTAGCTTTATACTGAATATCATTGTTGTTTTGTTTTATTTTAAATACCCATTTAGTACTAATTGCTTTCTGATTACCTGGTAGATCACTCACTGTCCATGTATTATTTTCTTTTAATGTCTGTAGTTCCCTCTGGATGGCTTTCTTCCACTCAGATGCCTCTGGACTTCTCATAGCCTCCTCATGCGATTTAGGCTCACAATCTTCTACCAAAACATTATTACAACGAAAGAATTGAGTTTGCTTTCTGACACGCTTGTTTTCATGGTTTATGGGTGGATTTTCAGAATTTTCACCTTCACTACTATCACTTGGTTCATATAAGCTGCCCTCAGAATCACTCTGTAAGGTATTCACAGTATTATCATCTTCTTCAACAACTTGCGCTCGATCTTCAGCATCGTCCTTCCCAACATTATCCGGATTGAACTCCTCCACTTGGTTGTATACACATGGCACCATTGTCGACTCTGGTTCTTGTTCTTTATTTTCCTTAACAAAAATAATATCCCTTTTTGTTTCTACAGTGTTTATATGTGGAAAAAATATTCTGAATCCTTTAGTTGTCTCTCCATAACCAACTAAAATACCTTCTTCACCTTTAGGGTCCCACTTACGCCTCTTTTCTTTCGGTATATGGACATATACTGGAGTACCAAACACTTTAAGGTTGTTGATATCAAATGTTTTGTTTGACCATAATTCATATGGAGTTTTTCCATCAACTGAGCTTTTACCAGTTCTATTAATTACATAAGCTGCTGTATTTATAGCCTCTGCCCATAGATTGGTAGGTAAATTTTTCGCAGATAACATTGATCGGGCCGCTTCTACTAAAATTCGATTTTCTCGTTCGGCTCGACCATTTTGTTCCGGAGTAAAAGTCACTGAAGTTTGATGTACTATTCCTCTTGCCTGAAACATTTCTCGTACCTCGTTGTTTACGAATTCAGTTCCGTTATCAGTACGAAAAATCTTGATTCGGTTTCCAGTCTCATTTTCAGCCCGTGCAATAAAATTTCTAATACACAGTTTAATTTCATGTTTTCCTTTAACAAAACACACTTCCCTGTATTTTGAAAAATCATCCTTGAACACGACGAAATACCTCGAACCCCCAATAGAACTCTGTTCCATCGGTCCGCATGTATCTGCATGAATTATTTCACATGTCCTGGAGCTAACATTTTCACTTCTAGGGTAAGGCAGACGGTGAATTTTACCCTTCATGCAACTTTCGCAAGTCGCCGAGTCGAACAATTGAGTATTAATATCAACTTTATTGTTCTTCAACACTTCTTTCACATAAGTTATGTTTTGATGCGCCATTTTTTCATGCCATTCGTGCAAAACTGAACGCTTTATTTCTGCAACGTTGGCGTCGGACGTATTATGATAACGAAAGTTCAAATAATACATGCTCCCATTACGTTCAGCAACTGCCATCACCATATTTTGTTTATAAAACTTACATTCATTTTCACCTGTCACAATAACATAACCTTTACTTGTTGCGCGGTTCACAGAGAACAAATTGGTTGACAGTTCAGGAACATGTAGTACATTGTCTATGGTAGTGTCGATCCATTCATTTCCGTTCCATACTTGAACTGCCACCTGTCCGCTGCCCTTGACACTAATTTGCGTTCCGTTTCCCACAATTACAGATTTACCTTTTACGGAACAATATGAATTAAATAGTTCGTAATCACAACACATATGTTCGCTTGCACCTGAGTCCACCAGCCATTTTGTTTTATTAAAATATGCACTAGATTCACATATTTTGTCCATGACCACGAATGCATTACCTTTTTTGTCCTTTCTAAAACGGCACTGACTTTTTAAATGTCCCGGCTTATTACAATAATAACACCTCACTTCCACATGATGATCCTTGGAATTACGAGAGTCATCAGTCTTGTTAAATCGGCACTCACTTATATAATGTCCTGGTTTATTACATTTAAAACACTTGACAGTTTTCCTGTTTGTTTTTTTAGCCACAAACGCTGCCGATGATTGCGAGCTTCCGCCTTTTTCTTTTATTCTCTCTTCTTCTATTAACAACCTAGCGACTAGATTATCATAGGTTTGCTTATCGTCTGGAGCGGATTCCCATGCCGAGACAAAATGCTTATAATCTTCTGGTAACGACATCAAAATCTTAGTTATTACAAACTTCTCGGATATTGCTTCGCCGAGCTGTTTCAAGTGGTTTTGCATCTCCTGTATCTTCGATAAAAATACGGACATATCTGAATTTTCATCGTATTTGAATTGAAAGAAACGTTGTTGTATTATGTGAATGCTTGTTTCAGACTTCTGTTCATAGACACTCAGTAATTTCTGCCACATACTAGCTGAGGTCTCACACGAAATGATATGTAACATGACTTCTTCCGACATTCTTGTGACTAATAACGTTTGAGCTTTCGCATCCTGGGCCTCCCAACGATTTCGTTGTACTTCATCCTCAGGTTTAACTGAAGTTCCATCCACTATATTGTAGACACCTTGACCCCGCAGTAATACGGACGTTTGAAATTTCCATATGTTCCAATTTCTGGCACCTTCCAGTTTTATAGTAAAATGATTGTTCTGTACGGACTCCATTTTCTTCCCTCCTGTAGACTTTCCTGCCTTGTTGAACTTTTTCGAACAAGTAATTTCCTTCCCGACTTAACCTCAAAATTTTTGCTGCCCACGCTCGCCGGTTTTTCCACTTTACACTACAGTATTTACTTTCCTTTTAAACCCTTATAGTTTTCTGTTTTAGTTCGTTATCTGGGCCCATAACCAGATAAAATATAAATAAAAGATGGGCTTAAACTATAAGAAATGTATTTATTAACTTTTACAACACGTCACCAGATACAGAACAAAACGCCATGACAGTTAGAGAGTATAAGCTATATCTCTGTTTCACTCACACCTAGACCATATTACATTGCACATTATTTACTTTTCATAACACTTAGTGCAGTACATCTTGCCACGCCATTATTGCTCGACGTTATGGGACGTGAAATGTTTTCCATTAGAGTACGACTTTGCGTTGTAGAAATAGAGGAGTTTTATTTGGATTCTAATTGATAGAACAAAGTGTTAAAATTCATAATGTTAACACTAGATAAAGGACAAACTGCGAGCCTTAGCGAGACAGAGTATTTTAGGTTAACCCGTATTTCATAAAATGTTAAGACTAAGCGAAACTGAAAATTAAAAGCCAAGTGGGACTTTGGGACAACGAGCTGAGAAACGCAAAACAAGAAAATATATAATATTATGCGGATGCCAACAAGTGTATACGTTACGATCCTTTACGTGCACTCTATCATCAAGTCCTTTTTTTTTGTTATGCTCTCGACGTGTTCATAGGTTATAGCCATTTGTTATGATTTTTCACTTTTGCCAAGCTTTTGTTCATTTAATGTAATATATAATATACTACTTTGGGATCCTCCTACCACCACTTCTGACCTCCGGTTCAAACTTGGGTTTCGACTCCGATAAGTCAAATTTAAAACTTCTGACTCTGCTTTCGGTTCCGATATAGGACCTTCGTTACATCCCTACAATGTATATTGAAATTGCATAAGAAGCCAAACAGAACGTCTTATTTGATAAGTGGATTCATATCATGAATAACCACAAAGCGCCACAGAGATGCATAGTAGACTCATTAAAATGGAACACTCCCTTGAAACTAGAGGAAATTGTCTCTAGGAGTTTGCAGCTTAATAATGAACACCTGCAGAGCAACGGGATAGATACCACCTGCTGTCGGACATGGAATACCGAAGCAATAGATTTCAGACATAAATTCTTGGGTACCTATGTACTTCATACCTACATCATCATCATCTACTGAGATGATGATTATATGTATGAGGTACATAGGAACACTGGTTCATCCCATCGCATCCGAAGCTTTCTCAGCTTTGGAGTCTGGAATCAGCCTTACCAGTCTAACTGCTGATTTTGGCTAAACTTCGATAATTTCCGTGAAGCCTGACTGCCGTCTGACCTCCATAACCCGAAGGCGATATCGAAGAATTGCAGTTAGGCCAATTGTTGGACTCTGGAGGGCTCCAACAACTTGTAACGACTGCCATTAGATGTTCGTATGGCAACCGGGACCAGCGGCTTAACGTACTTTCCGAGGCACGACCAGACTAGTGAAAATATTCATATGCATACAAATATTTGCACTGCGCGGGGATCGCAGTGAAAGGAAACGAGCTGCAGATATACAGCAGCAGATATACCACGTAGTAACCAAGTACGGGTTGGTAGATGTCACATGTCTTCGAAGTTTTGCCTCTAGGACATGTTCTGGGTTTCCTCACGATCTTTTCCTTCACCGTTTTTGAGGCCAGTCGTGATGAAATAATACTCAAAGTAAAACGACTGGTAGAATTCGAACCTATGAACCACAACTTGTAAGTCACATCCGATTCTATTAAGCCACTGCTCTCATCTACCTCATAGACCAACAAAATCAGAGAAGCAGAAAACATTCGGGAGAAATCTAATTCACTGTTCAGGAGTGTATGTTGTGTCAAACGATGATAGTCTCAGAAACTATGAATGCAAGGTTAATAAATAAACTACATTCAATAGACAATTAAATGAAACTACTTACTTAGTCACTTTTATTGCAGTTCATAGTTACTGTCATTCATGGTTCTCATTGGTGGGTGTCATTGGTGTGTTCATATTACTGTTAGTTGTGCTATCAAAAATGACAAAATACAAAATGGATGATAGAACTATATACTAATTTTCTGCCTCTGTTGTCAGAGGCAGATTTACTGTCCAAAAAAATTAGGAAGACATTAATTGGGTCTCTTTACTTATATAGTTTACGTTTCTCTGCAATTCGTACTAATAAGCACTGAAAAAAAGAAAAAATGATTTTTTATTTTTTACTTTTAATTTTTACTTTATTTTTACTTTGATTGTATGGATGTGCTATTGTTTATTTATCGGGTGTCAAACTATTCTTAATCAGGTTTAAAAAATAACGATATTTTAAAATATTTTGGTCTCGCCACTAGTACCTCCTTTATTGTTTTTGTTTTTTTTTTTTTACTATCATCTCCCGCTCTGGGCGGAGCGGAAGGACGTGTCAGACTTTTACTGACTAAAACCCACCCGTGTTTCTTCACTTGTCTGTGGGACGGCCAGGGCCACGGTTTCTTGTTTAACCAACCCGCAACGTACCTCCTTACATTATGGCTGTATCTAAGTATTTTCTCGCATCAGCTCCTTGGTCAGTAAATAGTCATTTCTATTGCACATTGAAACGAGACGTAAGATTTCTCATCAACAAATATGTTGAGCTACCAAGAAATACCTTGATTCCCTATTTTATTGCAGAGAATTTATATAAAAATCCACCTTTAGTACTCCATTTCGCTATAACAGGAACATAATAAACATTCAAAATGTCATTATTAGATCCAGTGATTTAGGTTGTGTATTGTCTGTCAGTGAATGAATATCAGATTTATATAAATACGCTACACTGATTTGGTTTTATTTTAGCCTCCGTGGCGTAGCGGTAGCGAAAGCGGCTGCTGCGCAAGGAGGCGCGGGTTCGATCCCCGCGCAGTGCAAATATTTGTATGCGTGAATATGAATATTTGCACTGGTCTGGTCGTGTCTCGGAAAGCACGTTAAGCCGTTGGTCCCGGTTGCCATACGAACATCGAATGGCAGTCGTTACGGATTGTTGGAGCCCTCAAAAAGTCCAACAATTGGTCAAACTACAATGCTTCGATATCGCCTTCGGGTTGTGGAGTTCAGACGACAGTTGCTTCACGTAAAAATATCGAAATTTAGCCAAAATCAGCAGTTACACTGGTAAAGCGGACCCCAGACTCCAAAGCTGAAAATCTACGCATGCGACTGGGATTAACGCTCAGATGATGATGATTTCATATTGAACCATGACGTAAGATTTCTCATCATGAAATTGTTGAGCTACCAAGAAATACCTTCATTCCCTATTATATTGTAGAGAATTTATATAAAAATCCATATTTAGTGCTCCATTTCGCTATAGAAGGAACATAATGAACGTTCAAAATGTCATGATTAGATCCAGTGATTTAGGTTGTGTATTATCTGTCAGTGAATGAATATCAGATTTCTATAAATACCCTACACTGATTTGGTTTTATAAATAAACACATCTCTTCTGCTTCTCTGCCCAGGTACACACGGATGTATTTCCCTCGCGGCGAGTTTTTCTCACGCACTGAGTTTCCATTACACTATTTTTCGCCGAGAGTTGACAATCCAACAGTGTGTAGTTGGGCTGCATTCCATTGGATTCGCAATGCTGGGCTCAACACCGAAAGCTGATAATCCAGTAAAATCGTAAAATCCGCCGCGATATATGTACATACGTCCATGCAAACGTAGGCTTATGCAGCCACTGAATTCCCTCGTGACGTCCACAGCACAGTATAATAAAAAGGTTAAATATTAAACCCGCCGCCTACTTACTAAATCGCCTGGCACTGACATTACCGGCTTCTAAAATTGTAAGTACAGTCACGCAAAGGAAGCTTTATATTAAATTCCATCATAGATGAAGATAGCTTTAATATGTGGGATTAAGCAGGCAGCTATCCAAAAGATATTTAATATCTCGAGCTTCCGATTCTTCGAGAATTTTGACTTTGACAGAACATAATAGGTACGGCCATAGGTACAAACGACAGCACATCAGGCTAGTACAATCTGTCAATTTTCTTTATTAGAGCTTCAACTTAATAGCTAAAGCATTAAGGCTCAAGGTTCAGTGGGAATATTAGACAGTTTCGGGTAGCTTGTAAACGAAGGACTGCATGTATAGTCAAATAAATTAAAAGCGATCAAAAACAGATCTTTTAAATATTTTACCATTAGTTACTATTTTCGACAGTTGCTTTAACTACAGAACAAAAACTTGCCCCGCAGTGCAGTAGTCACCCAGCAGTAATGACTCTAACTGATGAGTCATAGGTTTCGATCCCAATCAAGCTTGTCTGTATAATTTAGGTATCCTAACCAATGCTCTCTTAACATTAAAGAAAAACATCGAAAGAAAACCGGCACGTCCTAAAACCAAAAATAACATGATCATTATCACAATCCCAACCATAGATAGACACTCAGAACGTCTAAAACCGATGTCCAAGCAAAACGATTTTCTCAACTGCAGATTATTAAAAGTTTTCCAGTTGAAGCATCTGCACAGATAACTAAACGTCGGCCATTAAAATAAAATGCAACTTTTATTTCTACTTGTATTTTATTTACTGACCTCGATACGATTTTAAGACTTCGTTTTGAAGCCAAACTAGCCTTAAACGTAGGAGTGCAAACTTCAACAGTTTTGAGCAGAACTCCTCGTTATTTTCAAGAAATGTTCACAGTCTGACCACGTCGATATACCTCGAAATTTTCCTACATTTTTGACCAAGTTTTTAGTTTAGTTGTTGTTGAAGTGAGTTTGCGAATAGATTTTGGAAGTATGAAATTATCATCACCCTAATGACTTTACACAGCATTAATATCAATTCGAATAATTTTTAAGCATATTGCTAGTCGAAATGTTCAAACCATATTGTTTAACTGTTGAAATGAAACCCATTGCTACTGATAGTGTGTTACGTAATTACCCTAAAGGACTAGCCTTCTGATATAACGAGTGATGCATTTCTGCTACATGGTTGGTCCTTAAAAAGGGAGGATATGCGATTCAGGCTCACACATGAGAGGTTTTTTACCAACGTACTTACATTATTTAACACTACGTACTAATATGTCAATTACCGCCGAACCGAGCCGCTGATAGTTACTAAATCCCATACTAAATATTGAAATAAATAAACCACAATAAGATGCTAAATGGGAAGTGTTTGTATGTAATAATATATCCATAATAAATGCCCATGGAAGTTTATGTAAAACGGGGAATATTTTTTGATTTTGTAATATCAACTGGTGAATCCATCTGGTCGTTTTTTTGGAGTAACAACGCATGGTTTTGTTATTTGTATATTCTAGTAAGTAGGTAATAATAATATATTTATACTAATTGCCTATAACTAAATGTATGTCTATTATAAAATAAATAAAAATAGTCATATAATATTACATTACTACTAAATTTTTAATTAATTCAGATTCAAAATACAGTTCGATTATTCGAATACACTATTGTGTACATTTCTGTTTTACTTCTCCTTTCGCAGGTCTGCTGGAAGAAATTTCTTAAGAAATAAGCAGCATCTTTGCACTCAGATAATAATTTTGTCATATAAGTTCCGATCTAATTTTCTTCTTCTTCAGCCTATAGATGTCCACTGCTGGACAAAGGCCTCCCACAAGGCTTTCCACGCCGACCGGTCTTGTGCTGCCCCCATCCATCGGCTTCCCGCGACCTTCACCAGGTCATCGGTCCACCTTGTTGGGGGCCTCCCTACACTGCGTCTTCCAGTACGTGGCCGCCACTCCAGAACCTTACTGCCCCATTGGCCATCGGTTCTACGAGCAATGTGCCTACTGCCACTTAAGTTTAGCGACTCGCAGAGCTATGTCGGTAACTTCGGTTCTTCTGCGGATCTCCTCATTTCTGATTCGATGACTCTGAGCCTTCGTATGAGGCCCATTGTGAGCGACCACGTTTAGTTTGAAAAAAAAATAGCCTTAACTTTAGTTTAAAAAAAAACCTGCACAAACGTTTCGTTTTTTATTGGTTTTTATAGAGCCCTTATTTTAGTACTACAAGGTCAAATTTCAATTATCTACCTACTACTTCGGTTTAAAAGACATAGCTCTGTGACAGTCGGGTGAATGAACGGAGAGCAGCATTAGTAATAGGTTCCCGTTGCTCCCTTTGAGTATAACCCTTAAAATATTCATATATTTCTATGATATATTATAATGTGTGGGTACTTGTATCACGAATGTAAGTCAGTCTGCGACCAGCCATTAAACTGTGCAACGACGCTCCTTGTTTTATTCAAATATTATCCAAGAATACCACATATTGGCGACGAGGATGGTTATGATTGGAGTTACACGTTATGTTAGAAACGGTTGGCCCAAGAAGATTTCCGATTTACGTGTGAAACAGTTTTTCGCTTGTAGGGGTGACTTGAGTTATGAAAATGGGTGTTTACTTAGAGGCCACAAATTGGTACCTAATACCATCCATTTTCAGGGAACAAATTCTAGACATGCTACATATTCCACACTTTGGAGTAGTTAAGACAAAAACGGAAGCAAGATCGCGTTTCTGGTGGCCAAATATTGATACACATATAGAAGAAAAGGTAGGTTCCTGTATTAAATGTAATTCTCTACGCAGCAACCCGCCTCGCAGTCCGCTCGCTGCGTGGCCATACCCTGCGCGACCTTGGGAACGGGTGCATTTAGATATGTTTACGCTCGTCGGCAAACAGTTTTTAATTGCTGTAGATGCGCACTCAAAATGGGTGGAATGTTTTCCAATGGCAAGTACGGATAGTGAAGCTATAATTTCTAAGTTGTCAGAAATGTTCAGTAGGTTTGGAATAGTGCGTACCTTGGTCACAGACAATGGTAGAAATTTTTGTTCAAGCCAATTCGATAGGTATTGTTTGGTTAACGGCATTCAACATTTAACAACCGCTCCATATCATCCGGCATCAAATGGCCAGGCAGAAAATACTGTCAAAACGGTTAAACGGGGTTTGAAATTAATGTTGAATGAAAGTTGTAATCCAAAGGTAATACAACACCAGCTTAATGACTTTCTGCTGAATTATAGGAATTCAAAACATTGTACGACGGGTTTTTCGCCGGCTCAGTTGTTGTTCGGTCGCTCATTACGCAGTAGGCTCGATTTGTTAGAAGTAACATCCGATACTGCACATTCCAAAGAAATGAGTCATACTGATAACGCATCAGCTGTGTCGTACGCATCCGCTGCTAAGAATAATGTTGTTCAAAAACAGACCTTGCAGCTTAAACATTACGGAGGCAGTCGTAATAGTGAATGGAGTTATAACGATCAAGTTTTAATTAAACATTTTTATAATAATGGAACAAAACATAAATGGCTTTATGGTGTCGTAAGACATAAAATAGGAAATAGACTGTATGGTATCTACGTTCCAGTGCTAAAAACTGTTCTAAAAAAACATTTAGACCATATTGTAAGCTACAAAGGGACACAATCGCAATCATCCGAGTGCGAGGAGGTAGGCGATTTCCTACCACATGGAACAGTAACTGATCCCGCTGATACGCCCGTGGAACATGACCCCACGGCCCAAGTTGACTTGGAGGGAGAGGAGAGTGATACTTCGTTTTGTTCTGTTCCTGAGACTCCACCTACGATACAGCAAACAGATCAGACGCCAAATAATAATTCCGAAGAAGAAGGGAGAAAGGATTGCGAAAGGATCGATATACCTTTGGTGACTGATCAACCTGAGCAACCAAGCACGGAGCCACTGAGTACATACCAAAGGCCAGTTAGGGCAGCTAGGAACAAAAATGTAAATTATAAATGTTAAGACTTAGTTTTTAAGAGTTATATGTTTGAATTATTGGTGGAGGGATTATGATATATTATAATGTGTGGGTACTTGTATCACGAATGTAAGTCAGTCTGCGACCAGCCATTAAACTGTGCAACGACGCTCCTTGTTTTATTCAAATATTATCCAAGAATACCACAATTTCGTGTATGTAATATCACGGACTAACTCTGTACCATTTTTCTTTAAACGAAGTGGTTTTATGAGGTTGTTGTGTCGGTTGTATACGTTTGATCCTAGTTGATCAGATTCTTACTAGATAACGTATTGCGGTTTAGTTACAGGCAGTGAAATGAGTAACCGCCAGTCAATTAATAAGCAGAGAGAGGAGACGAAGAACCTCTTTAGTTGAAAAAAGAGCATAAAAAATTTATACATTTTTAAATTGGCAATTTTTTTCGAACGGTATTTGTTGAGCATTTGAATATTTTTACTATAGTATTCATTCATAATCTCTGCTTTTTTTTTAATTAAAAACTAGTCCTTGAACACAATCCCGCCTGATGGTAAGCAGTGACGCAATCGTCGACGGTGAAGCGCACTTGTTTATTAAGAGCCTATTCACTTTAGCTTTGAAGAGACTCAAATTGTAATCCAGCGGAAATACCGCCGCTGGCGAATTGTTTCAGTCCCTCGATGTACGAGGTATAAAAGGGGAGGGGAAACGCTTCGTCCGGTTCGTAGTGGTGTTAACAACGTAAGGGTGGAAACTTGCCGCACGACGGGACGTCCGATGGTGGAACGGAGACTAAAGGATTGGAAAAGGATAAGGAGAGGATTAAATCATGCAATTCCCTCGCACATTCACCAAAATGCATCCTACAGAACACTGAAAGGCTGGCTACTCTGCACCTGTTCTCCAGGCTTGGAGATTGTTTTGAGTTAAATTTGGGTCACCAAACAGCCTCTTCGCACGCCTCTTCACTGGATCCAAAGTAGCCACGTGACATTTTGCTTAATTGTGATTTTACTTATTTCATTAGCGGCCATGATCATTAGTAGCTAACCATGTATTACTAACATTTCTATAGTGATTCCAGCTGCTTCCCGTTGTTTAACCCGCGTAATTTTCATTCTCGTGAGAATATCGTGACAAAAATTATCTTATATATGACATTTCTGGTTATAAAGCATCTGTGCTAAAGGAGATGTTTCAGAAACGTATGGAGCCTGGGCCAGCACATTGTACAAAGCTAACCATGTATTACTAACATTTCTATAGTGATTCCAGCTGCTTCCCGTTGTTTAACCCGCGTAATTTTCATTCTCGTGAGAATATCGTGACAAAAATTATCTTATATATGACATTTCTGGTTATAAAGCATCTGTGCTAAAGGAGATGTTTCAGAAACGTATGGAGCCTGGGCCAGCACATTGTACATTTAATGCCAGGTATAGTTACGCTATAGTTAACTGTTTTTAATGTTAATTTCCTATATTTTGGCTTAGTTATTATACGGATTCAATTTAACTCGGCCAAGGAGTGCAACACAAATACTAATAAATAAGGTGGTCAGCAATAAGCGTAATAAGATTTTGACAGTGACATTTCATTGACGTGTCATGTATCTAAGGCTATCGTATCTATATTATCTACCATACGACTGCCAAAAAAACAAAACATGAATTCCGAACATACGGCCCATTAAATAAACACAATCAACTCAAATCAACACTCGACACGAACACAACGGGAAAATAGAACTGTCAAAGTCGCCAATCAAACGTCATAAAAATTGTCATGGCTACCTTTAAAAAGGGATATCTAACTAAAAATAATTAATTGTTATATACTTGTATTTTTATTCAAATTAATTTAGTAGTATATTTATGTAAATCTATTATATTTTTACTTTTTTCTTATATACTGTACATAGTGATGGCCCAAAATGAAACATCTCCTTTCATCTGAATCCGTTCAGAAGTTTTAGTGTGAAAAAGCAACAAAAGACCATCTCTCTCTCTATCATTTATAATATTGGTACTTAGTATGGTAGAATCAAGCAGGCATGGACACGCTGGCGGTTCATTTAAGACTTAGGATTCTCGCTCTAGGAGCCCTAAGTATTAAATTGAAAAATATATTTACAGATTTTATACTCATCAATATGGTCTCATCATTTCAGCTTCTATAATCGCCCAAGCACCGCCACTTTGATCGGTTCTGTGCTTTTCACATCCAGCGCATCCCTAGAAAAATTTTTCGGACTACGTGTCATCATCATCATCATCATTTCAGCCGAAAGACGTCCACTGCTGGACATAGGCCTCCACCAAGGATCTCCACGACGACCGGTCCTGCACTCCCGCATCCACTGGTTTCCCGCGATCTTCACTAGGTTGTCGGTCCACCTTGTCGAGGGCCTACCCACGCTGCGTGTTCCGGTGCGTGGTCGTCACTTGAGATCCCGGAGTATGTGCGGCGTGATAATTGTAGTCGTACTCTTATCTTTGGCGTAAACAATCGAAGACCTTTATGGGGTATAGGTTGCTCAATCTGCCAAAAATACCTCAGATTGAGACTGGGATCAGACGACTGTGACCGCTCCGATTCCCAGATTTACAAACTAAACAAGGCTAGAATAGGTTGGTAATAAACTAGCGTGATTTACCATCAACGATTACATCATTGCTTACCATCAGGCGGGATTGCGGTCAAGCATCAGTTTACAGTTTAAAAAAAATAAACATAATTTAAATTCAGTGCATGTTTTTCTTTTTATTTCTCAAGAAAGTGACAGAAGATAAATATTTACTATACTTGGTGTTTCGTTACGCGTATCAGAAATGAGAAGATCCATCGTTGACGACGATTTATCCATCTGTACATACTCATATTATAAAGGCTTAAAAGTTTGTTTGGAAGTTCTTATAGAGATTAATCCTCCCTCCTCATCAACCTTTTTTATTGTCCCACTGCTGGGCACAGGTCTCCTCTCATACAGAGAAGGAATGAGCGTAATCACCACGCTTGCTCAATGCGGGTTGGCGATTTCAGACTTATATAGTCCAGGTTTCCTCAAGATGTTTTCCTTCACCTTCAGTCATTGGTGTCCAAGATATACTTGGAAAGTACATATAACTTAAGAAAAGTTACATTGGTACTTGCCTGACCTGGGATCGAACCCGCTCACTCATACTTGAGAGGCTGGTGTTTTAACCACTAGGCCACCACGACTTCTTCTAGAGATTAATCTCAACTACTAATTACTAGTATTTTTTCTGCATTTGTTCGTTCAATTCTTGAGAAAAGTTACCATCATGCTCTGACTCTTAGGAGTTAAATAAAAATAAGAAAACACATTAACCGAAAGCGAAGTAATGCCACATACAAGCGAAGCGATACGATGAGGGAATGAGTCGGGGATAGCATAAAATATCAGGCAAGAGACTTCGCTGGTAGGAACTAGTCTAGCATTAAAATTATAGTTCTATTTCTTTGTTCTTTTAAAAAAACGTTGCCCCACACTAAGAATTTCTCCTATATCGTGGATGCGTTTACAAACATATAAACTGACATGCACATACATCCAGACCTGGAACAACTACTTGTAGGCCATGCAAACATTTGCTCCGTGCGGGAATCGAACCCGCGACACGTGGTGCAGCAGTCGATCGCTCAGCTACTGGACCAATCGTGTCGTCAATAGTTACTTCATTGCAATTTCTCATACATGAGATTCTAAATCTGTCTGTTTAATGTATGTAGGATTAGTATGCTAATTTCAAGTTAATTTTGGAATAGAACTGAAATCCGTGTTTGCAGGTTTATGTATTACATTGTGGATTCATGCAACATTTGGTACGTTATCAAATCTATTTCCAGATATGGAATTAACTGGTCTGTTGTTTCCATACATGATTTAATTTACCTAAGTATCCTACAGATTTAATATACTGTGATCATTAATTCGTCTGTTGTTTCCATACATTATTTAATTTACCTAAGTATCCTACAGATTTAATATGCTGTGATCATCAACTCGTCTGTTGTTTCCATACATGATTTAATTTACCTAAGTATCCTATAGATTTAATATACTGTGATCATTAACTCGTCTGTTGTTTCCATACATTATTTAATTTACCTAAGTATCCTACAGATTTAATATGCTGTGATCATCAACTCGTCTGTTGTTTCCATACATGATTCAACTTATCTATGTATCCTACAAATTTAATATGTTTTAATCATTAACTCATCTGTTGCTTTCATACATGGTTTAACTTACCTAATTATCGTACAGATTTAATATCATTTGACAATTAACTCGTCTGTTGTTTCCATACATGATTCAATTTTCCTAAGTATCCTACATATTTAATATGCTTTGATCGGCGGTTCTTTCAGCTTATAAAAACTTATATGATGTGCTTGGAGTCAATTTTCATACTAACGCTAGGGCTTGACACTATTGACCTCCCCGTTGATCTCATCTCTCTCTCTCAATCTCTCTCTCTAAATATTATTTTTTTAGTTTCGCAGTGTAAATCATCTTGGAGTTCCACCATCATGGGGTGATAGAGGGGCTATCCTTTATCGGCTAAAACACTACAAAGTAAAAAAAATCTTATTTCGGGACTCTTTAGCAAAAAACGAAAATACAAAAAAGGACTTCCGATATTAGTTATTTTTCCACCCTGTAGTGTATTTCAAATCCAATTGGGAGTTATTGAAATTAACACGGTCATACAAAGAGGCTATTCAGTATTCAGCTATATTATAGAAACTGTAGACGAATAGTTTGTCATAGTATTCTGGGGGCTTAGACAAAATCCTTTTTCTGTAAGCGTTAACGTCAACGCAAAAGTCAAAATGTATGGAGTTGACGTTTGCTTACCAGAGGTCACGTGACTGCTGCTAAATTGGTAGACAAGTCACTATTTGTTATGCGGAAAGCAACGTCGAAGCGAGCGTGACAGATACAAGTCATAATTATTCATCAAAATGGTAGACAAAAGCCACTTTTGACAAACGCATATGACATTTTAACGTTTCCGTGGCACGTTACATTAGCGGGAGCTAGGACGCTCACGTTAACCTTATAAATAGTAATTTTTGTTGGTAATTTCATTCAAATTAATTAGTAAAAATGCATACTTTGAGACCATTATGGGCGGCTAATAATGAAGCAGCTTTGTGAAGGCGTCAAAGAAGATTAAATCGCCATAACATGGAGCAAATTGTTGAGATGTCGGAATTGGAATTTATTCATCGTTTTAGGCTGGTTAAACAAAGTTTTTGGCGTCTTTGTGATGATCTTCGGCGTTTAATATCACCGCAAATTAGTGTTCAAATCAAGGTAAGTTCTAAGTTGTGTACTTACTGTTATAAATTGCATACTTCACCGTCTGTGTGTCCTAGCCATAAGGTGTTTGACCGTGTGCTCTGACTATTATCTGTAATTGATTATCTGTGGTAACTTCCTCTTCCCTTCCTGTCACTTTCTGTCTGTCCGGCTAGCTACTGCATAATGCATGTGATAATGTTTAGCTTATAATATTATGTTTAATACGTTCTATAAGATTTGTATAACCTGTTCGACAATTGTAATTCGCGTATGTTATTCATGAGAATACAAAACGAATTCAAGCTGAGATCCTGATTGTTTTATTGGCGAGGGAAGTCCTTAATCACAAAGCTAGTGGCTGCGCTGCTTCTATCTGCAACTACGTTTCGCAAACCGCATCTCATCACTTACTTCCAACCTAAGATAAAAGTGCCCTAATTGTCTTTCTCAATTAATTTATCATATTTCAGGTTTTGTGTGCATTGGCTACGGCTTCATATCAAAGTCCAAAGAACAGTTACTAGGTGTATACGCCAAGTTGTTGAAGCATTGTGCCATCCTGCTATTGTAAATAAATGGATTGTGTTTCCAAGGTCGCAAGTACAAGGAGCCCAAATAAGACTTGAGTAAGTTAATGTATGATAACTAATAATTTTTATTAGTAACATATTCCTAAGTAATTCATATGAAACAATATACCTTCTTTAATGACAATATGTACTTAGAAAATGGAATATATACACACTTCCAAGTAGTAGTAATAAATCTGTCTACCATAATAAACAAAACATTATAATATTTCCAAAACAACAGATTTCAGAGGCGGTTTAGACTCCCAGGTATAGTTGGATGCATAGAATATACTCATGTGGCGATTGTCAAACATCAGAAGAAGAGCGTTTATTTTTTAATCGGAAAGGTTACCATTGATTTGATTAACGTTGATTCATTGAATGTACAATTGGTAAGTATACATGTGTTTGTGGTTAAACTATGTATAATATTATTATTGCTATAAATGCTTATAGAAACATATTTTATAGGATTATTATGTCATGTTCCATATATCTTTTTCCTTTGTCTACAGGTGTGCAATAGTAATTTAAAAATTATTAATTTCAATTTGAAGTTTGGTGGAGCCAACCATGACTCGTTCATAGGAGCATCTAGTAGAATGGAAAGTTTTATGCAAGAATTGCACCAAAATGGTTATTAGGTAAGTTAACTTTTTCTATATTATTTATATTTGAGCACATTGGTGTACCCTGCCCTACCTTTTTATCTTAATGACTGATATTTGTGTTATTTAAAACACCCATTTTATTTCCAAAACAATCATGTAACAAATAATTAGTTGTATAGCCAATAATTATTACATAATACTGCTAACATTTATTACATAATACTGCTAATATTTATTTATGTATTTTTAGGTGATTCTGGATATCCTCAGCGGAATTGGCTTATGATTTGCAGTACCCAGCGATATGTACAAGCAAGGAATTGTATAGAGCGCTGTTTTGGATTGCTCAAGTCACGTTGGTGGTGTTTATTAAGACACAGGACCTTGTATTACCATCCTATGGTTGCTGGGAAAATAGTAGTTGCCTGTTGTGTTACACAATATTGCTTTAAACTTTAGAGGCCAATTTACCTCCTCCAGCTGTTATGGAAGTAGAAGAGGTGTTAGTGCCTCTAGTAGTCAGAGTGCCTACTCCAAGGCAGGGCTTTACTGAATAAGGTTTTATCCAGAATTGTAACTGACAACTAAAAATATGACTAAGAGTCGTAATTTTAGTACCTAGTCAGTCTTTCTTAGTTATTAATGTGTATGTTAAGTAATTTGTGAATGCAATGTTTGTTGTATTACATTGCTTCCACAAATTAGAAGCTCATTTTCAAAATGAAGGTATATCAACATGAAAAGTTTAATGTTCTTTAAAATATGTTTGTATTTTATATCCTTTCTTAGTTTTTTATTTATTACAGTATTGAATCGATTTATAAAAGTGATATAACAATAGCTCATTTCCAAAATATTAAAAGTTAAAGCAATGTTAAAATTAAAGAGTTTTTATGTTGTTTAAAATATGTTTGTATGTTATATTCTTTCTTAGTTTTTAATATATCATGGTATTTAAGTGATTTGTAAAAGTATTGTATCAAGAGCTCAAAATTAAGGTTAAAGCAATATTAAGATTAAAATTAAAGAGTTTTTATGTTCTTTAAAATGTATTTCTTTCATTGAGAGCTTTTTTTTATTTAAGCATTTTATTAATTCTAATGTCTAAATGAAAGAAGAACTATATAAAAAAATACACTAATAAATCTAATTGAAAACAAATGTTTGTTGACACCACTTCCACCCATCGAATTAAAAACTTTCCTTAACTCCTGCCACAGACGTTCACTCCTTACTTTTCCTTGAAGCCCAGGTTGTGGCCTTGAAAGATCACCATAGCTAAATATTATACCTAATGTTAGTGTGCAGTGAGAATAAAGCCCAATAAATATAAACCCTCCTATTCATAAACAATGTTTAAAGTTAACTAGTGATTAGCGATTCTTTAACCATTCATGTCACTCAAATTTAATCATCGTTTATGAATAAACACACCAGTGTTTAAGAGGTTTGTTCATAAACGATATGTAAAGATAACTTTAAACAACGTTTATGAATAAGGGGGAAAGTTTGCTACCAGCATTCTAATACCGCATCTAACAAACAAGTTTTAAGGTTTAGAATAGAGTTTGTTTATAGAAATAACAAACGTAAGGACCACAATCATTTAAGTGAACCACTTGAGTTTGTTTACGTTATGCATTCCATAAACTTAAGTAAGTACCTAGTTCCGATAGTAGTTTAAAATGGGATAGGAATTTGAAATAAATGGTAGAACATCGAAAAAACTTTCCTTTCCATAAATTCTATCAGGAAATTAAATTGGCCGGGACTCGTACGAAGTCTAGATTCCATCTAAAATAAAATCCTTGGTTGCCCTTGGTAAAGTTATGGAAAATGTGTTTGATCAACTCATATTAAAAGGAGTTTCTTCTTTCTTCATTATGTGTAAGTAAATTAAACATTTTGTTAAAAAATATAAGAAAAATATTGCATAAAAATGTTGTGTTTTATGGTCTAGTTAACTCCAAATCTAAAATAAAATGTAATGATTACTCATCGCAATAGGAATAATTGATCTGTTAACAATATTAATATACAATGATTTCAAATATAACAATTTAATCACAATCCTTACATTAACTTAAGCCGTTTACTTGCTTTCTTTGTGATAAAACACTATTCAATTACTTTCAACGCACACAACATTCTTGAATATAAGGTTGGCTTAAAGGCCGAGGTAACCGAGCTAAAAACTTATAAAAAAATGCGTTTGACAGTGAAAAAATAAACGCAATAGTGTCACTCCGACATTTGCTACACACAATTCATAGACTAATAATAGAGTGTTTCGGTTAACACTCCGGAATGGGCGTTCGACGTTTCATATGTCACTTGTCTACCATTTTTCACACGCTAACGTCAACTCCTTAACGCGAAAGGAAAACGTTTGAACGGAAAACGCTTGGATTTTGTCTAGGCCCCCTGGAGTATCTTTATAAAAATATCTTAAGGTTTGATGATATAAAGACGTATTTGTATTCTTTTATTGATTGCCAGTACTCACTGACCCGGGTAGGCACATAAATTCTCAACCTTTTTTGTATATTAATATTTTATATACTTTTATCGCGTTATATTGCAGCTATCTGGGCAAAATGGATCACATTTTTTGAAATATAGCCCGCCTAACCTTTTAATATAGTACCTACACTTGATGTCTATCTTTCTGGCTGTAAAATACAATTTTTCTGTTCATTTTTCAATATTCCTTTCTATTCACCAGCAAGCTATTTGTTTTAGTGGAATTTGGAACCGGAGCGTATAAGTGCCTACACTCGATTTTTCGACGTCGCGTCGAGTTGATAATAAGTGGAATTCATACCAAAGGTTTTTTCTGTGAAAAGAGATTTCTGTGCAATAGGCACTCTACTGTTCACCTTTTATGGTCCAATTTTTTTCAGACAGCAATAAAAGTCGATATTATTCAAAACAATGAACGATATCCTTTGATATGAATTTCGCTTATTATCAGCAGAAATTCATGTTGACGGCGAAAAGGCGAAAGTACACGCACGATCCTTTACATTCCCATGGATCATTCCTAGCCCTATTAGTTTTAGGAAAAAACTGTTTCACAAACGCAGCTTTTCTCTGATATTGTGTTGTTTTATTTGTTCTTTATCGACATTTTCGCCCTAGTTCCTTTGTGAATAAAATTAATCTAGCTGAAAATGTTTGCAGTGTATTTGTAAAGTGAATTTCGGAAGCCTGTAGGTATCAGGTTCCAGAGAATAACTATATTGGTAGTTAACGAGATACAATTGTTAATTATTACAGTTCATTCTGCTATTTGTATTTTCTTTATAACAATGCTTCATTTAAAAGTTGTATTTAGATTGAAATCTGAAGTTAACTTAATTTGAATGTTATTTCAAATGAATCAGAAAAAGTTTTGCTGGGCCTTTTCATTATATCCAGAGTTATTGTATGATTTTCCTTGGCTCATTCAAATAAGAAATAATTGTGAATGTAGGATTTGTAACCCCACAAATCGCCCATTACATAGCACTACGTTATTTCTGAGCTCTTGTTTACAGCGTACTTAGCATACATTGGACGATCAAATGTTAATTGCGAGGGAGCAAGACATCTCACTAGTAATTGCTATGCAAACAATGTTCCAAACGGGCGTTGTATCGTAATTATGACGTCAGATGCTAGCTACATCAGCATACACACAAAAAATCCATTAAACAGTCATGAGGGGCTAACCGTTAGCTTGGACCATGTTCCCGATACCGGTAAGCTATTATATTTATATTTTCAAGTGTGGTTAAACACTATGTAATAGAACCCTGTTGTTGCTTTCAGCGACAAATGTATACGTTTGCATACAAGCACGTTATTAATGAATTTATAATTTAAAAACGTAATCATACAGTCAAGGGGTCAAAATCAGATAACTAGTAAAATCGACACAATCGAAAAAATTTTTAGAATATCTGATTTTAAATTGACTATAGATTGGCGGGAACTTTTTACTTATGTCTAGGTTATTCATGCAGAATTGCAGAGATAAGAAATCAGTTAAAGATTATAAATATATATATATATATTTTAATTTTTTATAAATGATTTGCTTTATTACTTCCATATACACCTATTCTTAAAACATAGGTAAAAGGAACCACAGGATTTTTGTTACATATACAAATGAAATGCAAATAAAATCATTCCCACAACACACATAAAATATTTTATTGTCTAACCAAATGCCGTGTAAAAATGTTAGTACAACATTATGCTGGTATACACGGGCGTTTTCGTGAAGCGTAAAAAGGTCGTCATTTTTCATTAAAATAAATGGCTTCCTTTATCTAAAACGTTTCCTCAAAAGTTCTGTGCCAGGCAGTGGGCTACATTTTCAATAAAGCAGGTAATTACTTAGGTACACAATGTCTTCCATAGAAGCAAGCCTACTTTATTTAGGAGGGTGCACCTAATTTTGAAACTGTTCTCGTCACTCTCTTTGCTTTGACTGCGTGGGTAACTAACCTTTATTTCCACTTTATTGTACAAAAAGAGTAGTCTAATAAAAGTGGATAGAATAATTTTGTAAATGGGGTTCGTGCTTTTGTATTCTGGTGGGTAGTGACAAGAGTATACTGTTGACCTAGTAACAACTGGAAATGTTTATGTTTCGTCGTTTTTGTTTCATGTTAAAACTACTGTACTACAGTCACTTTTTTTGCTACACACTCAAAATACTACAATGGACAAACTACTTACCAACTACACTAGACTCTAACATGAGGGCGATTGTATGCGTCATCATCATCATCATCAACCTTTTTATCGTCCCACTGCTGGACACAGGTCTCCTCTCATACAGAGAAGGATTGAGCGTAATTAACACGCTTGCTCAATGCGGGTTGGCGATTTCAGACTTAAAGTCCAGGTTTCCTCAAGATGTTTTCCTTCACCTTGTAATCAATTATTGGTGCCCAAGATAGAATTAGAAAGTACATATATCATTTCATTATAATATACCATTTCATTTCATAAAACTAAGAAAAGTTACATTGGAACTTGCTTGACCTGGAATTGAACCCGCACATTCATACTTGAGAGACTGCTGTTTGAACCACTAGGCCACCACGACTTATATCGTATATTAGCGAGCTGCCCCGGCTTCGTGCGGGTGCAATGCTGATAGTAAATACACTACAGAAAAACTGTGAACGTATTAAAAAACATAACGGCCCGCCGCCGCACTATGGATTATCGTAGAACAAGAGCTGATTAAAAATACTTTTTTAAAATGTTGCAAAAGTACATGTTTTTGGTCTTATTTTATTCATATCAATTTGTTTTTTCAGTTCAATTTCAGTTCAATTTGTTGACAGCTGTCAACCGTGAACAATACTAGTCGGTGCTGATTAATTGTATAATAATTGTTTAAGTGTGGAAAACTTGTAAAAAGCACACAGAAAGTATCACTGTAGTTTAAATAATAAGTGATACTGTTTGCAGCATAAAAAGTTTCCATTGTGTTGAAAAAAGTTCCAAAAAGTGTCGACTTGGTGTTTGTTTACAAAAGCGACAATAACGACAAAACAGTGACTAAAAAGCCAATACGTGAACTAATTTCAGCTCTTCTAAGCTAGTTACAACTAAACGAAGCCTTTATAATATATAGGTTAATAGTGCTTATTAATAAATTGGTCAATATTGGTGAAAGTTAAATTTTAAAATAAGACACTAACATTGCCGCCATTGGTCAAACTAGGATCGCGTTCCAGTCAAAATATAATACAATGTCACATAATTAACATCGTGCATCAACCTACCGCCACCTATCTGTGAGTAGCGGAACTTGACAAAACGTTCCTGTTCCACAGTGAATACTATTTTGTGCATTATAATCTACATAGTGTTGCTAGCCTGGAATTTATTCTACCAATTTTTGGGAAAATTAAATTATTAGCATCAACTTGCCCTGGTACTACACAACTGGAAACATGCCGTTGAAACGTACTCCACCAGTTTCACCTGTTCCGTCACCGTCTACGCAAAGCACTTATAGTGCAGTAATACTTGCGCCGTCAAAGGAACAATGTGCGTCAACGCTACTACACCGTGAATCAGAACCTCTTGTTCGTACCCTGGCGGCAAATGTAACGGAAAGAAAAAAGCGTAAATATGACGGCGAACAATCTGACCTATTACAAATAATTAAAAATATGTTCTCTTCGTTCTCCAATGAACAAGAAAAGCGTTTTCAAAACTTGCAAACAAGTATAGACTTAATGTCAAACAAATATGACGAGTTTTATCGAAAATAACTTATCTTGAGAAAGAAAGACAGTCAGACAAATTAATTATTAAAGAACTGGAGGATAAACTGGAAACATTAGAACGGAAAGTTCGTGGAGCTGGGGTAGAAATTCGAAACATACCAAAAAAAAATGGAGAAACAAAAGAAACACTTGTTGCAGAGATTGCTAAATTGGGTGAAACATTGAAAGTAGATATAAACACTAATAATATAAAAGATATTTACAGGTTGAAATCAAAAGATTCTTCAGACCCCATTGTAGTCGAGTTCACCACGGTATTCGTGAAAGAAAAGGTCCTAAAATCTGTTAAAAACTTCAACAAAATTAAACAAAAAGGTGAAAAACTAAACACGACCCATTTGGACCCAAGTTATAGTCACAAACCGATATACATATCAGAGGCACTCACTCTTAAAACCCAGAAACTGTATTACTTAGCCCGTCAATTCCGGAAAAGTCATGGTTACAGTTTTTGCTGGACAGCAAACGGCTTTGTTTACCTAAAAAACCATGAAAACTCCTCACATATCCGTATAAACAACGAAGCGGACTTAGTAAAACTACGCAATAATGTTAAACCGCTGTGACTAAATTTGGTTCTAATATGGTTCTAATATGCAACTCATCTCTTGTTATTTTAACCTTAGGATTGCATGTTAATCTTAATTTTATGTATAATTTTTTATGTTATTTCTACACTTACAATGCACAACTCAACGTCCACACAAAACTATTAACACATTCTATAGTCATAACCATAACCCAATTGCACACCTTTTCATGTATAAACACCACCTATATTTCAAACATATCTTTATCACACAACTCATTTACCCATCAAATTACATTCTCAAATAGTCTACACCTAAAACATAATCACATCCACTCTTTATCATTCTGCGTACAAGCTCTTTCTTTAATCGGTATACTTACCTTTAACACAAATTCCGCCTATATCTACTCTCGTATTAAACATTCGATCAAGTAACAGAGTTATCTGAAAATATTGACCAGTTATCCGTTTCACACTCACAATTCGCAGACATAGAGGAGTGTCAAAATATCATTACTTCTTCTACGGACAACCTAATTATCTTGACACAAAATATACGAAGCATAAACCGAAATCTGTCAGGGTTAGAGGTTTTACTACAAAGACTTAGACTTAAATGCGATGTACTAGTCTTAACAGAGTGTTGGCTAAAAAGTGAAACAGCAATCCCTCACCTATCTGGTTATTCTCATGTAGCAACAAATATAAATCCAATACAAAATGACGGAATAGTAATATACTATAAGGAAAACATTAATCTTACTATAACTGAACCTACATACCATGAAAGTAATTGCCTACTAGCCACCGTTGGAAAACAAATTGCAAAATTGGCCCTATACAGATCGCCTTCCTACATTAAAATAGAGCCTTTCCTCTTGTCGTTGGATAATATTCTGCAGACCGTGTCTTCCTTTGAGCACATTGTTGTTATAGGAGACATGAATCTGGCAATAAATTCCATCAAAATTAAATCGGAAGGGGAACGCTATCTAAATTTAGCTGCTTCGCACGGCCTGCTGCCAGCACACACCTTGGTAACACGCAGCGCACGCCAAACATGCTTAGACCATGTGCTCATAAAAACTAGGGCCTCCTCCAAAACTATAGTCCCTACTGCAACACTCACAGATCATTATCCCGTTTTATTTTGCTTAAATTTAAAAAAACCACGACAACATGCAACTACAACAAAGGCCATCATTGACGACAAAACATTAGCACAAGATATTTCAGATATTAACTTTGATCCCATTTATCAATCAGAAAACCCTAATACTGCTCTAAATTATCTAACACAATGCTTACAAAAACTAATAGAAAAGAACACAAAAGTCGTACCACTCTCTAGACGCCAAAAAATCATTAAGCCCTGGATAACTCCAGGACTATTACGTTGCATGCAAAACAGAGACCAACTACACAAAAAGGCAAACAGCGATCCAGATAATGAAGTCTTAAAGATTACCTACAAACGTTATAGAAATTTCTGTAATTCTCTGTTGCGAAGGTTAAAAAGAGCGCATGAAAAAAATCAAATCATTGAAGCGCAGAATGTCAATAAAAAGTTATGGAAAGTCATCAAAAACATTACACACACAACAAAAACAAAACAACACCATGAAGATCTCCTAACTCTATCATCATCTCCAGATCAATCACTCCATGTAGCAAACAGTTATTTCATAAATGTGGGTAGGTCACTGGCTAACAAAATTAGTCAACAAAATATTCTTTCCGAACCTTTATTATGTAACGTTCAAGACGAAACACTAAATGTCCCCAATTCTTTCGTCTTAATTGAGACAGACCATGACGAGATTGGACATCTTATCATGGGCCTGAAAAAAGATAGTGCACCGGGATGGGATAGTATCAGCAGTAGCTTTTTGAAACAACATAGACACATCCTTGTACACCCCCTGAATAAAATCTTCAATGATTGTTTAAGAACTGTAGTGTTTCCTTGTTCCTTAAAGCGATCAGAAGTCTGCCCGATCTATAAAAGTGGAGACAAGAGTCGTATAAATAACTACAGGCCCATATCTATACTACCAGCAATTTCTAAAATTCTAGAGAAAATCATTAACAACCGTCTAGTAAAATATCTCGAAAAAAATAATCTGCTCTCAGTGAACCAATTCGGGTTTAGGCACGGAAAACACACTTTGAAGAACAGACACTTTGAAGTACCTTGGTATCACTTTAGACCAAAATCTAAATTTTAAAGAACATGTCAAAATTCTTTGCAATAGAGTGCGTAAATTAATATACGTGTTTAAAAATCTACGTCATGTTGCAGACCCTCCGCTGCTGAAGCGAATATATCAGGCCCTTTGTCAGTCGCTCCTTACCTATTGCCTCTCCTCCTGGGGAGGTATCTGCAAAACTACCTTAAAGTCAGCTGAGGTCGCTCAGCGAGCTATACTCAAGGTAAGCGCATTCAAGCCAATGCGCTTTCCCACTTGCACACTGTTCCAGTTGTGCGGGGTTTTGACTGTAAGACAACTATACATACTTAAAACTGTCCTACATGAACATAAAAAACAGCCCTACAACCCGATGTTACTACAGAAACGGCGTAAGCATCATGTATGCGACTACTTAAGTACTTTTAAAACAACCTTTGGTAAAAGATTTCTAAGATTTCTAGGCCCTTTCCTTTACAATAAAATTAACAAATCAATAAATATATACACATTGACTACAAAACAATGCAAAATTAAAGTATCCCAATTCTTACAGAATTTAAACTACGAGGAGACGGAACAATTAATATACGTACCTCTTTAGGAATACTGTTCAGAGAAGAGCTCAGAAAACAAAGATAAAACTACTACACAGCTCACCAATACACTCATCACTCACATTCACACTCATCTCCACATGTCACTGCATATTTACTCAAACACACATACACACACATTATCATAAGCCACTCACACAGCCATGCAATAAGAAACATATATATATGCATGTAATCAACTTACAGCACTAATGTAATTGTATATGCCTTTTGACTGGCACATTCTTGTTGTAGTTCACGAGGGGAATGGTGCTGATAGCCGAAATACAGGCTATGCCTAGTTCGGCTACAGACGCTAAACTCTCATATTTTAATTGAAATTGTTGCCGCATGTCATGTGTAATACTAATTAGCTTTTTGGAAATAAATAATAATAATAATTATTATTATAAGAAGCCATTCTATGATATTTAATTCGTTTTTAACTATTAAATATACAAAATAGCAAAAAAAAAAAATGCATCAGAACTTGAAAGTATAGAAATTCTACAAAGTGTAACTTGCAAATTACATATTTTCAGAGTTAGATATTGAGCACTGGTTAAGAAATAACTATATAGTGTGCCATTATTTAGATAGGAAATTTTATGTAGAGTAATAGTCAGTTATTTAAATTATAATAAAAGATAAAATATAACTGTCACAATTTTTTACGTAAAATGCCGACGAAAATTAACTTGTTTTAACTTCAACGAGACTTTTATATGTTAGCTAAGCTTGGCTAAGTTCTAAATTTGGTGGCCCTCAACAAATCCGAGGCCCTGTCTTTCCAAGGGGCTTGGCGGGGTCCACCTGCGGGCTCATACATCGAGGTAGGAGGCGTTCGCATTGCCGTCGGGGCGACAATGAGATATATCGGTCTCGTCCTCGACGGCAGGTAGAACTTCGGGCCGCACTTCCGGCAACTGGCCTCCAAACTGGGAACAGCCGCGGCCGCGCTATCACGGCTGCTGCCGAACTTGGGGGGGCCCGACTCATCGTGCCGGAGGTTGTACCTAGGAGTCGTGCGGTCGATGGCCCTTTACGGGGCCCCAGTGTGGGCGGATCACCTGACGCCTCGCAACTTTGCGGTCATCCACGGACCGCAGAGAGCGACGGCAGTCAGGGTAATAAGAGGATACCGCACGATCTCCTACGAGACGGCCTGCCTCCTAGCCGGATCGGCGCCCTGGGATCTCGAGTCCCGAGCCCTCGCGTCGCTTTACAAGTGACACGGGGAGGCCCGAGAGCGGGGCGAAAGATCGTTTCTGCCGAGAGTGATGGAGGCGAAGCGGCCCGAGCTCCGCCAAGTCCTGGTGGTGGAGTGGCGAGAGAGACTTGCGCAACCCAGCGCAGGGCACGCCGTCATAGCGGCGGTAAGACCCTGCATGGAGGAGTGGATCGACCGGAAACGGCATGGGGCGCTCACCTTCCGTGCGACGCAGGTGCTGACTGGACACGGGTGTTTCGGCAGTTACCTGTGTCGTATCGGTCGGGAGCCGACACCGGCGTGCCATCACTGCGGTGGCGGGGCAGAGGACACGGCGCGGCACACCCTAGAGGAGTGTCCAGCGTGGGACAAGCAGCGCCGTGCGCTCACCGCAGCGATCGGCGGAAACGACCTCTCGCTGCCGGCCGTGGTCAGAGCCATGATCGACAGCGAGGAGTCATGGGACGCGGTCGTCTCCTTCTGCGAGGAGATAATCTCCGCGAAGGAGACGGCCGAACGGGAGAGGGAGGCACTGAGCACTCTCCCGTCCCGCCGACGGCGCGCTGGCCGGAGGAGGAGGGAAGCCGAGGTCGATCCGCTTCCTCCATAACGAGAGACCGACGGGCCGAGGACCGGGGGAGTCCGACGCCCGTCGCTAAAGCCGAAGTAGGCGTGTAGTGGCTGTTCCTACACGCCTACCTGATGGAAGGAGGGGGGGAAGAGTGACCCGCCGATCTCGCGCGCGGCGGGTCAAGGCCTGCCGGGGATGCGGCGTTATGGCAAACCAGAACCCGCACCCCTGGCCATAGGCAAGAAGAGGAACGCTCCAGTGGTTTTAGCCGGTGAGAGCCCGGTACACCCTCCGTCGACCCCCAGACGGAGGACGGTCTGGTAGAGATTTCCACTGGATGAACAAAAAAAAAAAAAGTTCTAAATTTGATATAATTTCACGCACAAGGTATCCACCTAATATGTACAATAAAAAAAACTTGCGGTTTTTTGCGGTTTTTGATAACACGTCCCATATTCATTATCACGGGAACTGAATTGATAAGTATCGTATGACGTTTCTAAGGTAAAATTTTGCGGTTATTAGTTATTGATATAGTTTTTGCACACGCTTTATTTGAAACTAAGGTCGTCTAAGATAATGGTATATGATGCACACCACCCTTATTCGATTTTCCTATAAAAAGCTTGGCCACTGAACACCCCACAATTTGTTGTTGTTCGTTATTAAATTACAATAAAAAATACTTATAATGAGCTCTATTAATTGCTCTAGACGTGAATTGATACTTTTCTATATCGACAACGGTAAAAATACTTCGACCCTATCAACATTTTTACGTGAAAATTATCAAATTTCAGAAGATAACATACAAGATACTACACAGTTCAATAGTCGTTGGGCCCAAGCTTCACGCAAGAAGGATACATTTCTTGAAACCAATAGCAGTTGGCTTGACACACAATATTCTGTAACTTTGCCTGCTTCACCAACAGAAGACGGATCATCTCTCTGCACGCCTTCAACTTCTAATGAGAAGCGAGGAAGGCCTTGTATTCCTTACGAAGACTCTTCTGAATCGAGTAAAAGGCGTAAAAATACTACATTACTCAATGAATACGGATTTCAACATATTTATGAAGCATATTTGCAAGGATTACGGTCAATGAGCGAAGGTATCGAGGCAAACCTTGTTGAAGCTATTAGAACTGCAGGCAAACAATATAAGAAAACCATTTTGAACTCGATTGGTTCGGATAACATTAGAATGTTAACCGATGAAAAAGCGTTAAGTGTATACATTGACTTGGATCTTACCAAAGCACAGTATTTGTACCTTAGGAACTAACAAATGAAAGAAACTGTTTTCTTCTGCCACCATATTACAAAATACAGAACTGTAAAGAAAGCTGCTATCCACCTGTTTCATCGATGGAAATCACCAATACGTATGCAAAAATTATTTCTTTACAAGACTTGTTGGATCATACGCCAGCTAGAATTTTATTGATTGACTCTATCAATATTGCTGGATTGAACAACCTAATTTTATCCAGCAAGTGGGGATGTGATGGCTCATCTGGACAAAATGCGCAAGAGTCTCGTAATAAAGACTACAAAATTTTTAGACTACATCATGCAAGAAAGTGTTCAAGATCGGCAACTAATGAAGATGTATTCCATACATTACTATATACATCGGATCCATACATTACAAGTATTCGCAAACCATATGAAAAGAATGTCAAGGAATTGGACGAATTTACTCTGCATCTCTTGAAAGTGAATCAACTAATCACGGATCCTGAGGTTGTTCAGATGTGAAACCTACCTCTATTTATTATATACCTACCTTTTACATAATTATAATGTTAAGAGATAATAATACTTGAGGTAATTAAGGTTATTTTTTTATAATTTAGACTAACTATATAGAATACATAAGTTCAAAATGTAAGCTTAATAAATATTTTTTATTAAATTATTTATTTGTATTTTATTGTTTTATTATTCCTATTTAGTTATTTAGGGTTCAAAAAGAGACAATAAATACATTCAAGTGAAATTAAAATATTCCTACGGTTTTTTGACAAAATCGTAAGTTTAAACTCGAGTAAAACCGCAAGCAAAACCTATTGCTTATTATATGTAAACTTAATTAAATATATAGAGTATGAACTATGTTGGTGCAAAATTTCAACTGTTTATCTTGAAAAATGAGAAAGATATAGATTTTTAATCAGAAAAAGACCCATATTTTCCATCGTGCGCCGCCACAATTTTTAAATCTGTAATATCTTCATAAATATTAATTTAAATCCTATACTGTAAAGGGCAATATTGATCTATATTGAATCAAACATTTATTTGACGTATTAAATTGGATAAGATTAAAATTGTATTGGTTAAAATCGCTTCGAAAATTAGCCGATATTTGTCGTAAAAAGTAAATGACAAAATTATGTTATTGTGGGACATCCATAAGAGATAGGCATATGCCATCGAGGACTTTTTTTTAGACCTTTTCAATGTGTACAATATTTAGTACATTATTTTGATATATCTTGTAGGGTTCAGCCTGCGTTTCACTGCAAACGCAGAAAAATGTAATTATTTACGACAACACAATAGAAAAAACAAAACTAATAGTATTTCTTCACAATTTAATGGATGTTATTAACTTATTATAAATTATAAAGCTTCCTCTTTAATCACACAAAAAAACCACATCAAAATCCGCGGAGTTTTAAAGATTTAATCGTACAAGGGGACATAGGGAAAGAGAAAATGACTTTGTTTTATAATATGTAGTGATGAAATATATAATTATGTATACGTGCGTACATTTAATGTGTCCACGATTTTATCGAACTATTAATAATAGTGAGAATCAGATTTATTTTTACTATTATGTTGTCATCATCATCATCATCATTTCAGCCGAAGGACTTCCACTGCTGGACAGGCCTCCCCCAAGGTTCTCCACGACGACCGGGCCTGCGTCTCCCCCATCCAGCGGTTTCCCGCGACCTTCACCAGGTCGTCGGTCCACCTTGTCGAAGGCCTACCCACGCTACGTCTTCCGGTTCGAAAGAGAGGAGAGGAGGAGATCCGCAGAGGAACGAGAGTAAACGACATAGCCCGAAGAATTGCAACACTAAAGTGGCAGTGGGCTGGACACATTGCCCGTAGGACCGATGCCCGATGGGGCCGACGGGTTCTCGAGTGGCGACCACGAACCGGAAGACGTATTATGTTGTATTATGATGAAATTATATATTTCGATTAATCCATATCCGTACTAATATTATAAATGCGAAAGTATCTCTGTCTGTCTGTCTGTCTCTCCGGCTTTCACGCCAAAACTACTGAACGGATTGTAATGAAATTTGGTACATAGATTGTCTAGAGCCTGAGAAAGGACATAGGCTATAAAAAACCCCGCCATGACCAATAGGAGCGGAGCAGGAACAAAAAATGTTGCGAAAATGGGACGCGGACGTACATATTGCTCCCATTATTTCAACAGGCGCTTATTTTATATCAAATGAACTCTTTCGGTTCGAAGCTTACGCAGGTGAAACCGCGGGGCACAGCTAGTCATTAATAATTCATGCCCAGGCGGAGGAACTGCCTTATAAAACCATCACTTACCTAGCCCATTCATCGTTTCTATGGTTTTCCCTTACTCTTAAACCTATTGAAATCAACCAAAAATTTTACTCGCGATATTTTGTTCTTGTATTATGATTAAATATAATACTTTAATGGGGCTGTTTGGTTGTGTGCGTTAATTCCAGAGTATGTTGTAGATAGAAGCCTCCTAATCATAATATCGGGTTACACACAGTCAACCCTTTACCTATATATTTTATTATTTATGTAACATAGTAAAATATATAGAAGGATACAACAAAATTACGATTTGAGTAAAAAGGTATGTACTGCTTATTTCATACGATATTTCATATGTTATATTTCAGACATTCGCAAGGAGAAATGAAAAGAAATGTAGACATAAAACCTTTCCTTCATAAAATCCTGTATAAAGTACTGAGACATGGTTATACAGCTGGCTGTATGCGTGGCTGTACCATGTCGATTGATGGCACTGTTGACGCAGTAGTTAGGCTGCTGCGCTGCGTGTCGTGGATTCAATTCTCGCATCGATCAAATATTTGTATGACCTGCAAGTTGTTGTTCTAAGTCTAGCTGTTTGTATAATATGTGACTATATGTTTGTAAACGCACCCATGATACCGGATGTGTGTCTATCACAAAATTTATATATCTTTACCCGTGGAAAGTCACAAAAGACGTCTCGCATAAACTCCAGGTCGTTGTCAACCGCTGTCTTCGCCATTTTCTCGGTTTATACTGGCCCAAGAAAATCTCAAATGTAGATTTGTGGAAGCGCTCCGGTAAAACTTCAATTGACCCGCAGATCAAACGCCTCAAATGGAACTGGATCGGTCACATACTAAAAAGGGATCCTGAACATATACCAATGCAAGACATAGGTCTTCTGGAACTGGAATCCCCAAGGGAACCGTAAATGTGGCCGTCCTAAGCAGATGTGGCGGCGAACGGTCATCTAAGAACATAGGGAAGCCCTGGAGCAATATAAAATGTGTAGACCGAACGGGATGGCGGCGCGCTGTGGACGCTTCTGCCCCGTCTAGAGATACAGGAACTTAAGTCAGTAAGTCGATTAGTAGTCAATTGTGGTAATGTTATTGTGGCGGCAATGTACCTGCCACGAAAGATTTTAAACAAGAATCAAGGGGACTATATTTAGGATATCGATATATTAGAAATAAAATATATGCTAGAATGATGCCTTCGGAGTATATAGAGTGTATCTCTTTGATTAAGGTAATAAAAACGGTAACCACTTTCCTCTAACCTTCAGATGCGGTGTTTGGAGACCACCAGACCAGATCACGCAAGAAGACGTACGTCGACACTATTCACCAGCAGACTCAGTGACTTTATTAATTTTGAATTTGAGGCCTAAATCCTCCCGCTACTTTAAATATTTAAAAAAAATATTTACTTTATATAAAACTAATTACATTTCCCGTGACCGCTAGATGATCGCGGTCATGACTTGCTAGCTTGACAGTTCGACAGAGAGTACCTCCGCCACACCGCTCGGTGACACGCAAAAGAACGGTGGAATTTTTGCGTTCTGTTTGCTTTTAAGTTTTCGGCAGCATCCACCGCCGATAAATACAAAAATCAGAGAAGATATTCAATAGTTATAATCTTCTATAGCTCAGCGTTAATCCCAGTCGTTTCCGAAAATTTTTTCAGCTTTGGAGTCTGGGGTCCGCTTTACACTTTTTCTCGGTGGTAGGCAACAACATCAGCCGCCGGCATAAGTTACCACCCACCAGACAAAGTCTTGCCGCCAAGCGATTCGTCATGTTCCGGCATGATGTCTGGTGAAGCCGTACGGAGGACGGGTCTGAGCAGTTGTGTTGCGATGTGTACCGGGTACGATGCGCCTAATGTTGTTGTGTCGGGAGTTTGGTCGTGGAGGGTCTCCAGATCATCCTCTGGCGCAGCATCGTTGGTCGTGCTGTTGGGTTAAACATTGCATCACCTCGCTCAACTGCCGTCTTCCTTCCTATTCACTCAGTTTTTTTGAGTGAATAGGCTTAATAAGCTAGTGCGTTACGATTGTATCACTGCTTACCATCAGGCGGGATTGTAGTCAAGCACTAGTTTATAACTAATAAAATAAAAAAATAAAAAACCAGTCTAACTGCTGATTTTTGCTAAACTTCGATATTTTTACGTGAAGCGACTGCAGTCTAACCTCCACAATTCGAAGGCGATATCGAAGCATTACAGCGAGACTAATTGTTGGACTTTTGAGGGCTCCAACAACCCGTAACGACTGCTATTAGATGTTCATAACCATGGGAACCGGGACCAACGGCTTAACGTGCTTCAGACCAGTGCAAATATTCATATTCATGCATATAAATATCTGCACTGCGCGGGGATCGATGATGATGATTTTTTTTTTAAAGGGGAAGTTATTAAAGTTTAGCCCATCTTTGTAGGCATTAGCAGAATCAGTTATCGATACCTAACAATACGTTCACGGATCGGACAGGGTTTTCTTTACACATTGTATATGCGTATTCGCAATAAATGCGCTGACTTTGAAAGGACTAAGAAAAATAAATCGCGATAATAAAGGTTTTCTAACTAAATAAATATTTAATGTAGTTAGGGTCCAAACAAAAATGGTGGACTGATACTTGATTGGGGTCGAGACCATTAATTTTCGTTAAGGACGCCTTCTGTCGCGGTAAAGCAACACAATCTAAATCACTTTGATTATTTTTTTAAGAAAAAAAGAAAACATTACGCTGTTCTTTATCAGCAAACTAGAGACATTTCTTAGGTACAGATTTGTATTTAGCAGTTGTTAAAGCTTTTAAACACGACATTATTATATGTAATTTTGCTGGTAACTTTGGATTCGGCGGAGAGGCATGCGAAGAGGCTAATTGGCGACCCTCACTTTGTTCAAAACGGTCTTCATAGCGTGGAGGACACGCGAAGACTAGCCAGCATGTCGTTCTTCTATAGAATGCATTTTGAAGAGTGTGCGCGAGAATTGTATGACTTAATTCCCCCATCTCCGTTCCATCATCGGACGAGCTGTGGTACGGCGAGTATCCGCCCTTACCTTGTTGACAATCTGTTATACCGCGTTCATCGAGGGACTGGAACAATTTGCCAGTGGCGGTATTTCCATCTGACTACATTTTACATAAGTGCCTCCAAGGCAAAAGTGAACAGACTCTTAATTAACTAGCGCGCTATACCACCAACGATCGCTTCACTGCTTACCATTAGGCGGGATCACTGTAAAGCTCTAGTTTATAATAGGTAAGAAAAAAAATTGTGAACCACAAGGCGAGGCCCTAATTTTCGACATTCTCTCGTTCATAAAGTAAACTAAAGTTTAGTTCACTGCATTTTATTCTTTCTCTTTCATTAAGAAAAGGACAGAAGATAAATATCAATTTAGTCCTGTCAAATCAGTCAGCGCCTGACGTAAATTGACGTATTTTTAGTTGTCAAGTTTTTAATCACGTCTAATGAAATGAAATCGTTTATTAAGCAAGTAGGATCACTGATCACTTTTTGAGCTGCTCGCTCTGTTAAGCATTTTTATTAAGCAATATGCGTAATTATAAGGTAAATTATTGTAAACATTTTCATCACACACATTCACATTCATATCACATTTTTTTTTCAAACATTCATATGTTTCTTTTTTTTTAACTAGATGAAGCCGGCACTTCCTAACTGACTGCCTCTGAGAAGAAATAGCCGAAACAAACTCAGGGATCATCATCCTTTTTCAAGCCCGGACATTAAAAATGAAAATGTTTACAATAATTTACCTTATAATTACGCATATTGCTTAATAACAATGCTTAACAGAGCGAGCAGCTCAGTCCCAAGCTTTTTTGTCTTCTAAATAATATGTGATTTTATAATACCCCTTTTGCAAAGTTTGACCTTTACTAAACCTTTACGGCCCTAAACTTAGCTTTGCCGTATTAAAATCTTGGCGGCCTTGGAAAATAATAATTTGACAGCACTAAAGTAATATTTTATCTGCCGTACTTTTCATAATTACATAATTATAAAGAAAACAAGATGATTTTATATTTTGTATAGTTTGTGAACAAGGGAACCGATAAAAATCATCGGCACCATTGACGATGAATTTTACAATATTTTTTAAATTACAATATAATAAATAATAATATATTACAAAACACCTGCGGTTTATTAGTACACTTCTATTTCGCTAGTTACGGCAAAGTCCGCTTCACCATGTTACTTTTTGCTTAAGGGAAACCCGAAACACGTGTCTAGTATTTTTAGATATAGAATCTATGTACAAAATTTCAAAAAGGTATGAACAATAATGACAAACTTATGAGCTCGTTTTTATACATTAGTACACTTCTCACCCGCCCGAGCCTGCGGCGGCGCGGTATCTTCTTGCGTTTATCACTACCTACATATTATAAAACAACGTCACTTTTTCTTTCCCTATGTCCCTTTGTATGATTCAATCTTTAAAACTACGCAACGGATTTTGATGCGGTTTGTTTTTAATAGATAGAGTGATTAGAGAGGAAGGTTCCTATGTATAATAACATCCATTAAATTTTGAAAAAATACTATTGTTTTTGAGGTTTGTAATGTGATGTCGTAAATATTTTTTTTTTCAGCGCTTGCAGTGAAACGCAGGCTGAACCCTACTAGATTTATCAAAATAATGTATTAAATATTGTACATATTGAAAAGATCTACAAAAAAGTCCGCAATGGTATAGCTCTATCTCTTATGGATATCCCACAAAAAAAAAATTCATTTACTTTTTACGACAAATACCGGCTAATTTTACAACGCGACAAATACAGCATTAATCCTTAACCAATTTAAATAAATAAATATATAGGAATATAACATGGAGTAAAAAATATTATTGGAATCGATTCAGTTGCTTATTCTGAACAAACTATATTCAGGTTTCTTAAACAGAAAAAATAACGTTGTATGTAATATGTGCCTCATAAAAAAAGATAACATCTATAGATTTTTCTACTCGTCTATAAAGACTTATGGTAACAACCATCGTACTGTTAGTAGTAGGAGTAAGGAAAACATTTATTTTCTTTTTGTTTATAAAATGTATTACTAATCGTGTAACTGAATAATGAGCAAGTTTACCCTGACAACTGACGGAAAACATGACGCAAAAAACAGCTAGAGGGTACAAAAACACAGAAGAAAATAGAAAGAAATTAGCCTTTCTTTCTGTTTTTGTTATTATGTTGGTGTCGGCTTCTAGTCCAACCAGATACTTACAGATAAATACTAGTATTTTTAACCGACTTCAAAAAGCAGGAGGTTGCACAATTCGACCGTATATACGCTTTTTTATGTTTCTTCGCGGATAACTTCGTCGTTTATGAACCGATTTGATAGTACTTTTTTGTCACGATGAGGAAATCAGGGGTTTGCAGACCAGAAAAATGAAGGGGTCCGTACAAAAATCTTAGGAGCTACTAGTGCATTTGTAAGTTTTTCCTTTAGGTGTTTTAAAGGATTACAATTTAATAAACGTCTGGAGTAGATCTGATGATGAAGGCAAAGGACAGTTCAGGGAACTGCTCAGTGGTTTACAGTAGTTACTTTGCATTTGAACTTAATTCATATATATTGATGAGAACTTTGCAACGATATGGGTTATAATGAAGGTCTGCAGTAGATGATATGCAGTGATGATGAAGCAGAGACTCAGTCGAGGAAACTCCTCAAGGATTTGCAGCAGCTACCTTGTATTTGTGCTTGATTAATGTGTATTGATAAGAACTTTACACCTATAAGAGATGATGATGATGAAGACGAAGGATAGTTCAGGGAACTCCTCAACGGTTTACAGTTGCTACCTTATGTTTGGACTTAATTCAATTATATTGATGAGAACTTTGCACTCATATGACCCATATGGGTGCAAAGTTAGAAAGTTCAAATCCATATTAATATATAAAGCTGGAGAGTTAGTTTGTTTGTTTGATCGCACTAATCTCAGGAACTTCTGGTCCAATTTGAAAAGTTATTTTTGCGTTGGATAGCTCAATCATCCAGGAAAACTTTAGGCTATAGAACATCACGCTGCGACCAATAGAAGCGGAGCATAACTAACTTCACGCGAACGAAGTCGCTGGCGGCCGCTAGTAACGAATATACAAAAACCAAAGACACCATGACTTCCGAAATTAGTTATTTTTCACTTTGTAGTATTTTTCTAGAAGTCATTTTTTATATAACGATTTTTAGTGTAAGAAAAATACAAAGACATGTGTCGTCTACCAACCCAGACTAGGCCCGTATGGTGTATCATGGCTCACTCTTTCTTACAGTGAGGACGCCTGTGTTCGGCAAAAAGAACAGTACCAGCTGATTATTTACGAATCAACAAAACATAAATGACCAACGACGACCCACACAACACTGACGCAATAGAGGAAAGCCAGTCTTCTCTTAACATGCAGGTGCAGTTAAATTTAGTTTACAATGAAACTGTATCAGGCTCCGGAGCTCGCTTTAGTGTTAGCGTAAAGCCTGCGCGACTAATCCTAAGCAAGGTGTTAATCTATATCCTCCTATCGTATAAACTGAAGGAAGGATTCGGTTTATACTGAAATTGGATTATACGAATTGCTTGGTTAGTAGCGCATTTGTTTTGTATACCCGTATAAAGGGAAAGATAACCCTTTTGTTAGTTGCCTTTTTCCAATTATGTTCGCTGTACAATTTGTGTAAACATGTTTGTACGGACGGCAGCAGGTCAAGCTACCCGAAACTGTCAGATATTCCCAATCAAACATGAGCCTTAATGCTTTAGAGATAAAGTTGAAAATCGGATAAAGAAATCTGACAGATTGTAGTAGCGTGATGTGCTGTCGTCTGTAAATACTTAGTATTTGATTTTTATTTGTTGCTATATAATGTATTTGGTGTACTGTGTGCCTTTTAATCTGTGCCAATTTTTATTTGGTTATAATTATAAACTAGTGGTTGACCGCCCCATGGTAAGCAGTGGTGCAATCGTTGATGGTAAAGCGCGCTAGTTTATTAAGAGTATATTCACTCAAAAAACTGAGTGAATAGGAGGGAAGACGGTAGTTCAGCAAGATGATGCAATGAATACTGCACCAGAGGAAGATTGATCTGGAGACCCTCCACGACCAAACAACCGACATAACATTTGGTGCATCGTACACGGCATACATTGCAACACAACTGTTCAGACCCCTCCTCCGTACGGCATTATATGTATTTACTTTTTCGCATTTAATATTCGTGAATTTAAATAAAGGAAACAATTGGCGACCACAGCCAAAGGCTCGAGTTAGGAGTTCCGATAGTATAATCATCATCATCATCGTCATTTCAGCCGATAGTCGTCCACTGCTGTACAAAGGCCTCCCCCAAGGATCTCCACAACCACCGGTACTGCGCCTCCCACATCCAGCGGTTTCCCGCGACCTTCACCAGGTCGTCGGTCCACCTTGTCGAGGGCCTACCCACGCTGCGTCTACCGGTGCGTGGTCGCCACTCGAGAACCTGGGGCCGAAAGGTTCTCGAGGTATCGGGCATCGATAGTAAAAGGTTAAAATAAATATGACATACTGCTCGATCTCCGAGATTCTTCACGCGACAGTGTAGATATGCCGGCTGCCCCACTGCTGCTGTATAGTCACGTTTCGTTGCATTATCGAAGTAAGGCTGGGCGACGCTCTCTGTGCTGGAAGTGGCATTGAACGGGAAGTCAATGGTGCTGGTCGTTGATTCCTCTCCGGTCTCACCGCCGCCGCCCGCTGATATGCCTGGGACAAAGAAAATGGTCCGTTTAGCAGGATCTTTTAGGGATGTTGTGATAATTTTATACTACAAATTATATAACCAAAGTTCAGATATTCAAACAATTTCTGAATGCGGTAAACTCAAAAACTATCGCAAGGATTACCATAGTGTTTTAGAAGGAAGATTTTGTTGAATAATTCATTATATAAAAATTAGCTAGAATATTATACTGACTATGTCTAGAAGATATCGACACAATCGTACAGAGAGCTTTACTAGCGTGCGCCCCGTAAAACAATGCATAAATACATATTCGAACTTTATTTTCTTCTTTTTCAGTCTATATAGGTCTATTGCTGGACAAAGAACTCCCCCAAGGCTTTACACAATGGCCGGTCTTGTGCTGCTCGCATCCATCGGCTTCCCAACCAACCTTCACCAAGTCATCGGTCCACCTTGCGTCCCTATGCTGCGTCTTCCGATATGTGCTCCAGAACCTTCCTTCCCATCGGTCATCTGGGTCAGCTGTAGTCTGAATCTCGGGGCTCAGAATATGATTTATATTGGTTGCGTAATGAGTGAATACATACTCGTATAATCGAAAAGCCATATTCGGCGTCAGTAAAGGGCTTTCCACTAGTGATCCCTTTAAAAGTGCTGAGAGTGAACGCGGCGCCTTTCACTTATGCTGCACTATATTTTATATGTCAGCTATGCAGCTGGGCCGGCATTATTTATAGTCTATGCAGACAGAGGATCCTACGAAGGGGAAAACTTTTATGTCAAGTGGTCAGTTTTGTTCGATTTAGTATACATGATCTTGATGTCAAGTATGAGTGTGCGGGTTCGATAACAGCCAATTACCAATGTAACTTTTCTAAAGTTATAGGTACTTTTTAAGTATATCTTGGACACCAATGACTGATTACAAGGTGAAGGAAAACATCTTGAGGAAACCTGGACTTTCTAAAATCTAAAGTCTAAAATCGCCAACCCGTATTAAGCAAGCGTGGTGATACCGCTCAATACTCTGTATGAGAGGAGATCTGTGCCTGGGTACAGGTCTCGTAGTCGGTCGGTCGTCGATCAGTAGTAGGACGATAATAATAATAATAATTAATAATTGTTTATTATTTCAACAACAAGTAACATTACAGACTTGTGATTGGAGGCTCCTTTTAAGCAGAAAAGCCTGTGTTAGGAGACTCTGCTATTCCTTAACTTAATAAGTTTCAATAAGGTACTTGTTTTATACAAAATTAAACTAAATAATAATAAAAGAGAGGCTTAAGGCTAAAAATGCAGCACGCGGCCAGGCATGCGAGTGAGTAAGTGAGAGTGAGTGATAAGGAGTGAAAATTTGTGTGTGTGGGTGTGTGTGTGTGAGAGAGAGAGTGTGTGAGTGCGTGTGTGCGTGTGGGGGTGTGTGCGTGAATGTGAACGCAAATGAATTAGAATGTGCTCATGATGGTGCAGAGATGTAGGCTTATGTTTCTTTTAACAACGCCTCCGTTTCATCTGTTAGTGATTTTATCCAACTAGTTAGAATTTTTTTTAATTCGTATTGTTTCTTATTATAAACATAAATTTCTTTGTTAATTCTATTGTATAGCTGAGCTGAGCGTCTTTTGTACTGAATACTAGCGAACTTGGTTTTGGTTTGAGGAACTTCCACTATGAGATCTCTTCTTCTTTTTAATGTTAGTCTAAGGTCAAAAGGAATAGCTTTGTGTTTCTTAAGCATTGTTTTAATTATGTATAGCTTTCTAACCGAGAGTAAATCGCTCATTTGGTAAAGATTTTGCGTAGGATATCTGATGTTTTTAAAATAAATAAGTTTTATCAAAGCTCGTTGACTCCGCTCAAGGTCAATGAATTTTGTCTTAGCTGCAACCCCCCCAAAAAGGGAATCCAGTACACTAGGACCGACTGTACTAAAGCTATATATATTTCGTTTAGATTTCTGGAGGCATTTGAATTTTTGGGTAAAATAAAAAGGTTGATGATGTACCGTATTGACAATTTGAAAATGTTTTACGACAGTTAATAGCATTTTATTAGTTTGGGAAATCATCAAATGACCTCTCCCGGTCTAACGGGTGGGTTTTACTGACTAAAGGCACACTTATCGTTATGTCATTTAAGTGTGATATGAGCTTTAAACCCACCCGTGTTTCTTCACTTGCCTGTGACCTAGGGCAGCGCATTGTTCGGAAGAAATACCGTGGCCCTGGTAGGATGTAAGTCTTACCTCAAACGCACATAAACAATAAAACAGTTAGTTTCATGTGAGGATACTCAGTAACATCTACTATTTCGCTGCGGTACAGTAAGATAGTTAATTTCGTTTCACAGCTACACAGTTCCATGGGGTGCAATTCGGTCGGCAGTTCATTTACATAAAACGACGTTTTTGTGCTAAAAGACATCACTAACCGACGCCGACGCTAACAAAATTTCTGAGAACATTGGATTAAAAATTATTGCGGTTGTTTACTGAATAATAGATTGTTTTGCATAGAATTTAGAGTCTAGTTTGATTTGATGGGAAGTTAAGGAGACAAAGTGGGTCATAGAATTTTGTTGCACCTAAATCCCAATTTACTTATTATGCTAAAAGGAAGTATATGGAAATTGCATGCTTAGGGAGTAATAACATTATGGATACAAATTTTTAGACGCTGGAGGAAGGAACTTTATAATGTCTACGTTTTAGACTAATCATCCAAATCAGAAGGTCAATCCTCGTAGTTTGAAATGTTCAAATTCAACTATTCAAGTCGCCGTCACTTCTCGGTGGCAGACAAATATCAAAACCTTGTCAAAATATAGGGAAGTTAGAAGTATTTTTTGAGAAACTGAAAACGTTCTTAAAATAAGCCATTTTCAGGGTTCCGTAGCCAAATGGCATAAAACGGAACCCTTATTTTTTGTTGGGATGGGAAATCATCAAATGACTTGTCCCGCTCTGGGCGGAGCGGAAGGGCGTGTCAGACTTTTACTGAATAAAACCTACCCGTGTTTCTTCACTTGGCTGCGCTACGACCAGGGCCACGGTTTCTTTTTTAACCAACCCGAAACCCTGTCAAGATGTGCTGACATCTCTCTGAGGCGCGTGTGTAACACAACACGCCGTCGTCTCGCGCCTGATCCTTACCGGGCGGCGAGCTGCCCACTGCTCACCGCCCGCAGGCCCGCGCCTGCGGTGGTCGGGAGCTTGATCTTGTCTCCCGATCAGGGCGTCTCCTGCGGCGGCTAGTGGAGTGAGGGCGCTGGTATTCCCGCTTCCTCACGCACTCTGCCTCCTTTTTAGCCAGCATCACTGCTTCGCCACACCGACACCCTGGCTTTTCCTCCCGCCTTATCCGGAACAGGAACCCCCCGAAGCAACCACGAAGCAAGCCAAAAGCATGAGATTCACTTAAAATAGGCGAAAATATTAATAATCTTATTTTATTGTTCACTTAAAAACACTCTTTTCAGTTCAATTTTTTTAAAAGGGTAAGAGAGTCTCTACCATTAAAACATAATTTAATTTGAGTGGGTATAGTCTCTCATACCTCGGAGATACAATTTCATAATATTTATTATTTCGCCAGCGCGGATGTTGGGAAGTGTCACAAGATACACGAGTTTAAAAGCACAAGCTTAATTTTTGTATCTTGTTAATCCGTGTGCCAACTTCAACAAAGAACAAGAAACACTGTATAATTCTTGATAATTATACCATTTTCTCCAAAGGTAGCCATTTGATTGGCAGATCAATCAAAATAACTAAATGTGAAAATTTGTGTTTATGGATATCCATCCATAAACACAAATTTTCACATTTAGTTATTTTTACTACTAAACGAATTTGGATGAAATTTGGCATACAGATACTTTATAACTAGGAACAACAGGGTACTTTTTATCCTGATATTCCTTCGGAGTCGAAACTTAGCGGGTGAAACCGCAAGTAGTGCTAAATAACTGGAAAATCGGTTAAAATTCTTTGAAGTGCTGCTTAATACTCGAACTTAAATCTAAACTAATATATAAAACCATATAGTTTGTTTGTTTATTTGAACGCGGTAATCTCAGGAACTTACGGGTCCGATTTGAATTTTTTTTTTCTTAGGATAGCCCATTAATTAATCCAGGAAGGCTTTAGACTGTATAACATCACGCTGCGACTAATACGAGCGGAGCATAAAAAAAAATTTGGAATGTATGCTGTATTCTGTGGGGTTAAAATAAAATGCTCAAATAACTAACTCCACGCGAAATAAAGTCGTGGGCTGCCGCTAGTATTACATAAGGTGGTTTAACATACAATAGGTACTCTACAAAGTGCTTCACAATAACTCGGTATTATGTTGGTTGGCGTCAGTCGGCTTTGTGTGTCTGACTAGAAACAAGATTATCTTGTCTCGAACGCAAGCCGAGAGGTGTCCACTATCCTTCTCTTGACTGATTTATACAGTTCGCCCAATGAAAATCGTAAATTAAATGTAAAGTTCTGTAGTGGACCACATATTAACAACGTGTCATAGTGACGTCACATATATTCTACATCTCGCAAGCAGAGTTTACCGTGCAACTAGCATACATACAACTTCCCAACTTCAACCGTTGAACAAGACGTGCCCGCCAGACACAACACTAGTCTGGTCGGAGGATCCTCCCTTTTCTATGGAGGATATGTGAACTTTATACCCTTTTCCTGATGCCTCTAAAATATTTCAGAGGTATGAGGAAACCACCTATACCACCAAAAAAACATCACATTTCAAAAACAATATATACAGATTTTATTATGAAGCGAAAAGCCCCTTAAACGTACGCGACGTCAAAAGCGTGGTGTACTCCACACTATCGCTCCATGGTTGCTAAAAATCCATCGAGCATCGCTTTCTTTGAACGAAGTCTCTCTATTGTGTTGCCTTCAGAAACTACGTTTATTCAAACTTTGCAACAACTCTGCAACCCTGCAACAACTTTGTAACAACCCTGTAGGTATAGGTTCCATGTAAATGGATTCACAGATGTATTCCAAACTATTTTGCAATAGTCTATCGTGGAATCTTTAGCAAAGGGAAAGCCTTTTGAAGCTTTAACTTAAATAACAGTCCTTTCAATAAGTCTGTGTTGGAATATAGTTTGTAAATTCTAGGGTCTTTAAAAAAAAAAAAAAACTAGTCATTTATTCAAATTAGGCTGAGAATCAGCTCTTTTTGAACGTCAATATTACATAAGACAGTCTTCCAAAACGCCCACCAATCGACACTTCCTAGTGCTCTGGGAAGAAAAAGTGGCGGAATAAACTCCCCATAATTAATTGCAATAATTGAAATGTAAACAAACTTTTACTACACTAACACTAAACTTTTAATTTAAATTTTTGTGTTTTATATGTTCTTAACTTTGCTCTCATTATTTGTCACTGTTTGATTCTCTATAGTCTGTCTTGTTTCCATTAGTCTTAGTGTAGCGTAATATATTTTTCGATGTAGCAAATTATATAAATCAATGCTATGTACGCCGTAATTGTCATGTACATTAGTCCTTTAGTTATTAAGACTACGCTAGCATAAGTTTAATGTATGTGATGTGGCTGTGCTTTAAATAAATAAATAAATAAATAAACAAACCCCGCTGAAGTTAAATTCGAGTTTAATCACTTATCAAAGGAAAATTATTACATATATCATTTAGATCACAGCACTTTTCCTTACAATTAATTTTTGAATAGTATTATCAAATGCCAGTAGGCGTACCAAAATATGGTGTTCATCTGGCTCATGATAACGAACCTCTTATTACAGACCCAAATGAGGAACTATTTCTTATTAAATAAATGTCAATAAATCTAAGAAAAATAATTAAATGTCAAAATGTCATTACTATAAAATCAAAAGTACAATTCCACATGATATGAGATCATTACAATAACCTAACGCAGAATTTCAGATTTAACTTTGAAATAATCTAATCGAAGAACTCAATTCGTATGTGGTACTACAAATTAACACCCAAGCGTATTTTTCTGATCCTGTTGGTTCTATTATTATCAACTACTTTTAGATCAGATTTTCGATCGGCAAAGTAGCCAACTGCAACGTCATACCCGGTGAGAGTCTCACTGCACAACACCGTCTCCTTGTCATGGACCTCTGCGTAAAGGCCCAACGTAGACGTGTAGAGGACTGTCGGCGCCAGATCCGGTGGTGGCTGCTTGAGGAAAACAGGTCCCAGGATTTTGCGTCGGTTATTGGCGACAAGTGCGTCGGTACCGATGGAGAACCTGTGCAAGACCACTGGGACAGGATCCAGGCAGCTATTACGGGGGCGGCGCGGGTGGTACTCGGCGTCTCTAAGGGCGGCCGCAAACGTGACAAGGAAACCTGGTGGTGGGACGACACAGTCCAGAGGGAGACTACGGTGAAGAAAGCCCTCTTCAAAACGTGGCAAGCGACCGGATCTCCTGAAGATCGTGATGCATACAAGGTTGCCAAACGTGCCACCAAAAGAGCTGTAGCCAGAGCCAGACGAGACCACTTGCAACCTCTCTACGAGAAGTTGGAATCGTCTGAGGGGCAAAAGCTCATTTACAAGTTGGCACGTTCCAGGGTCAAAGCGGCACAGGATATATCCAAGTGCCGTTGTGTAAAAGACCCAAATGGCAACCTGCTATGCGAGGACCTCGCGGTGAAGGAGAGATGGCGCTCGTACTTTCACGAGCTGCTGAACAAGCAGCATCAAGAGGTGCAGACACCGGAACTCCCTCCGAACCTTGGATTAGTGCCTCTGATAACGCCTGAGGAAGTCCAAACGGCTCTTCGTCGTATGGGGAATCGGAAAGCTGTCGGAGCTGACGGAGTCCCCATTGAGGCCTGGAAGGCGATGGGTTCTCGCGGTGTGGGCATGCTAACTAACTTTTTCAATCGCGTGCTCCTGACCGGCAAAATCCCGAGCCAATGGAGGCTGAGTATAATTACTCCAGTCTTTAAAGGCAAGGGCTCGGTTCAGGAGTGTGGCAACTATCGCGGTATCAAGGGCATGTCCCACACCATGAAAATCTTTGAGAGGATCGTAGACTCCCGAATCCGGCAGGAGTGTGCTGTCTCGGAGTGTCAATATGGGTTTCGGCCAGGGTACGGAACCATGGACCCTATCTTCGCACTAAGGATCGCCATGGAGAGATACAGATCGAAGAACACGCCTCTGCATATGCTCTTTCTAGATATGCAGAAGGCCTTCGACTGTGTCCCTCGCGGGGTGATCTGGTGGGCACTGAGGTCCAAAGGGGTACCTGAAACCTATGTCGACATAATTCGAGACATGTACCTCAATTCCGATTCCGTTGTCAGGACCGCTGTTGGCGACACTAAACCCTTCCCCATCACCGTCGGAGTCCACCAGGGATCCGTCCTTAGTCCGTTTCTGTTCAGCGTGATATTAGACGTTTTGTCGGACAGCATCAAGGACTCACATGAGCAGCCTCCCTGGCTACTCATGTATGCTGACGATATCGCGCTGGCGGACGCGGACAGGGAACGGTTGGTGCGGCGTGTGAATGCGTGGAAGGACTCGCTTGAGAACGGAGGTCTGAAACTCAACGTGTCGAAGACCGTATACTTGGCCAGCAACACGACAGACCCCATGTCTGTGCGCATAGGCGGAGACATGGTCGAGCGCACGGACCAGTTTAAATACTTGGGGTCTGTGCTTCACGCGTCCGGCGACATTGATTGCGACGTCAAGGCACGTATTTCCGCAGCTTGGGCGAAATGGCGTGAGGTGACAGGTGTCACTTGTGACCCCAAAATTTAAGCTTAAGGGACAGGTCTATAAAACCATCATTAGACCTGTTCTCCTGTATACTTGGGGTCTGTGCTTCACGCGTCCGGCGACATTGATTGCGACGTCAAGGCACGTATTTCCGCAGCTTGGGCGAAATGGCGTGAGGTGACAGGTGTCACTTGTGACCCCAAAATGCCGGTTAAGCTTAAGGGACAGGTCTATAAAACCATCATTAGACCTGTTCTCCTGTATGGCAGTGAGGCGTGGCCTGTGCTTGAGCGACACAAGCAGGAGCTGCGTGTCACGGAGATGAATATGCTGCGGTGGATGTGTGGAGTTACGCGGAAAGACCGCATCAGGAACTCCCGCATCCGGGGCAGCCTTCGTGTCCGTGACATTGCAGACAAACTGCAGGAGGGTCGCCTACGCTGGTACGGCCACGTCTTACGGAAACCGGCATGTTACGTGGGTAACAAATGTCTTGCCATGGCGCCTCCGCCGGGCCGGAACAAGCGGGGTAGACCAAAGAAGTGCTGGCTTGACGTTGTAAGAGATGACATGCATGCCAACAAGCTCTTACCACAGGACGCTAAAGATCGTGCGAAATGGAGGAGAATGTGCAGGAAAGCGGACCCCGGGCTCCAACGCGAAAGCCGCGGATGCAACCGGGATAAACGCTGAGATGATGATGACTTTTAGATCAGATTTTAAGTACCCCAATCTCTTTGGTCTAGTATAATTATTGATTAGTAACTACAGGAATGTATAATTTATTACAATTAAGATTTTCCCGTGACAATACAATAACGAATAGGGTATACTTGTTGCTTTGTGATCGGTTTTACAGATTAGGATCATTGCGGAGACTGTATATCTGAGTGATTTCCACCCAGTGGCATCAATATCCGCATGAAAATTGAAAACATATTTAAAATGCTTTTGGTGGTACCGCGCACTCTTTAAAATAATGACGTCATTTTCTCTCGCAGTATAGGGTCGCGGTCTATAGGTATGTAGTCGAGATTACATCCATGATTTTTTCATCGAAGATAGTTGACCCCAAAAAAATGTGAAGTAAGATATACTGTCGGGATGACCCTTCATAAAACAAGTAGTAAATTCCTATGAGGTCAGGGTAATAAAACTGTTATATTAAAGATCCATCTGTGCCGACCTACCGACATACCTAATCTCTTCATAGTTGAAGTTGGATAAAAATAGTTTTCTTATTTTAAAATTATTTACGATTTTTTTGTTGGGATGGGAAATCATCAAATGAGTTCTCCCGCTCTGGGCGGAGCGTAAGAGCGTGTCAGACTTTTACTGACTAAAACCCACCCATGTCTCTACACCTGCCTGGGCGACGGCCGAGACCATGGTTTCGGCCATGGCCACGGTTTCATTATTGACATGTATTTGGAAAAGTCACGTTAAGGCATTGGTTGCCATTGGTTGCCATTCGTAGATCCATTTTAGTCCGAAAGACTGACCACCAGTCTTACCAAGGGGTATCATATCACCCACTAACTGGGTTGTGAAGGTCAGATAGGCCAGTTCCAGGTAAAATAGTGGTGTTCAGGTAAAATAGTGGTGTTCAGGTAAATTCGGTTAGACTGGAAGCTGACCCCTACAGTTGGGAAAAGGCTAGGCAGATGATAAGTGACATCTGCTATTTTAGTAGTTTTTTTACGTAGGTTAAGGTCGTCCGGTGCTATAGATGGATGACATTATAACCATAGAAAGATAAGGAAGAAAGAAATAAAAATTGTTTATTCCGTACAATCAAAACGCATATTACCAGTAAATAATAAAACAGAAGTAAAATATAATACACTCAAAAGCCTCGTACTCAAACACGAATAAATTATAAACAATGTTTTCCTGGAGTCATAGCCAGGGCAAAGACAACACACATTATTTGACAATTGACATTGACAATTCAAATAGCGGGCATACGTGAATGAGGCCGACACAGGATGATTCTGAAACATTTCTACGACATCGCCGTTGAGCGGTTCACCATCACATCGATTCACTTTTTATTATTTCGCCGAGACGTCGATAATAGTTTCAACGATGAACGATTCGACGGGAAAATGATACACTTTTCAAAATTTCAACGATTATAAAGTCTCGCCGCCAAGCGATTCGTCGTACCTATTCCGGCATGATGTCTGGTGAAGTCGTACGGAGGACGGGTCAAAGCAGTCGCAACTTTGTTGCGATGTGTGACGGGTACGATGCGTCAAATGTTGTTGTGTCGGGTGTTTGGTCGTGGAGGGTCTCTAGATCAATTTCCCTCTGGCACAGCTTCGTTGGTCGTGTTGTTGGTTTTAGCATTCGCCTCGCTCAATGCGCCCCACCGAATGGTTCGACGACACAGCTGTGGTATTTAACACAGGAATCTGACCTGTAGACCTGATTCCGAATTATTTAAACTTTTTTTTCTCTCAGGGTGGAAAATCGTCAGGATTGTCCGCCGCCCTGGGGTGACGTTTTGGTCATCAAATGACCAAAACCCATCCGTGTTTCCGTGTTTCTTACACGGGTGGATTTTGGACATTTGATGACTTCCGAACCCAAAAATTGGTAGGCAGTGATGTAATGGTTGATGCTAGTTTATTAATTAGCCACTTAAATTGTAGTCAGACGGAAACACCGCCGCTTGCAAATTGTTCCAATCCCTCGATGTACGCGGTACAAAAGACGAGGCGAAACGCTTCATCCGGACTCGCCATGCGACGGGTCGTCAAAATTAAGTCATGCAATTCTCGCGCTCTTTCCAAAATGCATTCTATAAAATACCGACCTTTTTGAACTAAATCTGGCCAATTAGGCTCTTCGCACGCCTTTCCGCCGAATTTACACTAGTAGTATTAATTTTATTCGTAAGTATTGAAAGTTAATATTTATTTTATACTAGCGGCCGCCAGCGACTTCGTTCGCGTGGAATTAGTTATGCTCCGCTCCTATTGGTCGCAACGTGATGCGACCAATAGGATAACCTAAAGCCTTCCTGGACTAATGGGCTATCCAACGCAAAAAGAATTTTTCAAATCGGACCAGTAGTTCCCGAGATTAGCGCGAACAAACAAACAAAAAAACAAACTCTTCAGCTTTATATATTGGTATAGATGTATAATGGCGTTGATTCTGTTGTTCACAAACTAAACTAATTTTAAGTTAAGTGCATCTTTTTCTTTCCATTTCGTTAAGAAAAGGATAGAAGATAACATTATAGTTTAATCCTGTCAACTTAAGATACTCCATAGACAGTTTCGCCGCGATTAAAAACATGGCGACTAAAAATACGCCAGTTTACGTCAGGAGCGCACTAATTTGACAGGTCTAAACTGACATTTTATCTTCTGTCCTTTTCTTAATGAAATAGAAAAAAAAAGAATCGCGGCCAATATTGACTTTTTTTTTAAATTTTAAACTAGCGCTTGACTGCAATCCTGCCTGATGGTAAGCAGTGATGCAATCGTTGAGTGTAAAGCGCACTAGTTTATTAAGCCTATTCACTTAAAAAACTTAGGAATAGGAAGGATGACGGCCGTTGAGCGAGGTGATGCAATGTTAAACCCAAGACCAACACGACCAAACGAGGCTGCGCTAGAGGGAGATTGATCTGGAGACTCTCCACGACCAACTTCCCGAGACAACAACATTTGGCGCATCGTACCCGCCACACATCGCAACACAACTGGTCAGACCCGTCCTCCGTACGGCTTCACCAGACATCATGCCGGAACACGACGAATCGCTTGGCGGCAAGACTGTCTGGTTGGTGGTAACTTCCGGCGGCAGCCGATGTTATGGCCTACCACCGAGAAAGACTTTATATGTTTGTAAACTCATAAAGTCACGATACAGGTAAAAAATCCTAGTGTGGGTCAAATTTTTTAAAAAAGGAACCCGCATACACAAACAGCCAGGTCCTGTACAATTATATTTAGATCATACGAATAAATGTACTATCAGCTGTAGAAGTCCATTCTCACCTTAAAGACTACTGTCGCCTACGCTAAACCGGCCACGCACACTACCGCATTATTTTTTTTATCGCAGTCTCCGTCTTTCTTTAAAGTAATGCAAAATTTCGTTACTTCATTTGAAGTTAAGTTAGCGGTCGCACTTAACAATGGTGCTATCATAAGCGAGCGATTGTGGGTTCGATCCTTAATAAAGGTAAATCTTTTTGTTGTTTCATATAATTTAAAATTATGATAATTGATTTGTATTTTAAAGTAAAAATGTTTGCAAATAATATTTAAACGAATAGGAAAATTTATTGAATATTTATACCAAAAAAGGTTTTTATTATATGTTTTAGTTTACTATAGTGGTAATATAATAAAAAAATATATAAAAATAAAACAATAAGCATATTATAATGCAATATACTATAAAGTTATATATTATTCGGTATAGATATACTTATACTAACAAATGAAACAAACGTTGAAACGGCAGCATTGTAATATTTTATATAAAAGTAATCCTTGACAAACTTATGATATTGTTATGGTAAAAAATACAAAAAACATTTTTGGTTGTTAGATATGAAAATTATTATATTATACATATACCTATTATGATTAAAGAGGTTATAGCTTAATTATTCATTTTCTTAAAGAAAAGAGGATTGAAGCTTAACCTGAATATTAGTGCAATCATAAAATAATCTATACTAAAACACAAAATAGTGCTTATTACATTTACAATTTTTTTGCGTGTACTAGCATGGTACTAGTGCTGTCATCCTGCAGTGACTTTTTTCGGAGTTTGATGGCATGAGATTATAATCTTCAAGCGCTTTCTTAGTTCAAAAGTAAACGAACTTATTTCTTATCGAATTCCGAAATTATTGTTTTTATAATTTACCAAAAGTAATTTGTATTGAAATTGCAAAAGGCGACATCTGTTAGCCATTACGCCAACCGAACATATTACTGTCACTTAGCTAAATTACTTAAGAGATGGTTTAGAGTCCGTTATTAAGATATATAATGGTATATATTTAAAACACTCTGTAGAACACTTCTGCACTGTGATTGTTATAAATAGTTTTTTTTTTTTGTTCAGCTCGATAAGACTCCACCAGTCGCGCCAGTTTATTTTTAAACCACAAATGCAACCTCCCTTCTTCGCAAGATTTAAAAGTTTATTCAACGGTAAATATTGTCGTTTCATTTCACTTGTCTCGACAGCTACCTTCGTCCTCCAACCTCTTGATCTTGACCTCCAACGGCTTACAGTATTTCTCTAAAACAATAACAATTTTATTACAGACTTGCAACAAGCGATTAGTTTGCACCTTAACACAAATAATAATAAAAAGAACTTACACAAAAGCCGGTTATATTATATTTGAGATATATTGCTGCATATCCCTGCATATTGATTAAAAAAGTAAAACTAATAACACAAACTGGTAACTATATGTTCACCAACTAACAACAGCTAAGTAATATTATTTGAGTTATTGTAGCTAATAATAGTTATTGTAGGTAGCGGAATATTTTTTGTGAAGGAGTGATTCAGATTCTTTCAAGTCTACCGTCATCTTTTTATAATGACTCTAATATAGAAAAAATCTTAAAAGAAAGTATCATCTTTAAGTTGCGGATCGGTATTTTTAGATATTTTTGTTGTCAGCATTCATAACTCACCAATAAACATTTAAAAAATATTTTGTAAGTTATTAGATTTGAACTCGCACCACCTTGAATGCCTATCAAGGCGAAAACCGTTAGGCCATTGAAACACTTACTGTGGACGTTGAAATTAGTAAGTAGTACCTAACAATCATAAGCGGGCAGCAAGTTGTCAAAGTGTATGAGTGTGTATCAAACTTTATTATAGAAGAAGGTCGTAACTACAACTAGTATTGCTTGGCCATAGTTTTGTGAGATTGCAACTCGACTTTTGGTCTTGACTGTAACATGCGGCAACGGAACCAACGACACGCAGTATAGCAATCAATCACTCAGCCACTGCACCAAGCTTATCGTCTCTATATTTATATGTTTAGTCTAAAAATTTCAATGAAAACTAAATCCATAGATTTCATTAAAAGTTTTGGTAAATGTGCTAGCCAAAGCTGTGTATAGTTTATTTATGTTAACAGACTTATCCTACGAATATTAATGAAACTTTATTGGATCCTGAATTTTAATAGGTTCTGAAACAGTAGAATATGAGTAGGGATATTTTAGTCTAGATTACTTTACATTAACCTTGTATATTCTTAGTTGATATTGAAAATACAGATTTTTAAGCAGCTGTTGTTAAGTAAAAAAGGGTTAGAAGTAACAAAGAAAATACATTTATTTAACACAACCTAAAAGATACAAGATACACCAAAGACTTGGTGGTAGACCATAACATCGGCTGCCGGCAGAAGTTACCACCCACCAGACAATGTCTTGCCGCCAAGCGATTCATCGTTGATGTTTGGTGAAGCCGTACGGAGGACTGGTCTGAGCAGTTGTGTTTGTGATCTATGTCGGGTACGATGCACCAAATGTTGTTCTCCAGATCTCCAGGTGTCCAGATCAATCTCCCTCTGGTGCAGCATCGTTGGTCGTGTTGTTGGGTTTAACATTGTATCACCTCGCTCAACTGCCGTCTTCCTTCCTATGCACTTAGTTTTTTGAGTGAATGGGCTCTTAATAAACTAGCGTGTTTTACCATTAACGATTGCATCGCTACATACCATCAGGCGGGATTGCGGCTAAGCACTAGATTATAATTACAAAAAAGTGAGATGTAAGAAACTAGCTGTAAAGTGTGATTCACGACTACGCCAAAAACTATTAGAGATTTCTTCTGTACCATCGATCACTTATGCACTATATTTGAGCCAAATTCGATAAAGAATAGAGGTAACCAACCCTAAACCGCAAACGAGTAGTTTACGCCTAAAAGACAGATGTTAACAACCTTTTCTACATAGATGATTTTCATAAAAGTCATAATCATACTTCTTACTAATCTAAACAGTTTTTGTTTAGATATTTATATTATAATTTGCATAGAACACTTAGCCGATTTGAATGAAACAAGACACACATGTAAGCTAATATCCTATTAAGTTAAATTTTTGATACATATATGTTATAATATTAGTCCATACTTGAAAGTATTACAATGCGTTATGTAGTTGATTTGAAACCCAAAAGTGTATTGATAAATGCCTCAACTTTATTAATTGGTTGAATTCCATAAAATGTGTTTAATACCTGGATTTTATCCATCTTTCTTTTTTTGTAGGGCTATCACGCAAAATTAATGTCGACTTTTTAATAGTTTTTCGAAATACCAAAATATTATGCATGTTATTTTAGTGATTCTATTGAAATATCCTGCAATAGGAATTACTAATAAATATCTGGCATGTAAAAAAAGCTGAAATGGCTGGAAAACATCGCGAGGAAACCGGCATTTCTTAGAACTAAAAACTACACGTGACATCGATGAACCCTCTCCGGGCCTCACCGGAACTGTGCACCTCGGTGGAATGCAATGAAACATTTGCCGTAAGCGATAAGTAGCGTTAGCATCTTTCTTACAATTGTTTAAATACAGTTTAAATCCCCTGTTGTTATTACTGCTTCTGTGGAGTTTTTGCTTTGTTAAGTTTTTTTTTATCAAGTTTGTTTTTTACATTTTCGACACATTAGTGAAGCTTGTTGGTTGCAGCAACATTATATATCAGTCCATATGTATCAATTTCATTTTAAAACGTCATGAATAAAATGATCTAGTATTAAATATAACGCTTTAACATCAAAATGATCTTTTAATAAGATAAAAAAATGTTTTTTTTAACATATGTCTCTCATTTTTTACATGCTTTTTATTAGCTTCACTTGTATGTTTGCTTGCTTATTTTTTGTCCGTCTCTTACTCTTTGGACTACGAGTGAGCGGCTCATTACTGTAAAATGTCCTAACGTTTTCAATATGTTCGTTCGTTCATTTTTTTTAAAGAATATTGAACTCATCATTCTCCTGCCCTTATCCCAATTTATTTGGGGTCGGCGCAACATGTCTTTTTCTTCCATGCATCCCTATCAGAAGCCATCTCGGCAGTCACCCCCTTCTTAGCCATATCATCCTTCACACATTCCATCCATCGTTTCTTTGGTCTTCCCCTACTCTTATAGCCATCAACATTCATAATTAAGACTCTCCTCACGACATTCTCCTCAGTTCTCCGTAACACATGCCCGTACCATGACAACCGATTTCCACACAACTTTTCAGCTACCGGTGCCACTTTCAGACTTCCTCTTATGTACAGAATATTGAACTAAAAAGTTGAAATTAAATATATTTTAAAAAACTACAAAAACATGCTTTTAAAGAATATCAAACTAAAAAGTTAAAAATAAATAAAAAAAAAAAGCGTGAGGCGCTTTGTGCCATAATTTTTGAATATTAAACACCTCATTTATATTAAGCATATTTTTATAGCTTTTTAAATTATATTTATTTACAAACAATACCGTCCAAATGACGTCACAGAGCGAGGTGCGCAGTTAACTCGCGTGAGTTGTATAATTGTATTTGAAAGAGGAGCTGTGATGTAACACGCGGTAGACCACCATCGATCAACCCACCCCTGCCCGCGTGTTAGATCACAGCTACTCTTCCTAGAATTGAGGAGTCTTGTATCCCAGCGGGAGGTATTATATGATTACACTAATGGCGTACGTTAGTTAAACCGAATCGTTTTCCTTATTCCCTAGAATAAATCTCTTTTGAATAAATATTATTATTACCTATTATTTTTAATGAATTACGCTTTCCGCGAATGTATTATTTCGGTTCGCTTTCTTTGTCAAACCAATACTAGAATTTTTATGAAATGATTGTTGAAGAACTTACAGGAATATCCTATTATAATAATAGAGAATTGTGGCCTAAATCACCAAGTGTAATTGAAAAAATTAAGTTAATATATTTTCAGATAAATATCCCCATTAATAAGCACACGTAAACAATGTTTTTAAATACAAAACAGATAAAATTTAAATTAAATAATAGTAATACAAAATATTATTCAAAATAAAAAGAAAATAAATGACATTGAAGTAATAATCATAAGAAAACATAAAATTAATACAAAAATAATAACTAGTAATTTAAAGATTTTTATGAAATTACGTGTTGTTGAAATGTTAATATTACAAAGATATTCCCTCAAAACGCCCGCCCTTCGTCACTTCCTAGTGCTTTCGTTAGAAAGAAGTGACGGAATAAATTCCCCAAGGGCATAGCAGTTCATTAGAAACAAGACACCTGACTTTACACAATAATTGATAAATAAATAATCTTTATAAAATATACCTTCTCCGACACTGCTAAAGTAACGTGTCGGTTTGAGCAATGCTGGATGCTATTCAGCCTTTTCGCAATCATCATGAGTTAGCGCTAAACGGTACCCGGCGTATTCGGTCGCTTGAATACCGTCAGTGCGCGCCTCTTCGAACATACTCGAGGTACTGCAGTAACGGGGCTGCCCCATCATCGCCCTAAATGCGTTATTGTACTGGACGCAGGTGGAGCCATAACATTAATTAGAGTAGTGAGCCTACAGACTGCACTAGTACGCTCTAAGGAGCTTTCGCTAATTTCACCTTCTTAGAGCACCGCCCAAATCTACAGGTCATCATGTGCTTGACTGCAATCCCACTTGCAAGCAGGGATGCAATCGTTGATGGTAAAGCGCGCAAGTTTATTAAGCCTATTCACTTAAAAATCTTAGTGAGTAGGAAGGAAGTCGGCAGTTGAGCGAGGTGATGCAATGTCAAACTCAACAACACGACCAACGATGCTGCGCCAGAGGGAGACTAATCTAGAGACCCTCCACGATCAAACTCGCGAAACAATAACATTTGGCCCATCGTACCCGGCACACATCGCAATACAAGTGCTCAGATCCGTCCTCCGTACGGCTTCACCAGACATGTCTGCTGTCATGTTCGCTCCATGTCTGCAATAAAATTATTTTTCGCTTATGTTTTCGAAAACCTGTCTGTCATAGTATAAATTGACACAAAAATATGGGTATAATATAAAATAATTCTCTGAATAGATGATGTGTAGGTTAGACCCACATCTGTACTACCCATGCTATAATAATGTGCCAAACTATTTCTTTCCTATTTTAGCAAGAATAGTGTCCTGATTGAAATTGACAAAGGTTTTCGCATTATATCAAATAAATAATTCGGCGTTTCAAAAATCTTATTACTTCTTGAACATTTCCAAGGTTTATTTTTAACTTAGATAACTCGATATAGATTTCTTGTTTTGTGTACGGGAGTTCGCGTAGCAGTGATGCCCGCAAAGGAGGAGGGGGAGGGAGCGGCAATCTTTGCACCTTGATGCCATTAGTCGCCGCAGGAGATGCCCTAGACGACAGGATTCAGAAGCTGACTTCTGGCCTCCGTAAACACGGGCTTGAGGGCGGCGATCAATGGGTGGCTCGCCGCTATAAAATGTTAGTCTCGCTGAAAAGTTACTCAATTCCTAGCATCAGAAGTAATACAGCATAATTCAAGTTTACTTTGCTCGCATAAGTTTTGTTCAGAACCTCAAGCGAATTTAGTAGAAACCGTCTGCGCTAAACTTCATCAAAATTGTGTCAGCCGTTTCAGTATGAAGAAGTAACACGCGGACAAACACACTCACAAACTTACGCCTTTACATAAATACATTACCCTCATACATAATAGTACCCTCGGTTTCACCCGCGTAAGTTCCGATCCCGATGAGAATACGGGATAAAAAGGCTCTATGTATTAATTCTGATTATAAACCATCCATGTGCCAAATATCATTCAAATCCATTCAGGAGTTTTTGCGTGAAAGACTAACAAACATGCATATAAACTATCGTTTATAATAATAGCCGCGTCCTGAAGTGTCAGCCAAGTAAGTTTTAATCTAGTGGGAACACCGAGATAAAAAGTATCTACATATTTCTATTGTGTCAACTTTAATCCATACCCGTTTAGTAATTTCATAAACGCTTTTTGCGTGATTGAACCATCCATCCATAGTTTCTCACAAACTTTCGTATTTAGAATATAGTAGGAAGTAGGAAGTAAGCGGCCTCCGTGGCGTAGCGGTAGTGAACGCGGCCGTTGCCCAAGGAGGCGCGGGTTCGATCCCCGCGCAGTGCAAATATTTGTGTGCATGAATATGAATATTTGCACTGGTCTGGTCGTGAAAGCACGTTAAGCCCGTTGGTCCGGGTTGCCATACGAACATCTAATGGCAGTCGTTACTTGTTGTTGGAACCCTCAAAAGTCAAACAATTGGTCTAGCTACAATGATTCGATATCGCCTTCAGGTTATGGAGGTCAGACGGCTGTCGCTTCACGGAAAATATCGAAGTTTAGCCAAAATTAGCAGTTAGACTGGTAAAGCGGACCCCAGACTCCAAAGATGAAAAAACTTCGGATGCGACTGGGATTAACGCGGAGATGATGATGATGAGGTATTGATGATGAGGTAGTGTGATGTATTGTGTGTACATTTAGTTAGAGATTCTAAATAAATACCTAACAATCTGCTTGTAATGATACAGAATGTAAGCTAGTCTAGACTTTATTACCTATTATTTATTTGTTATTTAATTATTTTTATTATTTTCTAATCGCCAAGCAATCGAATTCGGAATTTCTATTTTGCATGATGTTATTATTATTTTTGATTATTTATTTAATGATTGTTAATTAATTATGCTATTTTTTTTTTTGTTAATAATGTGATGTAATTAGTTACATATTGCCTATCTAGTGGCACTCGTTATCATATTTACTTTTGTTAATATATGGATAATGTAGTGGGCTACAATATTCCTAATATTATGTACTAGCTTTCCGCCCGCGGCTTCGCCCGCGTGGAATTCGGTTATATCGCGCTTTTTATATTTCCCTCGGGAACATCTTTTTTTTTTTCAATAAAAGGTAGACAGACAGACAGAGTTACTTACGCATTTATAATATTAGTATGGATTTGAGACATGCAAATCTAACAAAATATTCAAAATAAATAGTCAAAATATTTACTGGAACAATTTCCTGCGACGATCTCCTCGTCTTTTTTTTATAAATTGTAAACTAGCGCTTGACCGCAATCCCGCCTGATGGTAAGCAGTGACGCAATCGTTGCTGGTAAAGCGCACTAGTTTATTATGAGCCTATTCGCTCTACCCTTGAAGATACTTAAGGCCCGCGTGGTAGATCACGGCTTACTCTTTCTCACTGAGAGGAGGCCTGTTTTCCAAGAGTGGAAACATTATAGACTTATTATGTTTAGACTTTTATAACATCGCGCTATGACCTTAAGGAGCTGAGGAAAATAAATCGCCAGGTAGAAGGCAAAGTGGGAACAAAGTAAGATATAATTAAGTAATCCGATATTCTCTGATACAACTGCGAGGCACAGCTGGTATAAATGAAATGAAATGAAATCGTGTATCAAGCAAGTAGGATCACTGATCACTTTACTTTATAAAATATGCTTGTACACTAATTTGCCATTTTTTTAACGTTATAAGCTAGTGTTTGACCGCGAACCCGCCTGATGGTATACAGTGATCCAATCGTTGATGGTAAAGCGCACTAGTTTATTAAGAGCCTATTCGCTCTACCCTTGAAGACACTCAAATTGTAGTCCGACGGAAACACAGCCGCTGGCAAATTGTTCCAGTCCCTCGATGTACGCGGTATAAAGGAGGAGGCGAAAAGCTTCGTCCGGATCGTAGTGGTGTTAACAACGTAAGGGTGGAAACTCGCCGTACGACGGCTCGTCCGATGCTGGAATGGAGATTGGGAAACTAAATCATGCAATTCTCTCGCACACCCACCAAAATGCATTCTATAGAACAGCAGCAAATCAGTTGGAATCATTCTGTAGTTTCTGGAACATATTTTTGAACATAGGGACCAATGGAAAAGCTATCTATTCCATTGCTTCCTGAGTTCGAAAATGTTTCTGTTCAGGAACGTAAATAACGCAATGAATGTTGTTGAACTGTCAAACTGAAACCCATTGCTACTGATAATGTGTTACGCAATTATCCTACAGATTACAAATTTAAGTAGTATCTTCAAGGCTAAAGTGAGTAGGCTCAAAATAAACTACAGTAGGGTCTCTTTAATCCTTAGAGGCAAAAACAAGACGTTAATAAAATACATGTTTAACCTTAGTTTCTTTATGTCGCCTAGAGTTGACCTACCTATGCCAAACTTCCGAGCAATGACAGGATAGCTGTCAGCTTTATCTAACATTTCTATAATCCGCAATTTGTCTCTTAATGTCAATGTTGTAGATATGTTTACTTGGCGGCACCATGATGTTAGCAAGCCCGCTAAATTGATACTATACGTATTATACCAAAAGCGATAAACAAAACACTGACGGACGGCGCATTGGTTCTTGCATCACAGCCCGCACCTACCCTCGTCGGCGTCCCCCGCGAATCCCATTGCCCGGCCGGTTTACAGCGATCACCGAACAAACGGGAGTCCGGATTATCGAGGTTGTAATGCGCTTTATCATCAACGATTGCATCCCTGCTTACCATCGGACGAAATCGCGGACAAGCACTGGTTTATAACATTAAAAGAAATTTATATGTATATAATATTTGCTAAAGTAGATCATCACAGCGAATCCATAGGTTTAATCTGTCACGGACAGATTTTCACGGAAAAGGTTCTGTTTGACATTTTAATCCGGGTTAGAGGAAATATCTTCTCATCCCTTTTTGGCTGTGATTTCACAGTATCCCTTCTAAATACTCGAGTCGTCACACCTCTAAGGGCCAGCGCCCACTACCACTACGGCATGGCATGGCATCGCACGGCATATTGTGCCGCACGTGTCACGGTATTCCGCGACATGTCGCGCACCGACCAGACTGCGCCCCATAAACCGAAATGATCACTGCACAAGTTTCAATCTTATTTCAACTAGCTTAGTAATTATAATTCCTCGATACAAATTAACACATACATCTTGCGGGATGCAATGCGTACCGCGGCAACCAGCGTTCCATTCCACAATGGAACGGCATGCCACAACATCCCGCGGGACGTCACTGCACCATGGTATCTATTATTATAAAGTAAAATGAATTCTATACTCTTGAAACAAGATTCAAAATAAATTGATTAATAATAAAAATCGTTTTTCATACCAAGCCGACAGTGGGCGCCGTACCTTACTTTAATGGCTTATTTAGGATTAAGGAATTTATTTCTAAGTAGCTACTCACTAGCCTAGTGGAACATACTACAAGGGTTAATACGGCCCAATTTCTTAATCCAGCTATTTACTAAATGCCGAATTTCAGCCAGAACTGTTCAACTGTATTTGCGCAAAAACCCGAACAAATACATCCAGACGAACAGACAAAGGCTTCTTGCTTTTACTATAGATAGAAGAAGACGGAATACTAAGTGCTCGTTGAAAATGAAAAACACTGATTATGAATTCAATAAAATGTTCGTAAGAAATGAGTAAAATTGCAAGAATAACTTTTTGTTTCTGAATATAGCGAAAAACTGAAACTGAGTCTTTCCGCCTGACAACAATTTAAAGTGTCTTCTAAAGTGAAGGGGCTCTTAATAAACTAGCGCGCTTTACCATCAACGATTGGATCACTGTATACCATCAGGCGGGTTCGCGGTCAAACACTAGCTTATAATGTTGAAAAAATGGCAAATTATAGTAGTGAGTGTAGTGAGTAGTGTAGTGTACAAGCATATTTTATAAAGTGATCAGTAATCCTACTTGCTTGATAAACGATTTCATTTCATTTCATTTATACCAGCTGTGCCTCGCAGTTGTATCAGAGAATATCGGATTACTTACTTATATCTTACTTTGTTCCCACTTTGCCTTCTACCTGGCGATTTATTTTCCTCAGCTCCTAAAGGTCATAGCGAAATGTTATAAAAGTCTAAACATAATAAGTCTATAATGTTTCCACTCTTGGGAAACAGGCCTCCTCTCAGTGAGGAAGAGTAAGCCATGATCTACCACGCGGGCCCTATGTAGGTTGACACATGTCTTCAAAGTTTTTGGCCCTAGTACGGCCATGTACTAGGGCCAAAAACTTTAAAGACATGTGTGGTTTTCTCACGATGTTTTTCTTCAAGGTTTTGAGAGCAGTGGTGATGAAATAATTTACCCAAAGTGAAGCGCTTGATGGGGTTCGAAACTATGACCTACAGCTTGTCAGTCACGGCCGACACCATAGGGCCACCGCTGCCTCTCATCGAGAGGAGGCCTGGGCCCAACTGTGGGAACATTATAGGCTAATTATGAATGTATGTATGTACTCTCATCTTGGCGGTAAAAAATCAAAAACCTGTGTGGGGTTTAACTCATTCCGCAGATTGAGTCTGAGATCCGACGACTGCGTTCTTAAAATTACGAGCAACAGTCCCGATTCCCATGTTTACAAACTAACCAAGGCTAGAGTGATAAACTAGCGCGCTTTACCACCAGCGATTGCATCACTGCTTACCATTATCCATACTAATATTATAAATGCGAAAGTAACTCTGTCTGTCTGTCTGTTACGCTTTTCCGTTTAAACCTCTCAACCGAGTTTGATGAAATTTTGCACAGACAATCTTTAGACCCTGAGAAAGAACATAGGCTACCTTTTATCCCGGAAAAAAAATGATGTTCCCGAGGTAAATCTAAAAAGCGCGATATAACCGAACTCCACGCGGGCGAAGCCGCGCGCGGAAAGCTAGTACTTTATAACTCGCGGCAGATATACTAGGCCACTGCAACTCTTAAAATATAATGATAATATTTAAAGACAAAGAAAGTGCTTTTTTCATAGTTTTAAAAGTGGCAGTTTATGAGCATGTCTGACACGGGCAAGTCATTCCATAGGAATGAAGTGTCGCTACGGTGCTCATACTGGTTGAACAGTACTGGATTTAAGACATTTTACAATAAAACTAGTGGAATGCAAAAGGTTCCCGTTACATGACATAAAATTTCTATGCTTTTCGGAATTATATCTCCTATTTAATCTTTACTACGAATTAACACGAGTTCTACTATTTTTCTTTTAAAATGAAACTATAAGTTATTTAAAAATATATATCAATAGTTTCACCATGAAATTGTTAATTATACCAATGGAAAGAAAGGACCATGCATCTTCTTGTTTGATCTAAATCAGTACAAAAAAAAACATTGAATCACAAACATCAAATTAGTACCAACTTCACAGACCGGCTTTTTTATAGTATGATAGAAAACCAAATAAAGGTATTTTAAACTGTAATCATTAAATACTCAATACTTTTATTGCTTTCCAAATGTATTCTTAGATGGTTATACTCAAAATTAGTTCACGTGGACCCTGTCGGGACAACAAATTAAGTGAAGTTAGGAGAGAGGAAGCACTTTTTTTGGACTTTACTACGTTGCTTGCTAACAATATGTTACATTTATGTTTAAGAGAGTTCTTAGGTGTATAAGTTACAGTTTTAGTACAATAATTAAATATACTTATATATATTACCATGAAGTCGTGGTGACCTAGTGGTTAAAACACCAGCCTCTCAAGTATGAGTGTGCGGGTTCGATTCCAGGTCAGGCAAGCATCAATGTAACTTTTCTAAAGTTATATGTATGTACTTTCTAAGTATATGCTTTATAAGTCTGTAATCGCCAACCCGCATTGAGCAAGCGTGGTGATTACACTCAATCCTTCTCTATATGAGAGGAGACCTGTGCCCAGCAGTGGGATGATAAAAGGTTGATGATGATGATGATATATATACCCGATAAGATACATATTACTCGAACAAACGTAATTATTTGTATGAATTAAATACATGGCGGCAGAATTATTAATACCTACGCACACTTTAACCATGAATACAACAAATGATCATTAAAAGAATCCCAACGGTCAAATAAAACTCAGATGCTTCATAAGAAAGCGCGGTAAAAATAAATAAATGTGTAGGTACATTTTTTTAAGCCAGGCGGAACATTTCAACGCCTGTAATTTCAGAATCATGTAATGAATCCGTGGTAAAACTATCGCGAATCTAATCTAAACTAATCGAATTCGATCACGGGCTTTCAATATCGGTGTATATCTGCTGAACATAAACATTTACACAACATATCAATGGGTTGCCAAACTGTGATAGAGATTGGCGATATTAGGTACTAGTTTTGATATTAATTAGTGTAGCAAAAATGACCGGGAGCCCCAGTCTGCTATTTTTATTAATTTGTATGCCAATAGGATTCCATTACTATTGTGCTAAAAAATTCGTAATCTGCTAAATTCACAATGATCGATCAATTATCTCAGTCATCTCGTAATGGAATGGTGATCGAATAACATTGCCGTATTGCCGTTATTATAAAATCCGTTAATAGAAATGATTTTCGAAAAAACAATACTCAATATAAACATTTATTAATATTATGGAGTGAAGTGTCAGTGATTGACCACTGTCAAAGTCTTAATGACTTACTAGTCGTGTTGGCCTAGTGGTTAAAACACCAACCTCTCAAGTATGAGTGTGCGGGTTCGATTCCAGGTCAGGCAAGTACCAGTGTAACTTTTCTAAAGTTATATGTACTTTCTAAGTATATCTTGGACACCAAAGACCGAAGGTGAAGGAAAACATCTCGAGGAAACCTGAACTATAAAAGTCTGAAATCGCCAACCTGCATTAAGCAAGCGTGGTGATTACGCTCAATCCTTCTCTGTATGAGAGGAGACCTGTGCCCAGCAGTGGGACGATAAAAGGTTGGTGATGAAAGCCTTAATGACGCCATTTTGTTAGTAGATTAAGAACTTAGTTAAAGTCGATCATTATGAGATCACTGATTGACTATTCTGCCACTATTGTAATTGCAAACTAGGGACCGTGTACGTCGCATAATGGAGGAATAGTTATGATCCAACACATAATAATCACAGCCAACAAAAATCAGCCTATAATATTCCTATTCCAGGGACACAGCCCTCCTCCCGGTAAGAGGGACCGGATTGCAATCTATCACGCGGGCCCAGTGCGGGTTGATAGATGTCACATGTCTTCGAAGGTTTGGCTTTAGGACATGCCGATTTCCTCACAATCTTTTCCTTCACCGTTTTGAGAGCAGTGGTGTTGAAACATTTACACAAAGTGAAGTGTCTGATGGTGTTCGAACCTATGTACAATGTGTAATTCGCGGTCGATACACTAGGCCACCACTGGTCTTAATATACAATATGTAAAGAAAACCCTGTCCGACCCATAAGGATAATAAAGGTTGGGTAAACAGTTGACCAAATATAATATAAAATTTTACATAATCATCATAGTAACAATAGTAATGAATTTTGAAATAATCCTTTTTTGCCGGGAATTAATTCCAATTTCCCCGAAATTTGGTAATTTTTAAAAAAGTCACAACACCGGTATTATTATAAGCGAATAGCGACGCGACCACGTCACAGGTGCCGCGTGCCCTGCCCCCCGCCGCCCGCGGAAGGGGTTCCTATCGCACATGTAAATCCTTGTTACCTCTTTTTGCGAAATAATATTTATTTTTTTAGGGGGATTTTTTTTAAGTTTAGCCTGTCTTTGTGGGCATTAGTAGAATCAGTTACCGATACCTAACAATACCTTCACGGATCGGACAGGGTTTTCTTTACATATTGTATAATGATACTGTAAGAGAAAGCAAGTGCTTTTTTCATAGTTTTAATAGTGGCTGATTTTGAACATGTCTTACTGACACAGGCGAGTCATTCCATAGGACTGAGGTGTCGGTACGGTGCCAATACTGCTTGAACAGTACTGGATTTAACACATTTTACAGTAAAACACGTCGTGGTGGCCTAGTTGTTAAAATACCAGCCTCTCAAGTATGAGTGTGCGGGTTCGATTCCAGGTCAGGTAAATACCAATGTAACTTTTCTTAGTTATATGCACTTTCTAAGTACATCTTGGATACTAATGACTGATTAAAAGGTCAAGAAAAATATCTTGAGGAAACCTGGACTTTAAGACTGAAATCGCCAACCCGCATTGAGCAAGCGTGGTGATTACGCTTCGTCCTTCTCTGCATGGGAATAGACCTGTACCCAGCAGTGGGACGATAAGAAAGGGTGTTGTTGATGATGATGACAATAAAACACCTTTTTGAGAGCAATGGTTATGATATAATTTACACAAAGCAAAGCACCTGATGGGTTCCGAACCTATGATCTGCAACTTGTAAGTCGCGCCGATACCATTAGGTCACCGCTGCACTTATGAGCCAACAAGTAACCGTAATTTTGAACCAATCATAGCCAGGAAGACCAAAGAAACATTGGAAGGACTGGGTAAAAGATGTTATGGATAAAAAAAGGTTGAAAAAATATATGTAGCGTCGACCCCAGATAAATTCGGATGGAGCCAGAAGAATGATGAATGTAGCTATCCCGGATGAAGGTTTCGACTTGCAAATCTCTCTTCCTCTAAATATAACTCAAAAGCCTCCGTGGCCTAGCGGTAGCGAACGCGGCCGATCGGTGCGATCCTCACGCAGTGCAAATATTTTTATGCATGATTATAAATATTTGCACTGGTGTAGTCGTGCCTCGGAAAGTTAAGCCTTTGGACCCAGTTGCCATACCATACATACAGCCCTTAAAAGTCCAACAATTGGTCTAATTGCAATGCTTCGATATCGCCTTCGGGTTGTGGAGGTCAGAAGGCAGTCGCTTTACGGTAAATATCGAAGTTTAGCCAAAATCAGCAGTTAGACTAGTAAAGCGGAGCCCGGACTCTAAAGCTAAAAAGCTTCGGATGCGACTGGAATTAACGCTGAGATGATGATGAGAAGAATAATGAATGCAGCTATCCCGGATGAAGGTTTGGACTTGCAAATCTCTCATCCTCTAAATATTACTCAACTTTCATACTCTCTCTCATACTGGAAGGTACTGGCGCTTAATAAGTTACTTTTTAACGGCAGATTCTAGGGTAAAGCCCGGATTTACAGTCAAGCAAGCAAAGTTGCACGAAACGAGTTGCAAGCAACAGCCAAGATTATCATAACAAGTTTAATTAAAAAGTTTGAAACTTACACATTATAAAGCTATGATAAACATGAATCGAAAGTTTTGCTTACATTATTATCAATATTACCTAGTTAATGAAATTTTTTAGCAATGCCACTGGTTCATACTGCGAATAATTGGTACCCTTTTATGTCAACAAACTCCCAGGAGACTTGCAAACGCTATAGAAAACGAGTTCGAAAAATTATAAGTACAAATCTAAGCGTTTCTTTACACAAAATTTTAAATAATGTACCTATGTATGTGGGTGCGCACGCCAGCGGGTCGGGCTGCCTGGATATGTCAAGCGTTAAAGGTAAAGTTGAGAATCTGTTGAGGAAATTAAATTTGACGGGTTGTGGTGGCTTGAAGTGCGGGCAACTGTACCTAGGTATTAATATATCAATGAATTGTTAGCATTGCATTGTATAAAATAATAATTATTTATAGATTTATAGTATAGTTATGAGAGGCTCGCCGACATGCAGATAAACCCTGAGAGGTTTTCGTTGTGCGGCTAGAACAAATTGTGAAGCCAATAATTGTAAGTATATTAGAAATAAAAAAAACCGGTTTTAGTCTTTGGCACAATAAGAAATCAGGTGCTGAGAGCTTGATAAGTATGCTGAAAATAATATCATCATCTACCCAGCTTTTTTCCAAAGGTATGTTTGGTTTGGTTTCCAGTTTTATCGGATTCAGCTGAATACCAATATTTTACAAGGAATGACTGCCTATCTCCCCTCTTATGCTGGAAATATATAACTTCATACTTTTTATTATTTAAAAACAAAATAGACGTCGCTCCAAATTAGGAATTAATCCTGTGTCGTGTTTCTGTATGCGTAGTTTTTTTCGGGTCTGGCTGTATGTGTATGTGAGTTTGTGTGTTTGTACACACAAACTCACATACCTACACATACTTGTAGGTCATACAAATATGTATTTTTGTATATAATGATAATATTTTCTTTGCTAATAATATAATGTTTATTAATTATCTTTATATATATAATTCTGCTGTACGTGTGTATGTCATTGAACTCCTCCTAAACGGCTTGACCGATTTTAATGATTTTTTCTGTATGCCTTTGAGTGGTGACCTGGATGGTTTAGATTCACAAATCAGCCCGGCAGATGGCGCTGATCGCTTGAAGAAGCATGTGATCTCGGAAACGGCCCTAACGATTTCGCTGAAATTTAATATGTGGGGGTTTTCGGGGACGAGAAATTGATCTAGCTCAGTTTTATGTCTGGGGGAAGCGCATATTTTCGAGTTTTCTCTTTCGCAATATTTCACGCATAATATGGGCGCTAATTTCGCACGGCTTGACATAGAGGCTGTGGCGTAGGCGATAGTGGTATGGTCTACTCGTGATGGCTGGTGTTCCTCGGTTCAAACCCGGGCAATCACAAGTTTTTTTTTTGTTTTTGACAAGTTTATAGTTTTTTTTTTTCCAATTTTTGTAGTTACTTAAAAAGAAAATTGTACATAAGAAGTAAAAGGGGAAAAATAAAACAAAAATATTTTCATTTTTTTTATTTAACTAAAATTGTACTTATGAACTAAAAGAGAAAAAAATAAATAGAAATAAATAAATACTTAAGATTTTTTATTTAACTTTAAGAGACTGAAACAAGAGCTCTAGGGGTAGAGAGAGGTCTCTGGTCTTTGTTATAAATGTAGATGACAATGCTTTCCATGGGTATATTCCTAAATCTGCGGTACCTGTGTACGTCACTGAATTCCTCCTAAAGGGCTGGTCCGATTTGAATGAAGTCTATGTATATAAATGAAAGTTGTGTTACTTACTCTATTTATAACTCAAGAACCGCTTAACCAGTATGGCTCAAAATTGGTAGGGAGGTAGATAAGAACTGGGAGAAGGACATATCACTCACATAGGATACTTTTTATCCCGTTCCCGTGGTTCCCTTCGTTCCCGTGTGACGTGACATGGAATAACAAAACAACTCAGTCAAAATATAAGTTAGCGGTTCATTTGTTAAAAATGGTACAAACACACTGCTGCACTACTCAGCATATTAAAAAAAGATGTTACCGGTTGAATGTTGATGCATTCATTTAAAGCAAGGAATATAAATACTCTCTGCCGGTTTATTTTTTTTAATAAAAGGCCCAAAGCAAACTTCAACTTCAAAATTTCTAATATTGTATTGCTGTGCCATTTACCACTTTACTACATACTATAAAACAAAGTTACTTTCTCTTCCCCTATGTCCCTTTGTATGATTAAATCTTTAAAACTACGAAACAGATTTTGATGAGGTTTCTTTTAATAGATAGAGTAATTAAAAAGAAACGTTTATATGTATTAACATCCATTAAATTGTGTCCATATCCAATCCATAAAATCCCAGTACAGCGGACAGAGCTCCGGCGGGATCTCATGGCGACATGGAAAATGTGATTGTCGCAATCCGGCACAGAGCACGCCACAATAGCGGCGGTAAGTCCTCTCTTTGAGGAGTAGCTAGAGAGGCGCCACGGCGTCCTCACCTTCCGACTGATGTAGGTCCTCACCGGACACGGCTGTTTCGGGAGGTTCCTGTTCCGTATAAGCCGGGAGGAAACGCCAGGGTGACCACTGTGTGCATTGCCCTGAGGACACGGTGGAGCATATGGTGGAGGTCTGCCCGACTTGGGTAGAGCACAGCCGTGTCCTCGTGGCGGCGATCGGCGGTGATCTCTCGCGTCCGACCCTGGTCCGGGCCATGGTCCGGAGTAAGAGTGCATGATGGCAAGCTTTCACCTCCTTCTGTGAAGCAGTGATGCTGGCAAAGGAGGAGGCTTAGCGCGTGAGGGAGCAGAAATCCCACTACTCTCACGCCTCAAACCGCCGCAGGAAGCGCCCTGGTCGGGTGGCAACATCGGACTCCCGACCACCGTAGGCGCGGGCTTGCGGGCGGCGAGCGATAGGCAGCTCGCCTCCTGGTAAGAACGAGGCCCGAGTTGACGGCGCGTTGTGTTTCACACGCGCCTCAAAGAGATGTCAGCACACCTTGACGGGGTCTACGAGGACTGGTTCACAGGGTTGCGGGTTGGTTAAAAAAGAAACCATGGGACTGGCCGTTACACAGGCAAGTGAAGGAACACGGGTGGGTTTTAGTCTAGGTAAAAGTCTGACACGCGCTTCCACTCCGCCCAGAGCGGGAGAGGTCATTTGATGATTTCCCATCCAAAACAAAAAAAAAAGAACTGAAGAAGAGCAAGAAATTGCACTTGAAGAGCGCAGCCTTAGTATGACTCGACTTCGTGCTTCTCACTCACCAGAAAAAAGGGAGGCAGCCCATGAAACGGCTCAGTTGGCAATGCGAAATCGTCGAGCAAACCTCAGACATCAAGCGCTAGATAATAATTTACGAAGCACAAGAAGAAATTCATCAAATACTGATTTGAATCGGGCAGCGTTTCTATACGCATATAATATAGCGCAATGACGTTCGCATTGGGCCAATGGATGTTGTTTTCGAGTATTGTAGCACGTTAAAGATTTCCGGAGAACCGCCAGGATTGTGCTCCCAAATAAAGAATCATTGAATAATAACATTTATTTATTTAAAATTATCCTAATTTAAAAAGTAGTCATGTGATATTGCCTTTAAGGCGGAACGAAGTTCGCCGGGTCAGCTAGTATGTATATATTTATTTAAACTAGTATGATACACCTAACGTTACTAACTACATTATTTCTCTCCCCTTCCCCTTTGTATTCTATTCAAAGGTTGTCTGTAATAGATCGCTCTTAGCGATAAGACCACCCATTGTGTCACCCTTTGTAAAATCTTTATATTTATGTTCTGTAATCTGTAATCTGTATATATAATAGAATACTATGTCATTGTGCATATGACCTTCAGGCCAGGCTTATTTCGTTTTAAAAGAAAATAATGATACCAACTCTTTGTTTACAAACTAAACTAAATAAAATTCCAGTGCATCTCATCTATTCTATTTCATTAAGAAAAGAATGAAAGACAAATTTTAAATTAGTCGTCAAAAAATACACAGCGCCTGATGTATTTAATCACGTCTAAATTGGAGTAACTTAATTTGACAAGATTAAATTATTAATAATCTTTATTATTATGACAAACACACCTAACCATAAGAGCAGATGAACAATGTAACATGAAATGCCTACACGAATCTACAAAGATCATGTCACCGTGTCTTCTAAATTAGTTGGAATGAATCGTAAATAGCATTGGGCCGTACACGACGGCTAATCATGTAGGTATAACAAGGATCTAGGAACTTGGCGCAAAAAAGGATTAGTAACATTTTTGTGTGCTAGTGAGTATGTGTCATCATCATCAACCTTTTTGTTGTCCCACTGCTGGGTACAGGTCTCCTCTCATCAGAGAATGATTGAAAGTAATTGCCACGGTTGCTCAATGCGGGTTGGCGAATTCAGACTTAAAGTCCAGGTTTCGTCAAGATGTTTTCCTTTATCTTTTAATCAGTCATCGGTGTCCAAGACATACTTAGAAAGTATATATAACTTATAAAAGTTACATTGGTACTTGCTGAAATCGAACCGGCACACTCGTATTTGAGAAGCTGGTGATTTAACCACTAGGCCACCATGACTTTATCAAATCAAGTCATTTATTTCGTAAAATATCCATAGCTAACAACAAACCAAACTTATAAACAAAACATAAACTTATAAACTAAAATACTATAATACATGTAAGTATGAGTATGTGTGTTTGAGTGTAATTATGAGAGTGAGTGCAATTATGTGTATGTTTATGCGTGGTGAGTGTGGGAAAGTGGGCGTTCCGTTAAGAGTGAGTGTGAAAGAGAGTGTGTGTGTATACAGCGAAAAGGTTTGTTGGTAGATGAATGAGTGAAATTATGTTTAACTTTTGTTCTTTTTTGATCTTTAATATGGTAAAGTTTGTGAACAAGGGAATCGACGCTTATATATTACTTCAGCCTGAATATTGAAGTTTAAGTATTTCTAACATTACAAACCACGTGCCCGGTGGGATTTCCCATCGGCTGAAATTACGAACTTCCATATAAACTTTCCTCCCCTAGTTAACCCCTTCAGGGGATAAATTTCCAAAAGTCCGTCGATTTAGTTAAAACACAAACTTTTGTGCAATATTTAATGCTGCTAAGTGGTTAACGCTAACATTTTCTATCAGAGAGAAATAATGAATTTATAATTTTGGTTAAGTAGATTTTGGCCAAAGCAAAGTTTCTAATTCAAAATTGCCATTTTAGTACTTATCAGAAGAGATATATTTTGTAAAGCAATGACTAAATTAAATATAATTGAAATTAATATGATGTTAACAATATTCCGTAAATATAATAATTATGTATATTACTTTTTACTTTATTACTTAATATTATTACTTTTTTTAAATAATATTTTGTAAAAATAAATGTATTTTTTTTTTACAAAATATTATTTGAAAAAAAAAAAAGTTTTTAGAAGTCTAGAGTGCGTGCCGAGAGAGCTGCAGCTGGATCTGTGACTCAACGTCAAATTCAAGGCATTTGACTTTATTTTATTAGACTTTATTTAGCAGTATTAAGAGAGGGTCAAGTCACAGGATGCTGTGCTTACACCAGTGTCATTCTAATCCTTGGATCGCTACATCTACCCATATAATTTTATGCTTACGATTTTGCTATCATATTTAAAAGGTTTTCACGAATAGCTTCCAAAGCAAAGTTAAAATGCTTTGAAGATAACGGAGTCTTTGTGTGCCTTGCACCAGAGCTAACCCGGTTTCCGACCGTCCTAGATATTCTCTATAGAATTCATGCCTGGACTTTCAAACTGGGCACTGCAGTTTTGAATGCCATCCTTTGCTGAAGCAATGTATTATGTAGGTGGCTGATTGCATACCAAATTATTTAAAAATAAATAGATATTTATTTTCTCATACACTTCTTACTACAAAAAATTAATGCTAATATATTTATATACAAATTAAATAATTTTTATTGGCAAGCGTACTGGTTATATATTGACCCGAATTTATATTTTATAGAAAGAATATCCAAAATGTTTCATGAAAAACATTACGGCAAAAATGAAAAGTATTATAATTTTTTTTAAATTAATAAAACTTTAAATTCATGTTGTAATTTGGATAGGAAAACGTCTGTTTGGTCAGATAGTAACATAAAATTATCAGGCTGTCTTGGGAAATATTCCTCCTATATATCGCTTTCGACAGACTTCTGACTTTTTTTTATCCAAAGCTGGCCATATCTTTCGCAAGTCAAAGCTGGGTGGCAGATCAAATAAAGGTGATGTGATGTATAATCCGAATTGTGGCAAAAACAAATAAAAAAAAATCGGATGAAATTCGGCACACAGATATCACGATCATGACTATAATAACCATAGAGTAATTTAGATTCCGTGGGCAAAAGGTTTTTCAAACAAGAAAAATGAGTGATGTTTTACTTACTCAGCTACGAGCTTGAAGATATCGATCTGATACGAGAAACAGAATTTCATAAACCTTAGATATTTTTTAAGTAAGTGATTATATGCTATTTAGGTTCTATGTGCTATTTAGAGTGGAACGAACTGATCAATGGGATTTTTACTTACTATATGCTTTCTTACAGAACACCTGTTATTTTCCTACATTCTATTATTATCTTAAAATGTGCTAAGTTGCCAACTCATTGTTCGTTTACACCCCTTACAACATATTCAACATCTAAGGCGCGATGACAGGCAGGTGCGAAAAGCAGCCTTCTACACGTTTTAAACAATTAATCAAGGAAATTGAGGCAAGCGACGCGACGCATTAAATACATAGAAGCTAATACAATAAACTCTGTATAGACGTTCCTGAAGCAAGAATAATGATGTAAACGTCGACCAAATAAAGTTACCTCCATAAAATTGGTTACGAAATTGAGCTCGAATATTCAGCAAGTCGTGGTGGCCTAGTAGTTAAAACACCAGCTTCTCAAGTATGAGTGTACGGGTTCGATTCCAGGTCAGGCAAGTACCAATGTAACCTTTCTAAGTTATATGTACTTTATAAGTATATCTTGGACACCAATGACTGATTAAAAGCTGAAGGAAAACATCTTGAGGAAATCTGGACTCTAAGTCTGAAATTGCCAACCCGCATTGAGCAAGCGTGGTGATTACGCTCAATCCTTCTCTATATGAGAGGAGACCTGTGCCCAGCAGTGGGACGATAAAAGGTTGATGACGACGACGATTCAACAATTTATTTATTATTGAAGATGAAGAGATTAAACAATTAAATGAAATGCAGCAAAAAATGAGACAAATCTACTAGAAACCTAGAACTATAAAATATATTGTCGGGACGTCTACGTGGGGAACAAACGTGGCTTTGAAATATAACGGGGAACGTTACAATGTTCTACGACGTACTATACCCTAGGGATGGGGATAGATCTCACCTAATGATGTATCATTTCACACCATCAAAAGAAATGGGAGTAGTAAAGTTGTTGTTTTTACTTTTTGAAGCAAGTTTCTTTGTGAAAAATGTGCAATGTTAGCGGGACGAAGAAATTATGTGTTGATTGCAAGAATTTGGCAACGTTATTGTTATATTCCCACCGCTAGGACACAAGTCTTTGATCCGCGAGACGAAATTGGACGTTATCCAGCATGTGGGCCCAGTGTGGCTTCATGCCATCCTTTCGCAAGATTTGATTCTAGGACGGCCCGGTGTCCTCACGTCGGTTCCCTTCACTGTTTAAATACACAGAGTTACAAAATGCGTTACCGTCAATACATACGAAGACTCCTCCGTATATCGGAGACTAAGTTACTGCGTCGGTACCAGCAGTCATTCGTCGATCTTTGACTTTCATAAAGGGTAATCTTAACCCCAAAAGTCATCAGTATCTGAGTCCTGGAAGGCAGATAGGCAGTAACTTAATGTATGTACGATATTCGTAATCAGGTACATCCTGTTAGAATAGATGACTAAGTATGGCAAGGACTTAGGCTAATGATGATATTTTATGTTATTCTAAAACAGTTAGTGCTTCTTCGAGATAAGATTCTCTATTTAAATCCTCTAATATTTCGTCCTTCTTCATTATACCCCGACTAAACGAATTACCTAAGCACGGTCTGAAGAAACTTAAACTTAAATCAATTAAAGTTAAAGATAAACGATTACTTAGCATACAAACTTTTCCTTAATCTTGGCATTTGAAAGCATTAGCCATTAGTGATCTGAAGCCAAGCTTGTAAACTCTATTTTATCTAGAACGTGATCTAGGATATTCCGCACATCAAAATTTACTAAATTTTAGAGGACCAATTAGGGATTGGGATTGGCTATCCGAATTTTCCTATCATAATGTTTCAGAAAAATTCAAATTCGGGTTCAATCCCCGCGCAGTGCATATTTTATGAATATGAATATTTGCACTGGTCTGGTCATGCTTCGGAAAACATGTTAAGCCGATGATCCCGGTTGCCATACGAACATCTAATAGCAGTCGTGACAGGTTACTAGAGCCATCAAAAGTCCAACAATTGGTCTAACTGCAATGCTCCGATATCGATTTTGGGTTGTGGAGGTCAGACGGCAGTCGCTTCACGGAAAATATCGAAGTTTAGCCAAAATCTGCAGTTAGACTGGTATAGCGATACGACTGGTATACGACGTATGGTAATAACTCAATATTTTTGTATTGAGTGATGCTAAAAGAAAAAAACACGTATTCGAAGATTAATATATCGAAATTCGGATGGTGTCTAAAAATTCGCCTTATATTTATTGTGGATCCAAGGACATACAATTCTATACGTTATTCTTGCAATAATAAATGAATATAACGGGAACAGTGTGACTCCAAAGCTGAAAAAGCTTCGGTTATGACTGGGATTAACGCTGAGATGATGATGATGAATGTTTCAGAAGAAATACGCTTTTCGACGTAGATTCGTGGATGGATGACCATCTTAACATACCGTGCCTCGGACGTTAAGTTTTTGTTGCTTCCTGCTGTCATTCACAGATCTTTGACAGTCATAAAGGGTAGGGTTGTTAGAAGCCCGAAAATTTAAAGACCTGTTTTACCAAGGGGAAGTACTCAAATGTGTTGTGGAAGTCAATTTTGAAGTTTAGGAGTTGATTCGGCTTGTTTAGAAACGGTCGTCAGTGTTGATCGTTGAACGGTCATAGTGATTCATCTAAATATACTATAATACATTATAAACAAGATCATTATATTCAGTTCAGTGATCACTATGCGATTGTACTATGGCGCGCCGTTTATAACAGACCTGTATTATAACGCGCCGTGTATAATAGACCCGAGTGCAGAGCGTCAAACATTGAAACACGTGACAAGCGGTTCCATAACATGGCGAAATCAAGTAGTAGGATACACATATGAACAGCACAGATACAGGAAATACGAGTACCACTAACGATTTTTTTTTTAATAATAATAAACTCGTGCTTGATCGCAATCCCGCCTGATGGTAAGCAGTGATGCAATCGTTGATGGTAAAGCGCGCTATTTTATAAAGAGCCTATTCAAAAAAACTGCGTGAATAGACAAGAAGACGACAGTTGAGCGAAGTGATGCAATGCTAAACCCAACAACACGATCAACAATGCAGCGCCAGAGGTAGATTGAGAAAGCTACTTTGTGCGTTTTTTTAGGGTTGAAAGTGTGAGTGTAAATATAACCAATTTAAATTATATTTTAGAGAAATAATAACTTACATCCACAATGAAACTCTCTGCCAATTCTATTTTTTTTTTTTAGTAGGTAATTATAAACTAGCGCTTGACTGCAATCCCGCCTGATGGTAAGCAGTGATGCAATCTTTGATGGTAAAGCGCGCTAGTTTATTAAGCCCAATCACTTAAAAAAACTTAGTGAATAGGAAGGAAGACGGCAGTTGAGCGAGGTGGTGCAACGTTAAACCCAACAACACGACCAACGATGCTGCGCCAGAGGGAGATAGATGTGGAGACCCTCCACGACCAAACTCCCGACACAACAACATTTGACGCATCGTACCCGGCACACATCGCAACACAATAACACAACTGCACAGACCCGTCCTCCGTACGGCTTCACCAGACATCATGCCGGAACACGTCGAATCGTTTTGCGGCAAGGCTTTGTCTGATGGGTGGTAACTTCTGCCGGCAGCCGATGTTATGGCCTACCACCGCTAGATGGTGGGATCATGGTTTACATAAAATCGTAGATATTCTTATAAATTACAGATTTTTCTATGACAAGTTGAGAAACTTATAATGAACAGTTATTTAAAAAATGTACTGTTGAATAAACTGTTAATTATCATACTAATGTTATAAATGGGAAAGTGAGTTTGTTTGTTTGTTCCGCTTTCACGCCGTAACTACTAAACCGATTGCTTTGAAATTTTGCAGACGTAAAGTTAGGAGTTCGGATTAAATAATAGGGTACTTTTTATCCCGGAAAAATTTGATGTTCCCGAGGGAAATCTAAAAAGCGCGATATAACCGAACTCCACGCAGTCTTAGCTAGCCCTAAAAGATCCCGATATAAAATAAATTTGATTTTTCTTCTTACTAGCTGCGCCGCGCGGTTTCACCCGTGTAGATTGCGATATGTTTTTTTTTTTATATGCTGCACCCTGCTCCTATTGGTCGCAGCGTGATGATATACATGGTCTATAACCTTCCTGGATTAATGGGCTATCCTACAAAAAAAGAATTTGTCAAATCGGACGAGTAGTGTACTCTTTAGCTTTATATATTAGTATAGATCGATAATTGCCGGTTCCTATATACAACATGTAATGTAATTAAAGCACACCCTTGAACATACATTTCAATATTTGCATTTTAATATTGCACCCCAATTAAAATATTTTGTTATAATCGTAACACATTCTTAATTTTTAATTTAACATGTATAAGCATTTTTATTTAATACATTAGTTATACCAATTCTTGTAAAACGAGGACCTTAATATTCTTGGAATAAGTTTTTATTCTTTATTTTGTATTGACTGATTACATTTGTATGAATGCAGGTCAAACTGCGATTTTAAAAGTCTGTAAAAACAACAGGTTTAATTAATATGACAATAATTCCTGTAGTTTTAATTATTTTTGGGATAAAATACATTACACTACATTAAAAATGAAAACCAAAGAAATATAAACCGATTCAGTAAACGATTCTGAACAAACTATTTTCAGGAAGTGCGTTAATTAATTTACATGTTGTAAATGTATGTACGCCAATATATGTATGTCGCACTGGCGTGGGACTGAAAGTTTGTGTAAAGAATTCTGCCTATTGAAGAATGGATGTTTGTTACTCTTTCAGGCAAAAACTACTGAACGGATTGGGAAGAAATTTAACAAACAAAATGGTGTAATGTAATTTATGCAGGTGGAACCACGGGGCCCAGCTAGTTGTAGAATAAATGTATCCAGAGGCAACTGCTAAAAAAGAAACGAAAAAAATTTAAAGCGTAGCAAAGTGATCGGCGTTCTACAAAGTAAAAAGCCACTTTCCTTTCAAGTCAAAAGGTCGATTTGTTACTTCCACAAGGGCTGTTTATCGCAGTGCCTGACGGTGACTTCTCCGAGTACCTAGTCTCAGGATTCAATAGGCAGCGGGTAAACACACGTCTCACTTCCCAACAAAACTCCATCATTCAGACGTCTGCCAATATCACCGACGTTATTTCTCACGGGGAAAATTATATATTATGGCCATGGATTTGCTCACGTAACTGTGCATTCCATGAAGGTTATATGTAAATCAAAACGTGAGGTTTCAGAATACACATTTCAGAACTTGAATACGTATTGACTTGCAAATTAAAAAAAAACTTGGTAAGCTATTGTGGAAAGTAGATATAATGGAATAATCCTATCAAATAATCATCTCAGCGTTAATCCCAGTCGCATCTGAAGCTTTTTTTGCTTTGGCGTCTGGGGTCCGCTTTACCAGTCTAACTGCTGATTTTGGCTAAACTTCGATATTTTTTTTATAATCCTATCAAATATTCTCCATGGCACATAGCCAGATAATTTACAGCCTAACCCATGACAGACCTTTATGGAATATCTGTGGAAAGGAGATGGTAATAAATTGGCCCATACAAGTTTGGCCCAAAAATGGCACAAATTAAGCAATAATAGTGTTTTAAAATTGTATTTTTCGTTCATCGTAAAACTTGGTGAGGCCAATAAAGACCCATCTTAAATCTGATGACAGAAAACCTATCAAAAATATTAAAGTAATATCTGTAGATTACGAAGGATTTCACTGTATTAAAACAATTTGATTTTCGATCAAATCTAACGAATTTATTCAAAATTATTTTATCTAAAATGATTCTTTCGCTCTCTCCTAGTGTATAGAACGTAGGATCTCTGTTGGAAACCAGGCGTAATCAGAGTTGTCCAAGTTGCGAATAATTATAGGTATTGTTATTGTAGCAGTGGTAAACAGTCCAATAATGACGAAGAACGTCACTATTGCAAATAGGTAACCAGATACAAAGCCAATTATACAATAATTTTCTGCTCATACTGGGAAACAAAAAATCCATCTCCGACAGAATCTATTCAGTCGTTTTTGGGCGAATCATAAATATAGATAGATCTAAAAAAAATCTAAAAACTGTACCTTCAGAATCAGAATTGCTTCCACACTTCGTAGCAATTCATTTTCGCCTAATATTTCGGAGTTATTTATTTGACTATTCGAAACACCAGCGCCAACCGATGGTACTCAACAGGAGTTGCCTGAGTTCATGGGGAGTTGTGCCATATCTAGCTGTACTGTCTAATGCAATTATTAAATTAGACGGCACACTAGCCAATCACACACTGTAGGGCACATCCTACAGTCTGTGATTCCCTAGTCTGATTGATTAGTTCTTTATAATATGACTTTAATACTATTTTTCTATATGTAGTGTAACAACCAACAATTGTAATGTACATACACTTATTTGTATTCATTTCAGCAAGTCAAAATAAGCATTGCATTAAAGTTCAGGGCTGAGTCTATGAGCAAATATTCCGGCGATTAAATACCTAAACTTGATTTGTCGAAATAAAAATATGGATATGACTTTCGGTACACGTAGTTAATATAAAATATGCCACTATAGGTTTTGTTTATGAATATTTCTAAAAATACCACCTGACGGAACAACTAAGTTTTTTGAAGGAAAAGTTTATGAACTACTAGTTCATAAACTACTAGTTCATAAATATACAAAATCTAAAATATTTTACACAATTCTTAGTTAAATGGCGCAATACCATTATTTTCTTCTTTCGTCGGCATTTTGTCCAAGTTTAGGTATATAAGCGCCGTCATTTCTGATCTAAAGTATATTATATGTATATGTGAAGTAACGAGTCCTGGCGTCGTGGAAGATAATCAGCGCAATGCCTAACACTAATGAAATACTTATTGTGACCTTCAGGAATGAATGCAAATAAGGGTGAGTATGTACATTACATTACACATTACCAAAGTACATACTACCATAGTACGCCCACAGTAGTTAAAATATCTGATAATGGCAGAGGTTCCTCTCCATCATACACATAAATATAGATTCTAATTCGTTATTAATGCAAAAACTTGATCTTTCGATCAGGCTCCTAATTTATTCAATCTCATGATGACATTCGGTGGTACAATACTGAAGTTAGATAGAAAAATATGGGGTACTGGTGATGATATGGCAAAAAATTCAAACAAACTTTGATAAGTTAGGAATTGAACATCCAACCTAAATATTCGTGTGAATCTCACAACAGTTTCCAAATGAACTAGAATAAGCTATAAAATTCTGAAATGTTTTAGTCCTTGAGCCCAAGATAACGGAGGACAAGTGAATCTGTAGACGCTTTGATGGCCTAGAAACAAAACGTTTGAACATAAAATGTTCTAGATTGCGAAAAGAAAATAAAAATCCCTTGAGAAATATTTCTTTTCTTTTTGCCTTTGTTTCGCATGTCAGGCGTAATGTAATAAACTCATCTCATCTGCCTAGCTTTTTCCCAGCTATTTTCGGGTGGCCGTCTTCCAGTCTGAGCTAGCTTAATACCAATATTTTACACGGAGCAATACCAATCTGACCTCCACAAACCATATAATTGGTAATGCGATATTTCATTTTTTGTTTTGGATAGGAAATCATCAAATGACCTCTCTCGCTCTGGGTGGAGCGAAAGGGCGTATCAGACTGTTACTGACTAAAACCCACTCGTGTTTCTTTACTTGGCTGTGCACCAAGGCCTCGGTTTCTTTTTTAACCCAACCGCATCCCTGGTCCAAGAGGCATTGGTCTTCGTGTACCCCGTCACGAAGTGCTGACATCTCTATGAGGCGAGCGTGAAACACAACGCGCCGTGGACCCGGGCCTGGTCCTTATCGGGCGGCGAGCTATCCACTGCTCACCGCTCGGCGCCCACGGTGGCCGGGACTTCGATGTTGTCTCCCGACCAGGACGTCTCCTGTGGCACGCGGTACCTCTTGGCAAGACTGGGTGTTAAACTTGTGGGCTTCTGACAACCCGTAACGTCTGTCAAAGACCCAGAAATGACAGTCAGTTCCAACATCACATGATTTCCTTGTGCGGAGAAGTCTAAGTATGTCAAGACGATCACCCATCCACTGAGTAACCACGGGTAGCGTAGCTGAACCTGATCGGTCGACCTCTGCAAATATTAATATTAGACCACAAGCCGCCTGACCCCCCTTCACCTCCCCCCTCCCCCTCCTCGAGTAACGTAATGGACTACTGATCAAATTGTAATGAAATGATAACGTATCAATGATTTAGTAATTAAAGTAACAGCGTAATTTATGTTATTGGAGAATAACTTCTACAAGGCTTGGGTCGAACTTAGAAATAGCTCGTGTATGAATCTACGTTACATTTGATATTAATTATTATGAAAAAAATATTATTAATACTGAATGTGAGCACTATGAAAGTTGTGTAAGATGTATATGATTACACCTCCTCCTCAAGTCGTTCTCCTCATTACTGAGGGTCGTGATGTCCCTGTGGAATTATTTTCTGCTTTGTGATAAGTTGCCATCTACAGAGTGGTGCTGACAATACGACAATAAATGAAAACACGAACAATGCTGGTTCATAGGAATAATCCTGAACCATAGAAAAAACCCTGGCAGCAAAAATAAAAAAATGAAAATTTCAAACAAACTAAATCGCATAAAATTGCAAACGGAATTGAACATCCTTTAAAATATTGGTTCAATGACCTCCGGTCAGCGGGCGACAGCGCGTTCCTGTATCGACTTGCTTTTTCGCGTCATTATTATTAAAGTTTAGTACCGCTGGATGCGGCGGTCCTGTAAGAGCTTCCTTATCAAGATGTACATCATGTAGAAAATGTGAAAAATTAAAAATAATTTCCTGTGAGTAAACTAATGGACATATTTATATGCTTTTTTATGGGTAGACTGAGAATGTGTTGGGGTACACGATGTTTAATTTATTGTCGTATTGTCAGTACAACTCTTTATAACGATCCCTGGCTGCCCGTAAAGCATCAATGAGGCCGGTGTCCAGAGATGAACGGATTTGGTCAGTCCACCTTATTGGACTGCGACCTCTAGATTGTCGTCTATTAACCTTCCCAGTGACCATAAGATGTTCGAGGTTGTCTACATCTTTTCTGGCAATATGGCGAAAGGCCACCAGAGGAGAGCCTTATTGTGACACCCAAAGGATTGACTGATTTGTGCGGAATGCTGTCCAATGAATTTGAAGCATCTTTCTCCAGCACTAAATCTCGAAAATGATTACAGTAAAGTATTGCAAAAACAGTATACAATGTTCCCCACTTTTGGGTCACAGGCGACTATTACTTCACACCCGTGAAGGAACAGTACTTGTCGTTGAACGAGAAGTTGTATTCCATCACAAATGTTTTGAATACCTGTTACAACCTGTACGATAGACTGTCGGATTTAAATTGCGATACGCCTAAACGAAGCGTTCAATTTGCATTTATTTTAACATCAACAGACGATCAAACATGAATCAATTTTGACATAACAACATTTTAATCCACCCACAAACACAAGTATCAAGTATCAGTACTTTATCAATCAAACTGAAAGTTGTACAGACTAAAGTTCACGCATACATACAACTATGTTTGGCAATCTTGGTAAATGGGGGCACTTGGCCAACTCAGAACTCAGTCTGTAAATGCACTTAGTCTGAGTTGGCTGGAATCTGGGTGCACAGGAGTACCTTTGCCAATAAGCATACTTTGTGAAGTTTCTGATTAGGACGGTGTCAATCTCGTAAATGTGAATTAAAAGTTCATGTTGATGACTATAATTATGTAAAAATACCATATGACTAATGAAAACAAAATAATGGTTTATGTGAAAAACTGTGGTATAAATATCATAGACTAATTTTTTAATTGTTTTTACTCTTATTATTGAGGTACACTTTGTCATAAAATACAAAATATGTAAATATCAATTTATATACCAACTGTTATACATTAATTAATTTGTTTGATTTATCTATGTTCTGAATAATTTATGAGATTTATGAGGCTATTAATTAATTATTTAGTTTTAACATAAACTACCAGTGTTCATGTTAAAACCTACAGGTATAGTTTTTTTTTTAATTTTTGTGAATTTTTAGTAGTTTCCGCTAAAATACGTTGCTGTCTTCACTTGTCGATATTTGTGAATCAAATCGTATCCTGCTTATTGCCCATTTTCGTTATTAGATATTACATAAGTGTTATTGTTTTGAATCTATTGTAGCTATTAACAATTAATAGTTAGCTAATTTCATAGTAAGCAAAAATTCTAAATTGAAACAGTTATTTATTAAAATACTTAAATTCATTTCGAAAAATAAATTTGGTACATCTCTTGTGTAGACCTCTTTTTTCTAAAGATAATATGAATGGAGTAGAGTTGGGTTAAAGGACATCCCGCCCACGAAAAAACTGACTGGTTGTCTGGCTTTTTTGAAGATTTATTCTTCCTGCCAACGAGCCAGTTTTTTCTGACAATTTGATATATTCTCAACTAGCTGCGCCCTGCATTTTCACCCGTGTAAGTTTGGATCCTAGAGTAATATAGAAACAAAATGTATCCCTTACAATCCTGGCTCTAAAATGGTTTAGAGCCAGGATTGTAAGGGATACATTTTGTTTTATTTTTATATATGGTTATATGCCAAATTTCATACAAATCTATTTATCAAAATAGCAACAAACATAGACACATCCTAACCTTGTCTCATTTTTAATATTACAAGGATATAAAAGCTGTTCAAGCGCAATGTTTATTCCTTAGAAAAAATATATCTGACGATTGAGAAATATTTATTTCCAGAATATAACTACCTAAAAGCAAAATATTTGGAAATTAAGTTGAACCTGTCAAACTTTGATCTAAAGCCATCAATACCTTTAAACAAAGAACAAGAAATTGATCTCAAAACTGACTTGAATTTAGAATGAAATTTTCGATACATTTTCCCTGATCAAAGCATTACGTTCAAAGTCAGTAGCAAGAGGGAACCAGCTTAATGGATGGGTAAATCCCGTTAAAACCCTGTTAACGGTGATACGTGAACACTTGAGCTCAAGCAAGGACTTTGAGAGCTCCATCTAATTCGCTTAAGCGCTCAGTTGTATAGAGATAGCCAAATTACGGGCCAAAACAAATGCGAATACTGAGTAAATATACTAAGCAATGATCATTGAGCATGTGTGAATCGTTTTAAAGAGGCTTATCTGCGCACGGTTCGATCTCTTTGTAGTCCGTGGATGAGTGACCTTCATAAGACCCCAGCCTCAAAAAGCACGCTAAGCTGCTGGTTATGGAACCAGCAGCTTAGCATCTATGGAGACTAATATTTCACCCACGGCTTCTAACAGAACGAAGGAAAGGTAGGATATAAATAAAACATTAATCTACAGGTGATATGTTTTGGTTTTGACTAGATCAGCCAGAAATATTGGGGTATTTATATTCCCTCGATACATAGATTGTTAAATAGGCGCACGTTAGGTATATTGAAATTGAAATACGGAGAGAAACCGCTAGCAAGCACGGACAAATAATGAAGTGTGTGTGTGTGTGAAGTGTGTGTGGCTTCCGACGATGTACTCTTGGTGTGCTGGAGTGGATAGAGGTCTTCCCCAGATATTCACTTAGCGCCTGATTGAGGTTACTTGATGTAATTCAAACCAGGGTTACGGAGAGGCTGAGGCGGTGAGAAGTCTTGTCGGATTGCCGCCATGGGATCTGGAGGCCAAAGCCCTCGCCCACATGTGGGATTGGCAAAAGGAGGCAAAACGCCGGGGCATAACTCCGCGAGAAATGCCGGTACGGCAGATAGAGCTCCGGCGAAATCACAAACATGGAGAGTGCGACTGTCGCAACCCAGCGCAGGGCACGCCAAAATAGCGGCGGTAAGTCCCCTCTTTGAGAAGTGGCTAGAGAGGCGCCACGACGCCCTCACCTTCCGCCTGACGCAGGTCCCCCCGGACACGGTTGTTTCGGAAGGTTCCTTTCCTTATAAGACGGGAGAAAACACCAGGATGTCACCATTGTGTGGATCGCCCTGAAGACACGGTGGAGCATACAGTGGAGGTCTTCCCGGCTTAGGTAGAGCACCGCCGTGTCCTCGTAACGGAGATCAGCGGCGATCTCTTGCGTCCGACCCTGGTCCAGGCCATGGTCCGGAGCTAGAGTGTATGGCAGGTTGTCACCTCCTTCTGCGAAGCAGTGATGCTGGCAAAGGAGGAGGCGGAGCGCGTGAGGGAGCGGGAATCCCAACGCCCTCACGCCACTAGCCGCCGCAGGAAACGCCCTTGTCGGGAGACGACATCGAACTCCCAGCCACCGTAGGCGCGGGCCTGCGGGCGATGAGCAGTGGGCAGCTCGCCGCCCGATAAGGACCAGGCCCGAGTCGACAGAGTGTTGTGTTTCACACGCGCCTCAAAGATATGTAAGCACATCGTGACAGGATCCACGAAGACCGATACCTGCTGGGTCAGGGTTGCGGGTTGGTTAAACAAGAAACCGTGGCCCTGGCCGTGGCACAGGCAAGTGAAGAAACACGGGCGGGTTTTAGTCAGTAAGAGTTTGACACGCCCTTCCACTCCGCCCAGGCCGGGTGAAGTCATTTGATAATTTCCCATCCCAATAAAAAAAGGGGTTACGGAAAGAGAAAAAAACAGCATAATGACGAATGAATGGAAAAACTTCTTAATTTTTGTTGGTTCTCCATTCCTTAATGCTAATTGGATGCTCCACCAGGCAATAAAGTTGAAAGGATCATCATCAACTTTTTTATCGTCGCACTGCTGGGCACAGGTCTCCTCTCATACAGAGAAGGATTGAGCACGCTTGCTCAATGCGGGTTGGCAAGAGGTTAAGGTTGAAGGGATAAAATGGGGGAATATTTGTATATGCTTGCTTATTGATGTTTTTAATTGTTATGTGCAATAACACGAAAGCACCTCAAGCTATAACTGTACGAGCCAATAATGCTCATACAGCAAAATACTATTGTATATAGAATGAACTTCAACGCAATGTAAAACAGTCGTAAATATACCTCCGTCACGCGGTCAGGTGTAAATAAACAAGTGCGGCTCAATACTGGTGGTTTTAGTGTGACTCATTACCTACAACAACTCTGGGGTATCGTCAACGGCGAAAAACCCCACAATTACATTGTGTCAAATTTCTTTATTATATTTTCAACTTTATGGCTAAAGAATTAATGCTCAAGGCTGATTGGAAATATTTGACAATTGCGGGTAGCTTAACCTGCTGTCGTCCGTATAAAATGATATTAATATTAAGATTTAATTTATGTCCATAATTTTGCTGATGGGGAGAGCCGCGTAGATTGTCAACAAGAAAAAACGTAAGGCGTAACGTACAATTGAATGAAAGAATTGTATTTAGTGTGACTCTTATAGGAAAATCATAAAACTAAACACAGTTAAAAAGCAACAAAAAGCCGCTTATTTCTTTTTGTGTAGTTTTTTTTTTTGTATTTATAAACTATTGCTTGACCGCAATCCCTCCTGATTGTAAGCAGTGATGCATTCGTTGAAGGAAAAGCGCGTTAATTTATGACGAGCTTATTCACTCTTAAGACTAGCCTTGAAGACACCTAAATTGAAAGACCGTACCACCACCGCAAAAGTTCAATATTTAAGAGATAAAGAGGTTTTTTAATCACTTTTCGGTACTTTATCTACAGATTCCTTGTAAATACTTTCTTTATTTGCCTTGTTTTTTTTTTTCATTATTTGTTGGTATAGCAACACATTCTGTGAAAATGTCTACTCTCTACTTTCCACGGTACAAATAGGTATTGATATTTAAGAAAAATACGCTTCTAAATCACTTTCAATATATAATTTCCTTAAATTATTTCCTTATTTCCCTTTTATACCATTTGTTGTCATAGCAACACATTCTGTTAAAACTGCGATTCACAGTAGGTACTATATATATTATATTCAGTATTTAAATTCGATTTATATTTTTTAAGACGTAAATAGCGAGGACTTTTTTGAGGACGGAAAATTATTAAATGACCCCTCCCGCTCAGGGCGGAGCGGAAGGGCGTGTTAGACTTTTACTGACTAAAACCTTCTGACAAACACTACCTTGTCCCTTCACTTGCTTGTGAACCAGATGCCACGGTATCTCTTTCGAACAACTCGCAGTCCTTACAGCAGAAAAGACGTTCGATGGTAGTTTTCTATATTATATCCAGGAAATAAAATACTTTGATATAAAAACATTTCACAATATAAAAAGTAAATTATAAAAAAAAATACGTAATGCTCAGTTAAATTAATCTACAAGCTCTAAATGAGCATTAAAATAAAACATTACTTATCGCTAATGAGTGTGTTGAATGTCAAGCGCGCTGTACCGTTATTTATAACTAACCCGTATGTAAAGGGTTTTATGGTCAGAGTAATAAATAATTGCATGAGATTAAAAATAATATATTTTTTGTTTTTAATTTGATAGCATTTACCTAATCGTACATAATGTTTATAAAAGGATTTGTCTTTGCAAGAGTGAATAGGCTACCAATAATAAGCTAATATACCATGGCACTGTGCTGATTAATAAATGTGACAATTTCTTTGACTGACTAGTATCATACCCTTATTTTTGTATAGATGTGAAATTATCAAATGACTTCTCCCGATCTGGGCCGAGCGGAAGGACGTGTCAGACTTTTACTGGCAAAAACCCACACGTGTCCCTTCATTTGCCTGTGCGCCAGGGCCACAGTTTATATTTTGTCCAACGCGCAGCTCGGAACCAGGCATCATCTCTTGGACCCCGTCACGATGTGCTGACATCCATGGTAACCGTATCAGACCGCAACACAGCGATACTACAATGGATAAAGGGAAACAGCGGTTCACTGGGTAATGACGCAGCTGACGAGCTGGCTAGAAGGGCACCCAGCACGTCGGTCAGCGAACCGGAGCCCATTGTGCTATCCCTTTTATTCAAATACGCAGATGGCTACAGAAGTACACCTTCACAAAAACGGAGATTTGGTGGTTCTCATCACGGGGCAGCAGGCAGTCCAAGCAAGCTATGCCATCCTTGGATGACAAACTAACCAAAAGACTATTGCGCCTTTACAGGAAAGGCCTGCAATTAATGACGGGCATCATCACAGTGACTCTTGATGATCCCGTCATCGCTCATACTGCTCGCATCACATATATTGCTGCATCGCTCGTCACTGCTCGCTAAATAAACATTTCCACACAATAGGCATAACGAACAGCCCCCTATGCAGAGCTTGCATGGAGGCTGATGAGACCATTGCGCATGTACCTACTCTTCGAATGTAAAGGCGTCATCGAAATTAGAAGTAAAACCATAGGGGCACCAAGATTTTACACAGATGTTCTTAATAAGTCAGGAGACTTAGTAGGCTTCTGGCGGGAGGTGGGCACCACCAAGGGCCGCTATGGCCCATGCACAATGGTCCACTGGAAGGACTAAGTGCTGAATCCAAACCCGTAATATTTTCTTGGTATGGAGTGGTAATGAAACAAAGTAAAGTGCAAGTCTGCCATTCTACTTGACAACCTCTGTTTTAGAATTTATTAGGCCTCAATAAGCTTTTTTGTTTCATTTTGTATTGGCAATATACAAAATATACGCAGTAGGCCTTTTGACCTCAACCACGCCTGATTGAAAGTGATCGATGAAGTCTATGATATCGAATAAATAAGTTGAAAAAGGTTGGAATGAAAAGACTACCTACGGCATTATGTTCTTGCTACCTTTTATATGCGCTTTTATATGTATGTAATCTTTTATCAGATCTCACTTTAAAACTTGAAGTATTAGAAAATTTATCACAAGAGGATTATACTTGAATTCCTAAGCCCAACTTAATGTTAATTTATATGCTCAAAAGATTTCATTAACGGAATGATTCGTTAAATATAATCACCTTTACTGACCCGATTCTATAATGACCATTCCATTTCAGTCCCATTTTATTTAAATTTCTACCTGTTTTACGTTATATAATTGTGTAACTAACATTTTATTACACCACAAATGTGAATTCCAGCGTAACTTAAAAAACGCTTAACGTTTTCTTGAATGAGGTTTTCATTATACGCCTACTTAAGTAAAACGGTTTATACCATTTAAAATTAATGAAATAAACACAACTTCCCCTCGAAAAGTTTAAGGGAATCGCTTTGCAGGTTTTCGAAAATTCTGGGTAATTATTTTTGCAACCAAGTTAAACCGCTCTCAATACCGTTTATATTTAATATTTGGTACAAATGAGGAATTTCGAAGAGAAAGTTCACTTAATTTATGCTAGCTGAAATGATAATTCAATATCTTTATATAACGATTACCTTAAATTTACAAAATTCAGTTGTTGATCCAATTGCATCTTTAATTATCCATACTAATAATATTATCCATATTATACTAATAATATTGCATCTTTAATTATCCATACTAATATAATAATTAGTTCGTTTACTGTTTTAATTTTTAGATTTTATTTTATTCCCGTTTTTATTGTTCCTCTGATTTGTCTTTTTTTCTGTTTATATTTTGATTTATATTATTATTTGAATTTCATTATGTACCTATTTGTGTTATTTAATTTTGTATGTATGTTAATGTAATTGGCTTTTGGAAGCCGTATTAACATGAATAAATAAATAAATAAATGAATAAATAAATAATACTAATATTATAAATGCGAAAGTAACTCTGTCTGTCTGTCGGTCTGTCTGTCTATCTGTCTGTCTGTCTGTCTGTCTGTTACGCTTTCCCGCTTAAACCTCTCAACCGATTTTGATGAAATTTGGCACAGACAATCTTTAGACCCTGAGAAAGAACATAGGCTACCTTTTATCCCGGAAAAATTTGATGTTCCCTAGGGAAATCTAAAAAGCGCGATATAACCGAACTCCACGCGGGCGAAGCCGCGGGCGGAAAGCTAGTAAGAAAATATAATATAAACGTATTGGGAATGTGTTGTGTTGTTTTAGCATTTATTGTTGTTGTTGTGTTTGGTCATGGGTAGGTGTTTGCAACTCCACGTTAATAAGCGCTTTTCGCGTCATCATCATCAGCCTCTACTCGTCCACTGCTGGACATAGGCCTCTTTCATGGCATGCCAACAAGCTCGATCCTGAACAGTTCTCCGCCAGTCACTACCAGCCACCTTTTTGATGTCGTCGCTCCATCTAGCCCAAGGGCGTTACGCTACGCTACGTTTGCCGAGACGCGGTCTCCACTCGAGGACTCGTTTACCCCAACGGTTGTGGGTCCCGCGGCATATGTCGGTCTTGTGATTAGCCCATTGCCACTTCAGCTTGCTAATTCTCTCAGCTATGTCGGTGACTCTGGTCGTCTTTCGGATCACCTCATTTCTGACGCGGTCTTTCAAAGAGACGCCCAACATAGCCCGCCCCATAGCTCGCTGAGCGGCTTTAAATTTATGGATTAGTCTGACAGTTAGTGTCCACGTCTCGGCTCCGTAAGTCATGACGGGTAGGACGCACTGGTTGAAGATTTTAGTCTTCAAACGTTGGGGTATGGGCGACGAAAATACCCGACGAAGTTTACCAAATGCTGCCTATCCCGGCTGGATCCTTCTATTTGCCTCCTTCTCGAAGTTGTTTTTTCCTACTTGCAACGTTAGCCCGAGGTAAACATTTTCTGAAACAACTTCGAGCGGCATTCCGTTTACGGCTACGGGTTGTCGCGTATGGGTGGGTAAATCAATTATTCTCGCAATATTAATCGATTATGTTCATAAAAGCCAGCCACGCCTTGATCTTACTGAACATCTCATATAGACCTCACGAAGAGTTACCTGTTTTTTATATTTTATTTGTTATTTTGATTGTATCTATACAGTCTGTTTCAAATCATATCCATACTAATAATATAAATGCGAAAGTAACTCTGTCTGTCTGTCGGTCTGTCTGTCTGTCTGTCTGTCTGTTACGCTTTCCCGCTTAAACCTCTCAACCAATTTTGATGAAATTTGGCACAGACAATCTTTAGACCCTGAGAAAGAACATAGGCTATCTTTTATCCCGGAAAAATTGATGTTCCCGAGGGAAATCTAAAAAGCGCGATATAACCGAACTCCACGCGGGCGAAGCCGCGGGCGGAAAGCTAGTATATATATATATGATGTGAAACAGACTTTTTTTGTACGGGGCTCAAATTCCGGATGATGCAACATTACAATCATTGTTGAACGAAAATTTATCGGAACGACTAATACATTGATGAATTGGAACTTATGTAAATACAAAAATATTTTTAGACATCACGAATATGAGGTTCTGATTGCTGCAGACCAGATTTCAGTATATTTTGCAAAACCTTTGAACACAATAAGTGAAAACATAGTAAAAATTCCAAGTAATCGTAAACTCTAAATTTTTTTTTTTTTTATAGATCTATGTATATGAGCTTTTGACTCCCGGTTGAAAAGACATATTTAATTAATGTAGCAATAAATAGATTGTACCATTATACATTATATGTAAAATTATGTAGTAGAAAAATAAAACAAATAAATTTCATCAATACCGATAATTAAAACAATTGTTTTACTAGATTAAATATATACAAAATAGGATATATTTACCTATTTTGTAAATCACTCGCTTGACGTAGCTTATTCCCGCCTGCATACTTTTTCAACTTTCTAGTTACATTTATGTAACGAATTAAATAGAAATGAGTATCGGCTTCACAAGTCTCTAAGAGAAAAATTTGGTGCCAATTTAAAAAGACCTGAAGAAGAGATAGGAAAACTGTAAGAAGCTAAAAGAAAATAACAACAGAAACATAGAGCTTCTTTTTTTTTGCTTTAGTTTTATTTTTGTAGTCGAGTTTTTTTTTTTCTTAATAATTCAGTTTATTGGCATAAATCTAAAAACCTTTAGGAACCGACCATGTAGAAAAAGGGCAGATATAACGCCAAGTGAAAATGAAGTAATATTGTGAGCAGGCAACGCGATGTGACCTAGCCGAGGGAGCACGAAATTTTACGAGAACAAAGTCGCGAGCAAAAGCAATTTTGTAATAGCTTTCCTTACTACTATCTGGAATTCAATTGATCCGAGAAAATGTGTCAATCGTCCGACGGTGAGATGGGTGGATTATATTGTTGCCATTGCGAATAGAAACTGTATGAGACTGGTCCAGGAGTGTAGAAATCGGCACAATAAAGTAGCCCATGCCCAGCAATGGGCAAAGTGAGAGGCCTGTGTCACAGTAGTGGGAACATTATAGGCTGATTATGTTATGTTATGGGTAAGGTTCGAGTGGAAAAGTTGATGGTGGTATTAGTTTCAAGATAGATACTGTGAGCAGTTAAGTAGTGGTCCAGGGGCAATGGTGTCAGCCACTGGTTGACCGAAAGACACAGACTCCAGGCACAGGCAAATCTCACATGGATGGGTTTTAGTTAGTAAAAGTCTGAGATGCCCTTCCGCTCCGCTCAGAGCGGGAGAGGGCATTTATTGACTTCCCATCCTCAAAAAAATCCTCTCTATTTACATCTTGCAAAGTAAATCTTGCAATTCAATTTAATATTGAACACAACTCAGTGCCTTTTACTCCAATCGAACCACTTTAATTCCTTTCTCAGGTCCTTTTAAAATGCTATTGCATAAAAATCGGTCAAGTGCGAGACCCCTCCATGGTACAAATGTAGATCAATATTTAAGAAAAAGACAAGATTTTTAATCACTTTTCGGTACATAACTTTTTTATATACATCCCTTTATTTGCCTTATTTTCTTTTCATTATTTGTTGTCATAGCAACATATTGTGTGAAAATGTCTACTTTCTACCTTTCACGGTACAAATGTTGATATTTAAAGAAAAAGGTACGCTCCTAGATCACTTTCAATATAGGTATAATTTCCTTAGAATTTTTTCCTTATTTCCTTTTTTACTATTTGCTGTCATAGCAACAGATTCTGCTAAAATGTCTACCTTTTGCGATTCACAGTAGGTACAGGTACGACTAGTTCAGTTGTTACATTTTAATAAAGAATATGCCGTTTCTTTTTTTTTTAAGTTGCCTCATATCGGTATTTTTTTCTGTATTTTGGATGTGTTTAAGTTCATAGAACAACTACAAAGCATACATAATCAGCATAATGTTCCCACTCTTGTGAGACAGGTCTCCTCTCAGTGAGAGGGAGTGCGCCGTAATCTACCACGCAGGCCGAGCACGTGCTGGTAGACGTCACATGTCTTCGAAGTTTTCAAAGCGTGAGAGGCCATTTGATGATTCTGACGATGAGACCATTCGCAAACAGAAGGGGCAATAGTGCCTACTTACTAGTTATAGGTTGTGGATTCTGGCCCAGGTAAGTGCTTCATTTTCTGTGGTGCGGTGGTATGCCATAACATCGACTGCCGGCAGAAGTTACCACCCACCAGAAAGAGTTTTGACGCCAAGCGATTCGTCGTATTCTGGCATGATGTCTGGTGAAGCCGTATTGAAGCCGCCATTGAGCCGGAAGGAGGGTATTGCCGACTAAGCAATACTTTTTGAGAACCTTTTTTTATAACATTATTGTTTTTTATATGTTTTCTTTTTATTTTGAAAATGACATATCATTGTTAAAAAGAATAAAAAATTTCTAGCTCGAGTCTGTTCGTTTTTACTTATTTTCAACGAATTAATTAATTTAAAGATTCAGGCAGCAATAGAGGGTTTGAGCAGTTGTGTTGCGATGTGTGCCGGGTTCAATGCGCCAAATGTGGTGTTTCGTCGTGGAGGGTCTCAATATCAATCTCCCTCAGGCGCAGCATCGTTGGTCGTGTTGTTAGGTTTAACATTGCATCACCTCGTCTTCCTTTCTATTCAGTCAGTTTTTTGAGTGAATAGGCTCTTAATGAACTAGCGCGCTTTACCACCAATGATTGCATCACGCACTAGTCAAGCTTTAGTTTATAATTATCAAAAAAGTGTTTTAAATAATTATTTAATCAGATTTATTTCCAAAACGGTGAAGGAAGACATCAGGAGGAAACCAACATTTCTTAAAATAAAAAAATAATAGACATATGACATCTATCAACCCATATTTGATCTACGGGTAGAATATGGCCCACTCTCTCTCACACTAAGAAGGCCTATGTCACAGCAGTTCGTTTTTCCCTTTCTGAACAATACAAACACTCAATAAAGAAAACTGTGGAAATGAAGACTGAATTAGGTAAAATATTTGGAAAGTCTCAAAATTATAGCCTAGATCTGCCGACATTCTAATTATTAAGTCCTTTGAATAAAATACTTAGAATTCAGGTGCAAATTACTTGAGCTCCAATCTTTATAAACAATTTCAATTATTTAGATTGCTGAACTAACTTCTCGACGGCCTGTCAATAGTTGAAAGTTGTATTGTGTATATTGTTATTAACAAACTCATTATAGGTTTTCCAAGTAACAACGCTCTTGAGTGCTTTAATTTAAATATTTAGGCCAAATTGTTACTGAGGATCATTACGATGATCCAGATCTGGAAAGGGAGCTTAGAACGATGAATAGGATGCTTGTATTTTCCCCCTTATTTATTAACATTGCTTAAAGTATTACTACTAGTACTATTACTAATATTATTATAATTGAGTATAACGCTATCAATCTTATGCTAAATCATTTTAAAGCATATTGCTAATCCATTAAAAAACAAACCTCTCATTCATAAAAGTTGCTTATAATTAACTAATGATTAGTGACTGTTTACCATACATTTTTGATGTGTTTATCATCATCTATACTTCATACTAATATATAAAGCTGAAGAGTTTATTTGTATGTTTGTTTGTTTGTGCGCGCTAATCTCGGGAACTACTGGTCCGATTTGAAAAATTCTTTTTGCGTTAGATAGCCCATTAATCCAGGAAGGCTCTAGGCTATATAACATCACGCTGCGACCAATAGGAGCGGAGCATAACTAAACCACGCGAAGTCGCTGGCGGCCGCTAGTTTATGAATAAATCCTTTACAGACTATGGTGTTTATTCACTATATTATAACTCTTCTTCGAAATAACATTCACTCTAATGATAAACGCAAATGCTAAAACGAGGTAGAAAGTCAAGGTGTCGGGAAACTAATGGTTGTACAAATAAACAACTGAAGTCAATTCGCCATGTTCTAGTAACCTTGTAAGATTGTCAGAGAATGACAAGAAGACATGATTAGTGTGTAGTCGAAAATTCAGTATATATATTTTTTTTTTATATATTATAAACTAGCGCTTGACCGCAATCCTGCCTGATGGTAAGCAGTGACGCAATCGTGGATGGTAAAGCGCACTAGTTTATTAAGAGCCTATTCACTCTAGCCTTGAAGACACTCAAATTGTAGTCCGATGGAAACACCGCCGCTGGCAAATTATTCCAGTCCCTCGATGTACGCGGTATAAAGGAGGAGGCGAAACGCTTCGTCCGGATCGTAGTGGTGTTAACAACGTAAGGGTGGAAACCAGCCGTACGACGGGTCGTCCGCTGGTGGAACGGAGATGGGGGAATTAAATCATGCAATTCCCTCGCACACTCCCCGAAATGCATCCTATAGAACACCGAAAGGCTGGCTACTCTACGCCTGTGCTCTAGGCTTTGGAGACCAACTCGAGTTAGATCAGGGTCACCAATCAGCCTCTTTGCACGTCTCTCCACTGAATCCAAAGTGGCCAGGTGACACTTGGCAGCACCAGCCCAAATGTGGCTGCAGTACTCCACACACGAACGGACCTGTGCTTTGTATAACATTAGAAGCTGCCCAGGTGTGAAGTACTGCCGGACCTTTCCGATAACGTCATATAATATATTGATCCTTTACGCACACATTAAATTTTCTAATAAAATAATACAGGACGATATTTCTATAATAGTTTGAAACATATTCACAAAAGGTACGTTGAGTTGACAATAATACGGTTTTTAAATCAGTTCCCTTTTACTTAGATTACCCATGAGGTCATTAGTACAGCATGGTTATCTGATGCCGTAATTAGGGCTTATCAAGCCCGACCGGAGTCTGTGTGACTTTACGATTTATCTGAACGGATAATTAAGTCGTGACTGCTTCTCTGATACGGTTTAGTAGGTATTTTATGGGCCTAGCATTTTATGCTCACATTATTTTAATTTTATTTTTAACCGACTTTAAAAAAGGAGACTTCCAAAACGACACTACAAAGTGTTAATTTAAACCTAACTAATATCGGAAGTCGGTGACAAAAACGAATATACAAAAACCAAAGACACCAAGATCATAATATGTATATTAAATTGTATATTCGTTTTTGCCACCGACTTTTGAAATAAGATATTTTTTACTTTGTAGTGATTTCTTGGATGTCGGTTATTTTTATTTCGTTGGAAAAAAGGTTTTATTTTACACCTTTTTGTACGCTCATGTCTACTCTAGCCCTGTCTCTACTTCTTATTGGTGGATTAAGCTTTCTTATTAAAATCCTATGTGGTCCATTGTCTATCTTCTGCCAGGTTATGACGGCGAGTAAACGGAGAATGCACCCTTATGCACATCATCATCAATTTTTATCGTCCCACTGCTGGGCACAGGTCTCCTCTCATACAGAGAAGAATTGAGTGTAATCACCACGCTTGCTCAATGCGGGTTGGCGATTTCAGACTTAAAGTCCAGGTTTCCTCAAGATGTTTTCCTTCACTTTCAGTCATTGGTGTCCAAGATATACTTAGAAAGTACTTTTATATCTTTAGAAAAGTTACATTGGTACTTGCCTGATCTGGAATCGAACCCGCGCACTCATGCTTGAGAGGCTGGTGTTTTAATCACTAGGCCAAAACGACATGCATATAATTGTCTATTATAGTATTTCGCGTAGCGAACGCTGGTGTTTGCGAAGATATGCCTTGACCAAAATTCGGTCTAGATGACGGACGATTATAACATGTGTTAACATGTAGGTAGAGTAGTTGAATATATGCGCGTTCAGTTGTTCCGTACCCAGCTATATAGACGCCCACTTTTCTATATCTTTTCGTCCCATAAACTGTAGTATCTCAAGACCACCGTCTTTGACCAGCGCGTGTTGCCAGTGATCACTCATGGTACTGAACGTGGACCTACAAGGTGGATCGGCAAAGTGAAGGTATCCAGAAACCGTTGGAAGCAAGATACACAAAGCCAGTTGAAGTTGAGGTGCTTGGGAGAGGCCTTTTTTTATTTATTTTTTTTATTAACGAGTGGGAATGCATTTAGGCACCTACCCGCCGCTAGCTGGCGACAGGCGTGTGTGGGACTCACCCGGCCGGAGCCGGAAATACCCACTAAAACCACTCGGTTACCCTCGAGCCCTGCATTGAGAGTGACACGGGCTCGGCCCGAAGATCTGACTCCGTGCCACTCTCAGGGCTTACCGGCCTACATATGGCCGGTTTCCGCGCCAAAGGAGGATTACCCGGGTACCGGAGCAATCCTCAGACATGGTGACCAGTGCAATGCCCCGCCCGTCTACGCCGGAGGGGAGCGGCAAGACTGTCTTCTTCCCGCTCCCTCTCCGCTGCCTCCTTCTGCAAGAGGACGGTCTCACAGAAGGAGGCGGCAGCCTCCCATGCACTCTCGCTTTCAACCATGGCTCGAACCATGGTTGCCAGGGAGAGGCGTCCGTCTCCGAGCGCCGCCAAGAGGTCGCGGCGCTCGTTTCGCCAGGCCAGGCACTCCACCAAGGTGTGCTCGGCCGTGTCGTCGAGAGAGTGGTGACACCGCGGCGACTCCTCCCGACGGGCGACACGGTGCAGGTAGTGACCGAAGCACCCATGTCCGGTCAGTACCTGCACGAAGCGGTAGGTGAGGCTGCCATCCCGGCGCCCAACCCATCACTCCAACACTGGACGAATCGCTCCAATCGTCCGGTGGCCGGCATTTGGTGTGCGGAGAGCCTCGCTCCAGCGACTCAGGGCCTCTCCCTGAGCCGCTATTCGGACCCGCCTTATCTCCTTTAAGGCGGGTCGCCCCCCCGTTCCCGGGCAACTTGGGAGAGGCCTACATCCAGCAATATTTCGGCTGAAGTCATAAGAATAGTCTTAAGCGTCGTAAATAATTAAATATTAAAACAGCTTTTCACGTTTTAATCCTCTCTAGACATGTTTCTAGGATCATTACGCGCCTCCACAAAAGTATGTATATATACTACGTTATAAAATCATTATACGCATTTATATATATTTTTTGCAAAGCTTTTTTTGAAAGCTACAAAAGCTACCCATTGTATATTTTGTAGATTTTTTTTTTTAATTTTTGTTATGTATAAGGATTATTCACCAGGGATTATTTATATGTTTCTGAGATTATTTACACTACAAAAGGTGATCTCCAACATGTTTCTTTCATACTTATTTGTAAGGTTTTCACGGTATTTCGTACGCTGTCAGAAAAATTTCACTGACGGCATGCAATATCAAAGGTTTGCTTTAGGGTGGAGGATGAGGCGGGTTTGAAATTTCCTACGTTATAATACCTTAGGGAGCACTCTGAAGGCGATGTAACTTCATAATAGTTTAAGATAACCAGTGGAATATGATGAACGGCATGAACGTTAGTGTACCAGTAAAGTAATAACTTTAGAAATACATTTTGGTAATGTTTTCCATTAATTAAATGAACGATTCATTAATAACGTAAGGTGGACCGATGATGTCATCGGTACCTTCACCATGTGGTGAAGGTTGACGGAAGCCGATGGATGCGGGTAGGACAAGACCGGTAATTGTGGAAAGCATTGGAGAGGCCTTAGTCCAGCAGTGCATCTCTATAAGCAGAAGAAGAAGGTTACATAATGTTACAATTATTGTACTTTATATTATTTTATATTTGTTTGCCTTTCTACGCTTAGCATGCTGCTGTCAGGGCCAAGGTCTTTTCGAAACCGACATCGTGGCCCCTGACACACAGACAAGTGAAGGAACATGGGTGGGTTTTAGTCAGCAAAAGTTTGACACGCCCTTCCATTTCACCCAGAGCGGGAGAGGTCATTTGATGATTTTCCATCCCAAAAAAAAAACAGTTGAAGATTTTAAACTAAACTTTAACAAATGAATATATTTGTTGGAGTCATTTATTTGGAACACTAGCTCTCATTTAATTTTACATCAAAAGATTTACAAGGAGTCAATTATATGACTATTTAGAACGCTTACTCTCATCCAATTCTGTATCAAAAGATTTACAAGCCAAAACACTTACATTGACAATGCCTTTCATTTTGACAACTGAACATCACCTAATCGCGTTATATCTATGCTGCTGAGCAGACTAATTATTTCAAACATGTGAAGCTATAGGTACATAGTTTACGAATTTCCTTCAAAATTCTTGAGATTGTATTTGTATCTATGTGTGTTACGCAATTGAGTTGAAAAAGCAGTATCCGTTTCAAAGTAACGATTGAAGATAAATATTTGTACCTCGATTCGTTTCAATAAATTTCTCTCATTCGATTCCGTATCAAAGGATTTAGAAATCCAATAAACTGATTACTCACGCCACTTTGTAATAATGACAGCAACTCTCACACATAACTCCTATTTCAATATTATATCTTTATCGAGCTTTACAGTACCTTATAGCACAATGAATTATGTATAAAGTTTAATATAGCTATAACCCACCTCCTTCTCTCCTCATCCTCTCTCCTCCTCCTTGAAATGGTTCTAATTGTGATGGCGTTGCGTAGAACGGCTTTCGGTTCTCAATTATAATTCCGTCTGCGACTGTTAGGGTGAGGACACAATGCAATGCCGGGATTCGCCGCCCGTGAGATAATAATACCTCTACCGCTTCGGGCTTTCAGCTCACCTATTTTATAGGGCATTTCATTACGGTCATAATTTTCAGTTTTCTGTGCTTACAATAGCGATATTAGTGTTTTTTTAATAGATTAGGGAACATTTTGGGATATTGTGTCTTATTTTATATATGTCCTTTTTTAGGGTTCCGTACTAAAGTGTAAAAACCCTATCGCTAAGACTCCGTTGTTTGTCTGTCTGTCATTATGCTGTAAATCATTAACCGTGATACCAAGACAGCCACTATAATGACAAATACAAAAAAAAAAAAAACTGAATGAAATAAATGTTTAAAGGGCTCCCAAACAACAAACGTGATTTTAATTTTTTCACCGTTTTTTATTCTCAATATATTAGTAACGTTTAGTTAGTTTTAGTTAACGTTTTCATATGATATAATATGTATTTTGTTACAGTTATAAAAAAATATATACTAAAAATAGAATAAAATCAATACTTAATATACTATACAATATGTAAAGAAAACCCTGTCCGATCCGTGAAGGTATTGTTAGGTATCGATAACTGATTCTACTAATGGGTACAAAGACGGGCTAAACTTAAAAAAAAAAAATCCCCTAAAAAAATAAATATTAATTCCCAAAAAGAGGTAACTTAAAACATGTGTGTTATGGAACCCTTCCGCGGGCGGCGCGCGGCGGCGGCGGGGGGCAGGGCACGCGGCACCTGTGACGTGTCGCGTCGCTATTCGCTCATAATAATACCGGTGTTGTCACTTTTTTAAAAATTAATAAATTTCGGGGAAATTGGAATTAATTACCGGGAAAAAAAGATTATTTCAAAATTCATTAGTATTGTTTCTATGATGATTATGTAAAATTTTATATTATATTTGGTTAAGTGTTTACCTAACCTTTATTATCCTTATGGGTCGGACAGGGTTTTCTTTACATATTGTATATGTGAGCACAATGTACGAATGTGCTGTAAGGCATTTATTTGTTGGGTTAGTCTTTTTTATTGACTTGATTGTGCTCTGGCTGTTGAGAGTATGTCGTGCTCACTCAAATGTCTCGCTGATGGTGGCGTGTGTGTTGGGTCATTAGGTTCTCTTCAATATGGTTGAACTGAATGATGCTGATTCATACGTCATGTTCGTGAACGGACGTCGTCAGAGGGGACTGGTCATCTCTTAGCTGCCACGGCGTATTTTAATTTCTGAATTGATTTTTGTGTGTTTTCCATAATGGATGCTCTCAGCGTACAATATATTTCTGCATCGTTCTCACACGGTTGATTTCAACATGAATGATGTAATGAAATATTTGTAACAATAGCTTGAATAGCTTGAAGATTTAAAAGAGTGTCCATGGAGTTTCTTGCCCGTTCTTCTCCATAGGTACCTACTCTTTAGAATGGGCGACTAGCCTCATCTTATTGACTGACCGACCTTCTGACAATTCAAAAGTGCCTGTAACTGGTTTATTTGAAATAAAAGCTTTGATTTTGATTTCGATTTTGACTATACAATACTCCTATACAATAATCATGATTTTTATAAGTAGATAAAAAGTATGGAATTAAAGCCTTGGGGGAGACCTTTGTTCTACAGTGGACCTCTATTGGCTAAGAAGAAGATTAAGAAGAAATAAAAAAGTAAGGAACGCTACATTCGCGAGTCCGACTGGCACTTGGCCGGTTTTATATAATAGATTTTTATAATATTGACTTCAAATATGATTTGTGGAAATAATTAAGCCTGCAGTCGCAGAGTCCTCAAGTGTGAGTGTACCCTTATGAACAGTTATTTTAACAATTGTCTACGGGTTATTTACAGCATTAGTATTTAAAGCCTTCGTTCAATTGTGTGCTTAATTTGCATATTCAGAGGAACCAGGTTTTACGAGTACTAACAGATAATGGCGCTGATTCTCTTATTGATGAACGACTGGATAAGAAACTATTTGAAAAACCGACATCAATGTATAGAAATCTCCAGAATTTGTAATGGCAAAAAAGTAGCATATAGAAGCGAATACCAGCAAAATAATTTCGGAGTGCCGCAGGGAAGTGTATTGGGACCTTTTTTATTTCTTCTATACATTAATGACCTCCCAAATATCACTCGCCACTCGGTGATTTTATTTGCTGATGACACGACTCTTGTCGTGAAATGTGAAAGAGTCGACACCTACGAGTATGAAATAAATGAAGCCATCAAAAATGTAATTCACTGGTTGAATTCCAACAACCTACATATAAATATGGACAAAACAAAAATGATCCAATTTCAAACATATAGGAGAAACCCATTAAATTTGAATATCAAATATAACGACACTACTATAGAACAAGTACAAAGTGCGGCGTTTCTGGGCATACAGTTGGATCAAAATTGCGACTGGAAAAAGCATGTCGCCTATGTTTGTGACAAATTGGACAGATTCATCTATGCACTAAGACGGTTAAGAGACACGGTCTCAACTGGCTTCAGTTGAGACCGTGTCTCTTAACCGGCTCTATGTGCTTATCACGGGTACGTTTCCTCCGTTCTGTCCTACGGTCTCTTGTTGTGGGGTAACTCGGTGGATATCAATAAAGTGTTTGTAGTACAAAAAAAATGCGTGCGTGCTATCTGTAGAGCGGAGTACATGGATAGCTGTAAGCCTCTGTTTAAAAAGTACAATATATTACCTTTAGCATGTATGTATATTAAAGAATTGTGCCTACTAGTACGACAACATCCTGAAAATTTTATTAAGCATAGAGATGTAACCAAAAGGAATGTTGCCTCTAGAGACAGACATAGGCTCTGCTTGCCACAATGCAAGCTTGATTTGTATAAAAGAAATTCCTATGTCATGGCTATTAAGGTTTATAATAAATTACCAAACACTTTTAAAGAACTACCATTGCTTATATTTAAAAAGAAATTGATACAGTAGCTAAAAGAAAAACAGTTTTACACAGTTAATGAATTTTTTACTTATGTTGAAAGAAAATGAATTTGGTTATTATTATATTTTATTTATTCTAATTTGACATTGACTTAATAGGATTATTTTTATTTTGACATTATAATGAAAATCGTGGACATTTCAATTAATAAAATATACAATCTGACATTTTATAAATTGATATTAATGACTAATATATTATAATGTAATGAGTTTGGAATTGTAATTATATAAATTTAAATATTTGCACACCACAACTATTGATAGAATGTAAATGGGTCCACTTTTATTTTTATGAAGAGCATACTATTTTTGTAAACCTACATTCTTGCAAATAAAGTATTATTATTATTATTAAATTAATTTTAAGTTAAGTGCATCTTTTTCTTTTTACTTGTATGTGAGTTTACATGTTTGTAAGCTCACCAATGATACAAAAGAAATTCCTAGTATAGGCCCCGTTATATTAAAAAAAAATTCATCATCATCATCATCAATCTTTTATCGTACACACAGCTCTCAGCACAGACAGCACACCACGCACAGCTCTCCTCTCATATAGAGAAGGATTGAGCGTAAACACCACGCATGCTCAAGGCGGGTTGGCAATTTCAGACTTAAAGTCCAGGTTTCCTCAAGATGTTTTCCTTCACCTTCAGTCATTGGTGTACCAAGATATACTTAGAAAGTACATATAACTTTAGAAAAGTTACAAAGGTACTTGCCTGACCTGGAATCGAACCCGCACACTCATATTTGGGAGGCTGGTGTTTTAACCATTAGGCCATCACGACTATATACAAAAAAATGTTGTCACAAAATATTGAATTTAATGATTCATGTTGAATTTATCCATGTGAGAACAATGCATAAAGACGAGCATGTTCCGTTGCTTCCGTTGTAGGTATATTATATAAAAAAACAGACGTTAAAATAAGCTGTGGCAGCTAAGAGATGACCATTAAAGGCTGATTATATTTTAACTGGATGAATGCCGTTATTACAGAAACAACTAATAAGGCAATGTGTCTCACGTAGACCAACTCTGGATACAAGCTACGGTCAGAGGGTTTGAAATACAAACTCTCTGACAGTCACAGTGACTAAATTATTCCTTATCGGCAATAAGTTTCTTATTGCCGATAAGTGACTACATTATGCCTTATCGGCAATAAGCTTCTTATTGCCGATAAGGCATTATTTAGTCACTGTTGTAAGCGACATGTTGATGCAACTAACTAACCTCAATGCTTTATGTATTTTATTAACTTTTTTTTATAAAAAAAACAATATACATAAATCTATACTAATATATAAAGCTGAAGAGTTTGTTTGTTTGAACGCGCTGATCTCAGGAACAATCGGAAACATTCCGATTTGAAAAATTCTTTTTGCGTTCGATAACCCATTAATCCAGGAAGGCATTAGGTTATATAACATCACGCTGCGAGCAACAGGAGCGGAGCATAACTAACTACACGCTAACGAAGTCGCTGGCGGCCACTAGTATTGTTATATCGTAAATGAGATTTAAAAATTTTGTACTAAATCAAATAAAATTTAATAATTGAGTGTGGGTACACATATAGTGACTAGGACTATATTATTTCTATTATGAGTCTAGTAATTCGAGTATCATCGAATTAAAATAAATAAATTGATTATTTCTCAGTTTTGTACATAATTTTAATTACATTTTGCTTAATTCTACATACTACTGATGTATAACTTGCCTGAACTAGGTAGAACCTGTGCTTTAGGCGTAAATGTGCTTATTATAATTTTTGTTTTACAATAAATTAAAAGTAGTAGGTACGTAGAAATCTAGGACACCAAATTGATGATTTTATTATATTTTTTATGTTTTTTTTATTAATAACAAATTCTCTCAAGAAGCCACAGAAAATTATTCTCGTATTTTCTTTATGAAACAAATTCTACAACGAGGAAGTTCGGCAAAGCTCGAAGTTGCTGACAGAGCTCTTAGAAAATCGCAATTGAAGTGGCAACGGACAAACCTAATAGTGAGAACTGACAAGTGTTCGGGAACGAAAGTTTTCGAGAGGCCAAATTGCGGTCTGCTCCTTCATTAGGCAAACAGAAAATAGTGCTTGCAGAGTTTCGATGCGAATCAGTCATTTTTATGTGCCAGTTTTTACAAAAAGATTTCCCCTTTTACGAGCACTTGTGGTTTTCAACTACCCACTTGTCTTTTTAGTGTAATACACCGTTCTGCTATATGGCAGTGATGCGTGGCCTGTGCTTGAGCGGTACAAGCAGGAGCTGCATGTCACAGAGAGATACTGTGGTGTCTGGTACAGGTAAATGAAGGAACACGGGTCGGTTTTAGTTAGTAAAAGTCTAACTTTTTTATAATTATAATCTAGTGCCTGATCGCAATCGCACCTGATGGTAAGCAGTGATGCAATCGTTGTTGGTAAAACGCGTTAGTGTATTAAGAGTATATTCAAACAAAGAAACTGAGTGAATAGGAAGGTAGACGGCAGTTGCAATGTTAAACCCAATAACACGACCAACGATGCTGCCACATAGGAAGATTGATCTGGAGACCCTCCATGACCAAACTCCCGACACCTGAACTTATTTTGGCGCATCGTATCTGGTATACATCGCAACACAACTGCTCAGATTCGTCCTCCTTACTGCATCACCAGATATCATACCGGAACACGACGAATCGCTTGGCGGCGAGACATGTTGATTTCTCACCGAAAAAAAAAATCACAGCTACTGCTGCAGTTGTGTTTATGTAATGTGCAAGTTGCTTAATCAAATTGATAGGCTTTCATTCAAAATTATGTGGTTTCGAGCAAAGTTCGAAACATTTTCGAATTAAAAAGGGCTCTTTTTAAATTCGAAACTGGCTTGTTGGTCCCCAATTTGATCATACAAAAACTACGTTATATGAATTTAAAGATATATAATTGAACTTGTCACAAGTTGTTATTTTTGCTCTGGTGGTCTCACATTTTGAGTTTTTAAATTTAAACTTACACTATTATTGATAAAGTTCGTAATGTATTAAAGATTTACGTAATACTTATGTTTAACACTTTTAATATCACTTACTTTAGATATTAACGTGCGTCGTCACGAAGCCTAGGATTGGTCCCCCTTTGTTACACAGTATCACGCTTCAGTCACCCCCCTCCTTACCGGTGTTTGTAACTTAGTACCGTGGGACATAACGTATGCATGAATGCCTATAAAATCCTTCATGTAAGTAGTAAGTGACTAGAAGCAGTAATGGCCCAGTAGTAACGGAAACGACGTACAACTTGTAGGTCCCAGATCCGAACCCTGACAAATGCTTTACTTTGAGTGATTTATTTCGTCATCGATGTCTTGGTGGCCTAGTGTTTAAAACACCAGCCCCACAAGTATTAATCCGCGGGTTAGATTTCAGGTCAGGCAAGTACCAATATAACTTTTCTAAAGTTATATGTACTTTTTAAGTATATCTTGGATGTCAATGACTGATATACAAGGTGATGAAAAACATCTTGAGGAAACCTGGTCTAAGCCTGAAATCACCAACCCGCATTGAGCAAGCGTGGTGATTACACTCAATCCTTCTCTGTATGAAAGGAGACCTATGCCCAGTAGTGGGAGGATAAAAAGGTTGATGATATATGTATTTCATCACCACAGCTTTCAATTCGATAAAGAAGAACTTCGTGAGGAAACCGGTATCCTAGAAACAAAATTTGGATGACATGGGACCTTTACGAACCCATATTGGGTCCATGGTAGATTCCCACTCCCTCTCTTAAATACAGCTATAACAAAATTATAAGCTGTTAATAATATATTATGTATGTTATGTAAGTAGTTTAGGGTTGCCACCTTTTCGCAGTTAAAGTACATTGGTTATTATAAGTAAGAAAAAAAGTACACTATATCAAAATAAAGTACAAATTATTTTTCTGTATTATTTCGTTTGAAATATATTTTTATTGCTTTTTGCAGTTTGTGTGATATTAATATCGCTACTAAACAATTTCACAGCATAATTATAGTCATATTTGATCAGTTTCACAAAAAAAAAAATTGAATTACGTTTTTGTAGGTGTATGCGGAGTATTATTGTCCTGGGTTTAGTACAGCATAAATTTATGAAACTTTAAATTGTGTTCTTATTGCACTGAAACTGCTTTGCATAAAATTAACAAGAAATTGTGATAATAAAACTCACATCTTCTGGCACTTGAGCTTAGCTTGCGTTTAAAAATCGAGTGCTTAAGTAATATGGTGCTGTCGAAGGCGACATCAATATAATACTGATCGATAAATGTTTAATAAAAAAATACTTACGCCTAAGGCTTAGCAGGCACTGCGATTAAACGCTTGCGTTTATCCGCAGGTCTGAAACCGCAAACACATAGCTTTCTACACAAGCGCACGCATTAGGGACTTTTTTCAGTGACTGATGTTAAAAATGCAACTTGTTACGTTTTTACCGCGTTTTGAAAACGCACGGTTTTTTGTGTTCCATAGTAACAGTACTGTGACGCACCCAATGCTACCCGCAGCGCGTGTTGATACACGTTTTAGCATTTTCAGCTATTCTTAAGCCGCGTGCGTTTAATCGCAGTGCGTGCTAAGCCTTAAACTTAAAAAAAATCTTAAAGAAATAATTTCATGTGAAATAAAATATTTTAGTGTAGTTTATTGTTCTCATAAAGTATAAAGCATAATTAGTTGAAATAACGTAGATACAATACTTTATTCTAAAGTACCTATGGGTGCCAACCCTACTAGTAACTATGTAATGTAATTTTAGTCTAGATTGTCGTATTACATTACAAAGTGGTAAGCAAACTTCACATAATACTGCCATTACTTATGACAAGTTATTTAACTTTGTACTACTATACTACTATATAGGCCCCCATTTTCTTGTTCACAAAGTAAGTTAAGTTCAGTGCGTCTTTATTTTTCGTTTAGAAGAGGACAGAAGATTAATTTAGTCCTGTGAAATTAGTCAGCGTCTGACGTAAAGTGATGTATTTTTGATCGGCATATTTTTTTATCATGTCTAAACTGTCTATTGAATATCTAATAATAATAAAATTTACAGGGTTAAGCTAGTATTTTTCTTCTGTTTTTTTATGTCATAATATATCTTGATGTTATTAGGTTATTGCAAACACTTCAATTTTAATAATTTATGTAGACGTACCTATAGATTTTTATAGATGACTAGCGGCCACCCGCGGCTTGGTTCGCGTGGAGTTAATTATTTGAACATTTTATTTAAAACCCAAAATGTACAGCATATATTGTAAATTTTTGTAATGCTCCGCTCCTATTGGTCGCAGCGTAATGTAAGCCTTCCTGGATTAATGGGCTATCCAACACAAAAAGAATTTTTCAAATCGGACTAGCAGTTCCTGAGATTCCTGCGTTCAAACAAACAAGCAAACCCTTCAGCACTATAATATTAGTATAGATGTGTAACAATAGACCATTCTCAATTTCACGTAAACTAATTTGCCAGCGACATTGTTTCAGGCTGACTTCAATTTAAGTGTCTTCAAGGCTAGCCTTGAACCTATTGCCTAAGCCTATTCACTCTAGAGTGAATAGGCTCTTAATAAACAAGCGCCCTACCATCAACGATTGCATTACTACTTACCATCAGGCGAGATTGCGGTCCAGCTTTATTTTAGAATATGTAAAAAAAAAACTGATCAAATACTCCTATCGAAACAACCATCGTTGAAGTATTTAAAAAAATGGGATGTGGCTCTTTCATGGACACGGCCGTGTTTGTAACGTGAATACGTCACGTAATAGGACGTGATAGGATAGCGTGATATTTTTGGAATAAAATCTTGTTCATATGGTGATATATTGGTGCCGTTCAATTGCTATTGAGAAGCCTTTTCCAACCGTATAATAACTTTTAAATTTGACCTGGCATTTGATGTATTTTTTTATTAAGTTTTTTTTTATTTTGTTCACTTATTATAGTCACAATCAGAATTCCACGCTAGTATTTTATCTCTTTCTCTCTCTGTCTTACTTTTAATTGAAATAAGAACGAACATTGTAACTTCTACACGTCAAAAGTTAGGTATAGAATAAAATAAAATAGAAATCTCAAAACGCAGTACAATGATCTCCAAATGGTGGCGCTTCCCCGCGATGTATGACCGTCGTAACAGAGCGTAATAAATTATTGGATTATTATTTAGCTGTCCAATAGTGTAATTGAGTTTTGGATAGCAATGATAGATATTAAGCTTCAACACTAAACTGTATCCTCCGATTTCTAGTTTTCCCTATACATTTTGTAAAGAAATTGTGTACTTATTTGAAATACAATTAAGGTAAAATGAACACGTAGATTGTATGTAATTTGATGTTGTTATTTTTATTCAGAATCTTGCTGTTTGATCTTGCGCTTTGAGAAATTCGTTTTTGTATCGAGGTCGGTCGCTCGGCTGTCCCGTGCGTGGGATAATTTGTGACATCCATGCATGTGAATTTAGAATAGTACTTACTTGGACTTAGAATAGTACCATCCCATATCCTCCTGTGGATGTCGTAAGAGGCGACTAAGGGAACTCTCACCAGGGAAAAAACCTGCCACACTGTTCCCAACCCACTGCAACTCCTGAAAGCCATAATCAACAGTGGATACCGCCAGAAAAACGCCGAGCAATGAAGCTCGACGAGTCCCGGAGAAACGATTCAACTGTCTTGGGTCCCGCAACGAAATTAATCAGAAAAGAATAGCGGAGGAGTAAGAAAAAACCACCAAAACCAGGAAAAACCAGGGAAGCGGGCAGCAGCGCCTCTCCTGTGGAATATCAAATTTCTACGATCCCGATCCCCAACCCACTTGCCAAGTTTGCGGATTATGCCAAAACCCCCCTATGTAATGAAAGCCTTGGGGGAGGTATTTGTCCACCAGTTGACCTGTATAGGCTGAAGAAGATGCATGCGAACTCACTTCCAGTATCTTGTATGTAATAAAAGTCTAGCGAAATAATAATTCATTAACCACTATTACATTAACACTAGCCCATAACAAACAGACGATAATAACTCGAAGTTTATGACTGCCGCTCCTTCTATTACAAAGAGGAATCTAATTCTTATTTACACGGGAAATAAATCATAATTAGCAGGCCAAATTAGCCACTACGTACGTTGATCAGGCACGATAAAATGTTTTTATAGCGCCCATTATTACTCGGTAACCATATTTTTATTGTGGTTAGCTTTATTGCATTGTAAATATCGGTAACTGCGAATAAATACCAAAGGAGAAATGGTACGATCGTGTTTTTCTCGCAAAAATGGATCGCCGCGTAGAATGGAAGGGGACAAAATAAAATAATATGACATCGTATTGTCCTCGAATGTTTTATGAACAGAAACATACATATGATTGGGTCTCATTTAATTTTATATTCATTTTGAAGCTTTAGTTCGAAAATTTTATGACAATATGTTATAATATTTTATTGGAAATATACTATACCAACCTAGATTGTTCTTTTATGTAAATACCTTAATCAATTTAATACCTCTTTCGATCAATTTAATATCTAGTTCGATCCTCGCACAGTGCAAGTATTTTGAATGCATGAATATGTATACTTGCACTGGTCTGGTCGTGCCTCGGAAAGCACGTTAAACCGTTGGTCCCGGTTGCCATACACAAATCTAGTGGCAGTCGTTATGGGTTGTTGGAGCCCTCAAAAGTCCAACAATTGGTCTAACTGCAATGCTTCGATGTCGCCTTCGGGTTGTGGAGGTCAGACGGCAGTCGCTTCACGGAAAATGTCGAAGTTTAGCCATATCAGCAGTTGGACTGGTAAAGCGGACCCCAGACTCTAAAGCTGAAAAGGCTTCGGATGCGACTGGGATTAACGCTGAGATGATGATGAATCAAGGAATACATACATAGTGAAGAATTTGAAGGCACGTGAGGAGGCTTCCGTCGATTGGGACCGCAATTAACTCGGACCGCGGTCCCAGTCGCCGGATTCATAAAAATTAAATAATTTTCTTCCGGCGACTGGGACCACTCATAAATGATAACTGAAATCAAATAATGTACAGTCAAACGACAAAGTAATAATTGAGTAAAAATCTTTTTTTAACCGACTCCAAAAAAAGGAGGAGGTTCTCAATTCTTCGTAATCTTTTTTTTTACATATGTTCACCGATCACTCTAAGACCGATGATGTGCAGAATTCTCTTTTTTTTTTTCGAAAGTGTATACTTTCCAGGTGGTCCCATAGTCACCAGGTCAGGATCTGATGATGGAAGACCAAGGGGGGCTGGCACCAGCTTTTTTCCACTTTGGAAGCGTCTGTCACGCAAACTATTCGGTTTAGAAAAAAAATATTTAAAAAAAGTCGATATCATTTTTGAAGACCTATCCATAGATACTCCACACGTATGTGTTTGACGAAAAAAAAAAAATTCAGTTTCAGTTCTAAGTCCCCATACTTAGAACTGAAACTGATTTTTTTTTAACCGCCAATATTTATTATAATTTTTGCATCAAAATCTTAATGCGGTTCACAGAATACATCTACCTACTAAGTTTCAACAGTACCTATAGCTCTTATAGTTTCGGAAAAAATGGCTGTGACATACGGACGGACAGACGGACAGACAGACATGACGAATCTAGTAGGTTCCGTTTTTTGCTATTTGGCTACGGAACCCTAAAAATGGCCGTTATGGCTTCATATAAAATCAGTATTAACTGGGTTAATATTTAAAAATAATGTTATAATTTTATAACATCCATCTTTTTTTTTTAAGTGTCCGGTCAAATATAGCCCTAAAGCAATAGTATTCGTTGATACTCGATACGAACTACGTAAATATTTTGTATGAATAATTTTACGAGTTAGAAAGAAATAGTAATATACTATCATACAATGCTATTGCCTTTGTGTGTGTTTACCTGCATGTGTGAATTACATAAAAACGGGCTAGGTCAATTTATAAGCGCATAGGATAAAATCATGAACATCATCTAGAACGAGTCAATGATATTCATATTCATATCAATAATTTAGATGGTCAATTCGTTTGACTGTACCGATTTCGGCTTGTACGGTAGACTTTTTTAAGTCACCTATGAGTGGTCCCAGTCGCCGGAAGAAAATTATTTATTTTTTTATGGATCCGGCGACTGGGACCGCGGTCCGAGTTAATTGCGGTCCCAGTCGACGGAAGCCTCACGTGAGGAGGTATGAGAAACAAGGAGTAAATTTCACTCCTCCGTAGAAAAGGGAGGATGTGTTGTCTGGTGGGCACTTGCCCAACTGCTGAATTTGGGAAGATGTATATTATATGCTAATTGCACGGTAAACTCTGTTTGCGAGATGTAGAATTTTTATGACGTCAATATGACGCGTTGTTTTATTTGTGTTTTTTTTTTAATAATTATAAACTAGTGCTTGACTGCAATCCCGCCTGATGGTAAGCAGTAATGCAATCGTTGATGGTAAAGCGCGCTAATTTATTAAGCCTATTCACTTAAAAAACTTAGTGAATAGGAAGGAAGACGGCAGTTGAGGGAGGTGATGCAATGTCAAAACCAACAACACGATCAATGATACTGCGCCGGAGGAAAATTGATCTGGAGACCCTCCACGACCAAACTCCCGACACAACAACATTTGGTGCATCGTACCCGGCACAAATCGCAACACAACTATTCAGACCCTTCCTCCGTACGGTTTCACCAGACATCATGCCGGAACACGACGAATCGCTTGGCGGCAAGACTTTGTCTGGTAGTTGCTAACTTCTGCCGGCAGCCGATATTATGGCCTACCACCGAGAAACACCGTTTATGGGTACCTACCGGTAAACATGTACCAAACATGTATCATCCGCACTATGCCCTAGTGGAGTATTACGGGCTACTCTCTCTGACCGAGAGGAGTGTCTAAGCAGTGTCATCATTTAAGGCTGATTATGTTTGTATTACGTGCAGACGCCAGCAGGTTAAGCTGCAGTTAATTTTACCAATCAACCTACCTTAATAATTTAGCAATAAAGTTGAAAATCTATTCAACAGATTGTAGTAGCTTGATGTGCTAGCCTTTGTACATACATCACATGCAAAAGGTATTAGATAAGGCCGCGACATCTTTTGGCCTTCTTCTTTGGACCTTTTTATAAAAACTCACAGTGGACCTTAATCAAAGAATATATTTTTATGTCATGACTCACATGCTTAAAGAGGAGATGGATCACCCGTATTTCGTTTACACGGGTAAAAATATGATAATATATACTTTTGTACAAGGTACTTACACTTCGACAGGGAATATAAAAGAACGCTGTCAAAAAATGCTCATAAGTTCCCCACACCACACGTTCCAAACGTTATTAAAATATACAAAAGCAAATAGGAATTTGTTATCATACATTTTACAGGCACTGGTGCGAGCAATAAAACCACCGACACACCAAACGCGAGATGTGTGCGTGGCGTGCGAAGTGCCTACAAAGAAATAAGGAATACGACACATCGAACGCATGTACATCAATAATTTACAAGCTATGGCTACAAGCTATATACCATTTTTTTATGCGAAATCCGAAACACGTGTCCAGTATGTTTAAGAAAAGAATCCATGTGCAAAATTTCAAAAAGATACAATTAATATCAACAAAGTTATGAGCTTGCTATTCTACTTGGTTGTCCCAACAAAAATATGGTCAAAGCTCCGGTCGCGCGGGCGAGTGCGGTGCACTGACCTCTGGCGTCAGTTATTGCGCGCGTGAGCACAATGATCTATCGTACAGCTGCGTGCGCGCGCTCGGTATCCACACTGCAACAATTTCTAAATATATTGGAAAAAAATATAACATGGTGTATTTATTGGAATGTATTTAGTTGCTTATTCTGAACAAATTATATTCAGGTTTCGCATAAACAAAAAATAACGTTGTATAATATATTAATAATAATAATAATCTTTATTCATAAAACTTACACAACATTGTAAAATCAAAACTACAAAAATATTCTTATACAATTAAGTACATACATATCTTATTGCCTAAATAACAGCTAGGTATTATGTGTGACTAAAAATATACATAAGGTCATACAGAACGTATTATTATACAGAGAATCATGTAAAATTAGCGACATGCCCGAGCTAGGTTTATTAAACCTGTGTTTCAGGCGCTCACTTTACATCACAATATATCAATAAGTCCGTAAGATTCAATTATGCAACGTTATGGACTAGGAATTCAATAAACAAAAACGTTAGTTACTTATTATGCTATCTTATGTACTATTTAATTTTATATCTTATCTAACTTTTATCTGTAAACTATTTACTATCACACTATAACTTCCAGAAGCTTTTCTGTGTCTGTGTAATTGAGAATCAATAGGTATTCCGATATTACTTGACTACATTTTTTATAATATTGACCAAGTCATGATGGCCTAGTGGTTAAAACACCAGCCTCTCAAGTATGAGGGTGCGGGTTCGATTCCAGGTCAGGCAAGTACCAATGTGACTTTTCTAAGTTATATGTACTTTCAAAGTATGTCTTGGACACCAATGACTGATTAAGAGGTGAAGGAAAACATCTTGAGGAAGTCTGAAATCGTTAACCCGTATTGAGCAAGCGTGGTGATTACGCTCAATCCTTCTCTGTATGAGAGGAGACCTGTGCCCAGCAGTAAGACGATAAAAAAAGGTTGAAGATGATAATATATAGTTCTTTAGTTAGTAATTTTAACACCAAATACCCTATACCATTTTTATGGTGACGAGTATCAATGTGATTTATGGAGACATGTCAATGACAGGACAGCGATTAAATAGCAACCTTATTATAATGACAATAAAGAATATTGTGATTTTATCTGTGATACATAATATCAGACATAATTTGTATCACAGATCGTGAGACATAATTTTATCAGAGATAAAGTAATTACTTTTGTGTACACACTGATGAGCTTTGCTTGTAATTCCGAGTATTGTATAATCCGGTACCAATCTTAATCTGAACCGTTATGAAGAATATTGCTAATCTATAGCTTTATATGTTTGATAGCATTATCTGCTCAGTGACGTATAAAGGCAATGAATGTTATTGAACTGTCAAAATGAAATCCATTTTCACTGCTAGCGTGTTATCTAATTACATTATCAACACATTCCACGGTCAGGGTGTAATTGTTTGTTCTACAAAATAGGATTTTTAAAATCACTTTTAAACACCATACTTACTAAAAAATGAAACAAATAAGCTAGATGGAGTTGGCATTTCCTATCTGGAAATTCCTGAGAAGAAATTTAATAAGAAAGCTTTCTCGGTGGTAGGCCATAACATCAGCTGCCGGCAGAAGTTACCACCCACCAGACAAAGTCTTGTCGCCAAGCGATTCATCGTGTTCCGGCATGATGTCTGGTGAGGCCGTACGGAGAACGGGTCTGAGCAGCTGTGTTGCGATGTGTGCCGGGTACGATCCGTCAAATCTTGTTGTGTCAGGAGTTTAGTCGTAGAGGATTTCCACATCAATCTCCCTCTGGCGCAGCATCGTTGGTCGTGTTGTTGGGTTTAACATTACATCACCTCGCTTAACTACCGATTTCCTTCCTATTCACTCAGTTTTTTTGAGTGAATAGGTCCTTAATAAACTAGCGCGTTTTAGCACCAATGACTGCTTACCATCAGGTGGGATTGTGGTCAATCCCTAGTTTATAATATAACCTATACTAATATACACTACACTATACTAACATCACGCTGCGACCAATAGGAGCGGAGCATATAAAAAAAAACATCAAATCCTACGCGGGTGTAACCGCGTGGCGCAGGAAGTCATTAAAAAAAAAGAAATGGCGAAAGAAACACAGTCACAAGTACATAAATACTTGTCAAAAAACATTAAATATTAAAACTATCACACTATTTGAGAGTGCCGCTAGTTTCCTAAATATCGCATAAAGCTTCCATTTAGTGTGCCAAAACCTTACGACCAACACACATACATAATTCATTACATATCAAATAGGCTTCGTCGATACAAATTCCTTCAATTGACAAGAGTAATGCGTGCCAGAGATTCACCAATCGTGAGCGAATAATTAACGTTAGCGACATTTTACAAACTAAATAAATTAGGTACTGTTAACGAAGTCATTAATATTGGAAGCAAACCTCGTTTGTTCTTGTTAGGGTAGGTGTAAACTTATGTAGGTACCATACGTATGTTCGTAACACAATCAAGTGGTTGATGTAGTGGTTTCGGTGCTGTCTTTGCGTCGGCGACTTTACTTATTCATAACTAGCTTTCCGACCGCGGCTTCGCCCGCGTGGAATTCCGTTATATCGCGCTTTTTAGATTCCTCATTTTCGGGAATTATATCGTATCATTTAGCTTCTAAGTTTACATGCGATTATTCGTTTGCAATATGTAACTTTGCTTTAAACGACACATAGCGCCACTTATAACCGAACTGGTATGAAACTAAGAATATTTTTGTTTTCCCTCTGGAATATCAAAGTTTTCTGCGATAAAACGTAAGTACCCTATTATTTAATCCGGACTTCTAACTTTTCGTCTGCCAATTTTTAAAGCAATTGGTTCAGTAGTTACGGCGTGAAAGCCGAACAAACTAACAAACAAACTCACTTCCTAATTTATAATATTTAGTAAGGATTTAGGGTAGGGCGATGAGCAGTGGGCAGCTCGCCGCCCGGTAAGGACCAGGCCCGAGTCGACGGCGCGTCGTGTTTCATGCGCGCCTCAAAGAGATGTCAGCACATCGTGACGGGGTCCACGAAGACCGATGCCTCATGGGTCAGGGTTGCGGGTTGGTTAAACAAGAAACCGTGGCCCTGGCCGTCCCACAGGCAAGTGAAGAAGCATAGGTGGGCTTTAGTCAGTAAAAGTCTGACACACCCTTCCGCTCGGCCCAGAGCAGGAGAAGTCATTTGATGATTTCCCATCCCAACAAAAAAAGGGTAGCATGTTCTGAAATAATATTCATTTTGCGACCTCCGTGGCGCAGCGGTCAACACGCCTGCCTGCGACGCGGAGGCCCCGGGTTCGATCCCCGGCCAGGTCATGATGGATAACGATCTTTTCCTGATTGGCCTGGGTCTTGGATGTTTATCTATATATGTATCTATTATAAATATAGTATCGTTGAGTTAGTATCCTATAACACAAGTCTCGAACTTACTTTGGGGCTAGCTCAATCTGTGTGATTTGTCGGTATATATATATATATATATATTTTGAAATGTACGGAAGTTTGACTGCTGTTTCAGATAGCTAACTGATGATTTCGGCGTTGTAGTTTCTATAAACAATTTAGTAAATTCTGGAAAAAGACAGATAAATTGAACCCAAAATCGAGTTTACCTGTGAGCGTAGCGGGCGTGCATGAGCCTCGTAATATAGCTAACCTGTTTCGGAGTCATTTCAAAGTGGAACCTCCTACCGTGGGCTCTTTTGACCTGATGCGAGGTGCTGAAATCGTGGCAGGGGACGTTACTGTTCGATTTAGTGCCAAGGAAGTTGCCTCCGTAATTTATAAAATGGTGCGAGGTAGGTCGCCTGGCCATGACGGTCTTAGCATTGAGCATCTGAAGCATGCTGGTTTCCATTTGTCTCGAGTGCTTGCTACGTTTTTCAGCTTATGTGTGAGTCATTGTTACCTACCGGATGAACTTATACGGACCGTGGTTGTTCTGGTTATAAAAAACAAAACGGGGGATGTCTCAGACCTGGCTAACTATAGACCAATCTCGCTGGATTCAAAAGTCTTGTTTTAATGCGTTCTTCAATTCGAGTGGTACTGAGAGTACAAATACTGTCAAATGTTTGACAGAAAGTAAGTGGCCAACTTTTATATGGAAAATGGAATTGTCGTTTTACTCTATCTTACACGCAATTTTCCCTTATTTAGCCGTCTAGACCTACCCTGGACTACGACAAACATTTTAAAACCAAAATCAGCTCAATCGGCCCAGCCGTTCTTGAGTTTTAACCAGACTAACGAACAACAATTAATTTATATATATATATATATAGATGATTTATCTGCCAAATGGCCAACGCGACTTCGATGAGCGATGCGTATCGGAGAGGTTCATTTATCGATAACTTAACCGCACATATTAGGTTTGATAGTATTTATTTGCATATATAGCATTGGTTATGTTGACTTTAAATGCAATAGCTGTTTGCATATTGCCCGCGATTTTGGTAGCTCTACGAGAGAAAGTATAACTTCGATAAGGGGATGCACCAATGTAGCCGAATTTGAAATTTTCTTACGTTTCCTCCATAATATTGATATGCTGATTTAAAATTATAGTATATTAGGCTTCTTATCATTAGTCTTGCGGTACCGGGCTGCGCCGTGTTGAACCGGGCCGCCCCGTGTGGAACTGGGATTAGAATAATACCATCCCATTACCTCCCGTGGGTGTCGTAAGAGGCGACTAAGGGAACTGTCACCAGAGAATCGGGTAATAGCGCTTGTCCTGTGGAATATCAAATTACCACGTTCCCCAACCCGCCTGCCAAATGTGGGGATTATGATAAACCGCCCCCTCCCCCCAATTCGGAAAGCCTTGGGGGAGGCCTTTGTCTATCAGCGGACCTCTATAGGCTAATGAAGAAGAAGAAGATTCTTAAATCAGGATTTTATGAAACATTCATTCATTACTCATAATAACCCAAACACGACATGGTTGGCGCATTGAATGACCGATCAACTGCTACGCCGCGTATTTGCTTCCCGCACGAAACAAATATTGGTAAGGCCTACGGCTACTTGCCGCGGGTTCTTCCAAAGAAATACTATAGCTGTAAGTGAAGGAATACGAATGGGTTTTAGTCAGTAAATGTCTGACACTGACACGCTCTTCCACTCCGCCCAGAGCGGGAGAGGTCATTTAATGATTTTCCATCTGTAAAAAAAGGCCTACAGGTTGTTTTACCGGGTTTGGCTGTTTGTGTGTTCACCATACAGATGTAGTTTTAAGCATAGTACTTGAAAAAGTGATTAATTAAGTCAATTAATGCCATAATGTTCATCGTTAGCAGTTATGGTGACTTTTTTTTTTATGGGACAAAACCCGCCACACTGTTCCCAACCCACTGCAACTCCTGAAAGCCAGAATCAACAGTGAATGAAGCTCGACGAGTCCCGAAGAAACGATTCAACTGTCTTGGGTCCCGCAACGAAATTAATCAGAAAAGTATTCTAAGAAAAAAGAAAAAAGCCCCACCGACCGACAACTGAACCCTGAGGACATCCCATGGTCAGTGCTTTAGTACTAGAAAAATGGCCGAGCTTAAGTACCGCGGAACCGTTATGGTGACTATTCTTATACGTTTAAATTTCTTCCATACTTCACTGTTAGTCAACAGCTCGGTAGTAACACCCTTTCTAACTACTAGGTACATCATTCACCCAGCCCATCCATCGTTTCTTTTGTGTTCATACACCAAATTTTCCTCAATACTTTTTCGCTCCTTACCTTATCTTTATTTGCCTCGTTACCTTCTGAGAACAAGGTATCTGTAACATTCTATCTATCTGTCGAAACATTCTCGAGACATCCGAAATCTGATAAATTTGACCACAAATGAACACAGCAGCGTTATCTCATTTCATAGCTGCATTTCAACACTATCTATATCTCAAACGTAATATTATCAGGCCCGATGCCCCTTTCCATATTAAGTGTCCATTCTATTCTGATTTAAGGCTGATTGAATCTAAAATACAATTGGGAATAACGCAACAACTGTTTATTGGTTGGATAACTCCTGCTAGTTACCCAACCATGCACTACCTGCTATTATTATATCAAAATCAATACCAATTGAAATTATCAAATATTACACTGTAATAAACGATGGTTTCCCAAATTGAACGAGGTAGTTTATTCATGCATAAATATCATAAAATAGCTATGTCGTATGTCGGAAAACCAATAGGATTTCATGTGTTTTCATTGTTTTGCCTGTAAGCCTTTTTTGTTCTGGATGGGAAAATGATGTCTCCCGCTCTGGGCGGAGGAGAAAGGCGTGTCAGACTTTTACTGACTAAAACCTACCTGTGTTGCTTCACTTGCCTGTGCGCCAGGGCCACGGTTTCTTTTTAAACCAACCCGCAACCCTGGCCCAGGAGGCATCGGGCTTCGTGGACCTCGTCACGATACGGTGACATCACTTTGAGGCGCTCGTGAAACTCAACGCGCCATCGACCCAGGCCTGGGCATTTTTACAGAGCGGTAAGCTGTCCTTTTCTGTAACCCTAAGACTTCGTTTTTTACTCAAATATAAGTTATTCCTTATGACATCAGCTATCCGTCTGTAAAAATCTCGTAAGGTTTATCCATTTCGGTGATAAGCAGGAACAACTTAACAAAGCCTTACAATTTGTGATGTTTTACTCGACTTACTATAAAAGCTGTTATTTGACATGAGCATTACAAGCAGATGCTGTAGCTTATCGGGTGCCTCTGTGACTAAACTGTGGGTTTTTTTGTTTTTTTTTTTAGTATTTATAAACTAGTGCTTGACTGCAATCCCACCTGATGGTAAGCAGTGATGCAATCGTTGATGTAAAGCGCACTAGTTTATTAAGCCTATTCACTTAAAAAACTAAGGAATAGGAAGGATGACGGCAGTTGAGCGAGGTGATGCAATGTTAAACCCAAGACCAACATGACCAAACGAAGCTGCGCTAGAGCGAGATTGATCTGGAGAGTCTCCACGACCAAACTCCCGACACAACTACATTTGGCGCATCGTACCCGCCACACATCGCAACACAACTGCTCAGACCCGTCCTAAGTACGGCTTCACCAGACATCATGCCGGAACACGACGAATCAAAACTAACTTACATATTATGTAATACTAAGAAATTTTCATGTTGTCTCCGAATGTCTGTACACTATCCGTAGCAATTGGTTTCATTTTGACAGTTTTGAGTTCATTCATTAAGTTATTTACGTTGCTAAGCTGACACATTTTTGAACATATGGAGCAATGGATTAGCAATATGCTTCGAAATGATTCCAACTGATACTAATGGTGTGTTAAGCAATCAGGGTGCTGGTCAAGCTATGTTTGCCACTTTTGGTCCGTGGAATGGTTACATTTTTGCATTGAATATGCGAGGGAATTGCATGACTTAATTCCCCCATCTCCGTACCACCATCGGACGACCCGTCGTACGGCGAGTTTCCAACCTTACGTTGTTAACACCAGTACCTACGATCCGAACGAAGCGTTTCGCCTCCTCCTTTATACCACGTACATCAAGGGAGTGGAACAATTTGCCAGCGGCGGCGTTTCCGTCGGACTACAATTTGAGTGTCTTCAAGGCTAGATTGAATAGGCTCTCAATAAACTAGTGCGCTTTACCATCAACTATTGCGTCACTGCTTACCATCAGGCGGGATGGCGGTCAATCAAAAAAAGAAGGTTAGATATGTATCTAACCTACATATCCCAAATACTGGGTAATACGATACTTCTTGGTAAGACTGGTACATAATCAGCCTATATTGTTCCCACTGTTGGGACACAGGCCTCGCACAGGCGTTGGGAGTAGGCCGTAATCTACCACGCTGGCCCAATGCAAGTAGTTACATGTCCCGATGTCACATGTCTGCGATTTTTTGATTTAAGGATATAATATTCTAGTACTGGTTTATTTGGATAGGACGTTCCCACTGGGCCACTACTGTTGCCGTAGTTATTCCATCACTGAATAGATATATTCCTAATCCAGTGTATTTTGGAAATAATAATTCACTTCCGTAACTTTATTAAACATTACATCAATGAGGTCACGACCTGAATTAGGACATTCTGTATGATAGGGGTCGATGATTAAACATGTCTGTCAAATAATATTCTAACCCCTTAGGCTGGTATTACACCCTCAACTCGAACGAGCGAACGCCTCATAGCAGCAAAACTGCAGTAGCCATGCTTGTACGGCGCGCGAAACAGAAGCGAGCGATTTGATTATGATTAAATCTCTTTCACTTGTGATGTCGCAGATTTGCTCGCAAGCCAGTTACATCTCCATGCTCAACCTGATAGATTTTATAACATTGTGGTGGTATGAGGAAGAGGGAGTAAAATTCACTCATCCTTAACATTCTCTCTCCATCAACGGCTGAAATAACTGTAAACTCTGCTTGCGAGATGTAGAATTCGTGTGACGTCAGTATGACGCGTTTTTTATTTGTGGCGTTTGTAGGTACCGCTACAGCGTTGCCATTGAAAATAAAAGAAATTTATTAAAAAACAGATCACAATGAATGTATGTAGAATAATCGAAATGTTAACTTATCGTAGACTTTATGGAAAGAGTAATGTAAGAGGTTCGAAGAATATCTGCACTGTATTTAATTTGTAAGTCTAAATAGACGGTATTTTGATTCGATTCATCATCATCATCAACATTTTTTATCGTCCCAGTGCTAGGCACAAGTCTCCTCTCATACAGAGATGGATTGAGCGTAATCACCACGCTTGCTCAATACGGGTTTCAATAGCTACAATTCAATTAACTCTCTTGATATTCGGCTACTCTACGTAATAATGTTTCTTAGCAGAATTCGTTAAGTGGTTTTCCATCAATATTTCCGCGGCGGTGGTGTGTTAAGGCCCTTAATAATTTAGTCGTAATATCAGATATTATACAGTGTATACGACTCATGTGAGGGTTACGCGTGCCACGCATGAGGTATATGTATATTGTGTTATGAAATTAATACTATTCGTTTTGTGACTTTCCATTGGTACGTTGAGTTGTTATTAATGTTAATATAATAGGTAATCTTTGTTTTATAAGGAACAGGTTACAAACTTTGTGAAGTCCTTGACACTGTATCTGATGACTAAGATCTGGTATAAGCAGGTAGGTAATCATTACGTGATTTACCTACTTAAGAAAGAAAACATATCTTCTTTTTCTTTGAAAATCATAAGTCAGTTATTCAAATTAGGCTGAGAATCGGCACTTTTCGAACGTCGATATTACTTAAGACATTCCCCCAAAACGCCCTCCCTTCGCTACTTCATTGTGCCTTCGCTGGGAAGAAGAAGTGGCGGAACAAACTCACCAACAACTCAGCTATCTTTTCATTAAAAAAACACACATGTCTTTGTTCAATACTATGTATTGTAAGAAACACAAGAACAATTATAGTACATTACGATATTAGTGCGTAATGATGGTTATAACATGCGAGGCGGAATTTCAGCCCGAGCCGAAGGCGAGGGTGTAATTGAGCCGAGCATGTTATAACCAATACGCACGTATATCGTACGACGTTTTTTAACACACTTGCGAGGAAACAGAAAAAGAAGTATTTTATATTTTGTTCATTTTAAATAAACTCAATCTGTGAATGCACACTGTTGCTTTCCCTCCATTAGTATTATTATTTGCCATTTCAAATATGGAACAGCGCGCGGCGCGAGCCGTGCGGCGGCGATCAGTTCCATAATTACTTGAAATGGAAAATAATGCTGTTATGGAAAATAATGCTGTTATGGACTATAACTTAACTATTTGCTTTGATAAAACACGCGCTTGTTATGGCCTGCTTTACATATTTAAAACCGGTGGAATTACATCAGCTTTACGAGCAAGGGTGTTAAAAAATTATTTACCATATGCCAGCTAGCCACGCCAAAACACCAGCTAAGCAATAATAAAAAAATATCATTAAAATGGAAATACAAATAAGTACCTAAAAACTTATAGGTAACCCAAATAAAAGCCCCATGTATAGAGGGCGTGATAGCTCACATAATTATGCATTGAAAAAAATAATCAATATTTAATATACCTAAGCTAATTCTAGAGAAAGAACACAAACATTGTCTTCAGTTAATCAGAGCGACCAGCTATTCTTATCATTTAAATAGTCATTTACAGAATAATATTTTTTTGTACAAAGCTTGCTTTCTTTCATTTAACACAGCTTTCTTTATAGACAAAATGGGACTCGAAAAAAACAGCACAGCAGACAAAAAATATAACAAGAAAACAGAAATAAAAGTGACAAATAGCGAGATAGCATGCAAAAATTATTCTTGTTTGGTAACGGCACATAACCCCTAATACAGAACCGCCTACACGTGGGTTCCAGCTGCAGATGTGTATTAGATATACGTACATGTGGCCGGGACAATTTTTATATTCGTAATACGCGTAGAAATACTTTTTTGGAAAAGAGGGTGACCGAATGGTATTCAAGGTTAGACCAAAGAAGCCAGGGCCGTCAACAAACGAGTTGGGTAGATGGTACTATAAAAATCGAGAGAAATATAATATCTACATAAATATGGGATGAACGAAACCGGGGAGTGTGGCAGAAAAAAGGCAGCTTCCGGGCTGAAATAATAATTTTGATAACAAAATTCTATATCTGCTTTGAAACCAGCACCCTAATTGCGTAACACACTATTACCTGGAGGTAGACTCGAGGTAGACCAAAGAAGTGCTGGCTTTACGTTGTAAGAGATGACATGCGTGCTAACAATCTCACACTTCGGGATGCGAAAGATTATGCGAAATGGAGGAGTAATTGTAAGCGGACCCTGGGCTCCAAAGCGAAAGCCGCGGATGCAACCGTGATTATACGCTGAGATGATTATGATGACTATTACCATAAATATGAATCATTTTGAAACTTATTGCTAATCTATTGCTTCATTTATTTGAAAAGAGTGTCTCCCCAAGAACGTAGACAACACAATAAATGTTGTTGAACAGTTTAAATGAAGCTGCTGCATATACAAAGGAATTATGGAAATAATGTATTTTTTTATATCATTATAAACCAGTGCTTGTCCGCAATCCCGCCTGATGGAAAGCAGTGATGAAATCGTTGATAATAAAGCGCGCTAGTTAATTAAGAGCTTATTCACTCAATAAAACTTAGTGAATAGTAAGGAGACGGCAGTTGAGCAAGGTGATGCAATGTTAATCCCAACAACACGATCTGGAAACCCTCCACGACCAAACTTCTGACACAACTACATTTGGCACATCGTACCCGGCACACATCGCAACACAACTGCTTAGTTCCGTCCTCCGTACGGCTTCAGCAAACATCATGCCGGAACACGACGAATCGCTTGGCGGCAAGACTGTCTGGTGGGTGGTAACGTCTGCCTGCACCTGATGTTATGGCCTATCAATTACAAATACCTGGGAATTTGGTTCCACTGCAAAACAACATCTATAATCGACAAATCAGAGAGTCTGCATAGTAAATATCTCACATCAACCTTACCTATATGCATATAATACACACACATTCACACATTCCACATTATAATAAGATAGCATCATGTGTTTGTTCCACACCACTAGTTCTGTACAAATCAGAGGAACTGAGTATATACCTACAGCTGTATACCAAACGATTCTCGATTACCGTGTCGGTGATGGATCACATCTCTAGTCGGAAATTGAGTCGGCTACTCACCTTATGTTATCGAGGATTCGAGAGCTTGTACAAAGAAAATATGTGAAAAAGTATGTTTAGAAAAGAATATATTATGTGACAAAGCCTTTACGTGTACGATACCTTTGCGACATAAATTTGTAATGTAATTTTCGTATACACATATACTCATACTAATTTATTTGTACTCTCACTTTATTCCGATTCATTTTTACAGGTTATAATATCCTGGAATATGTTCCAGTCATATTAGGCGCTGTTCTGCTTATTTTCCGCTTCACTAGGACCCATTATTCACCCAGAATCAGCTCACGCACACAGCCCTGTTTTGGATAGGAAATCATCAAATGACCTCTCCCGCCCTGGGCGGAACGGAAGGGCATGTCAGACTTTTACTGACCAAAACCTACCCGTGTTTCTTCGCATGCCTGTGCGTCAGGGCCATGGTTTCTACACACACGGCCCTCAACTTTATTTCTAAGTTTCGACGATTTACTGACATCTCAGCGTTGGATTGTAAATGTACACTTATTTTGAAAGTCATTTCCCTCTTTTTTATTTAAATACTAACGGACTTGTCAAACGGTTGTCCTGTCCAATACATTAATCCCCCAGAAAAAAGAACATTGAGTTTTAATGTACTGAAAATATTCCAGAATATTTTTTGACTTTTTTGGCTTGTAACTGTTATACATATCAACCGCAAGGCCAATCGATCAGCACTCTAATTACGTAACACACTATTCCTATCCGTTGGAATCATTTTGAAGCTTATTGCTACTCCATTGCTCCATAAGTTCGAAAAGGACATTGCTAAAATTCCATACATTGAATGCCCCAGAATTGACAGCAATAAGAAAATGCTAGTTGTGTTTGGAATGATTCATGTAATCATATCAGGTATTTGTTGATACACGGACAAGCTTAGGAACCGAGTATCAAACTAAAATGTGTTTGATTTTGAGGTTATATAATCGTAAAGAAAACTGAATAGATTTATTATTTCTTTTACGTTTAGTAAGAAAATGAATGTAATCATCAAATGTGTAAATAATACAAGTAATTTATAGTCTAGCCTTTTACCAATTATTTTGGGGTCAGCGTCCAGTCTAACCGGACGCCGCTGAATATCAATGTTTTACGTGGAGCGACTGCCATCTGACCTTCACAACTGTTACTCGTGTAATCCAGTAACAAAAGTGAACACTCACTACTCTGCACAAAGGCAAGGAAGCGAGTAACAATTTTTTTTTTTGTTTAATTCTTTCCGTTCTTCTGAACGGAAAAGGCAAAGGCATAGTACGCCATACAGCCTAGTCTTTAGTAATTTTTTTCTTGAGTAAGTTTCTATCCTAACTTATCCTAGTTTATCCTTTTTTTTTTTTTTGTTCACCCAGTGGGAATCTCTACCAGACCGTCCTCCGTCTGAGGGTCGACGGAGGGTGTGCCGGGCTCTCACCGGCTAAACCCACTGGAGCGTTCCTCTTCTTGCCTATTGCCGGGGGTACGGGGCCTAGTTTGCATTCACCGCGTCCCCGGCAGGCCTTGACCCGCCGCGCGCGAGTTCGGCGGGTCCCTCTTCCTCCTCTCCTTCCATCAGGTAGGCGTGTAGGAACAGCCACTACACGCCTACTCCGGCCCTAGTGACGGACGTCGGACTCCCCCGGTCCTCGGCCCGTCGGCCTCTCCTTATGGAGGAAGCGGATCGACCTCGGCTTCCCTCCTCCTCCGGCCAGCGCGCCGTCGGCGGGACGGGAGAGTGCTCAGAGCTTCCCTCTCCCGTTCGGCCGTCTCCTTCGCGGAGATTACCTCCTCGCAGAAGGAGACGACCGCGTCCCATGACTCCCCGCTGTCGACCATGGCTCTGACCACGGCCGGCAGCGAGAGGTCGCGCCCGCCGATCGCTGCGGTGAGCGCACGGCGCTGCTCGTCCCATGCGGGACACTCCTCGAGGGTGTGCAGCGCCGTGTCCTCTGCCCCGCCACGGCAGTGATGGCACGCCGGTGTCGGCTCCCGACCGATACGACACAGGTAACTGCCGAAACACCCGTGTCCGGTCAGCACCTGCGTCGCACGGAAGGTGAGCGTCCCATGCCTCTTCGGGATCCTAGTTTATCCTAACTTATCCTAGCTTAACTTAACTAATCTATCTCCTTTCTTTTCCTGCGTGAGGCCGACAAGAAAGAATTTGGAGTAAGGACATGATGTGGCCACTGTGCTACATTATTTCACTGTTCTTTATAAATTATTCACTGAATGCACTTTTTACTACATAAATCACGCGATTTTATTTAGTAAACAACACTATAAATAATTTTAAAAGTCCAATGAAAAATGAGCGTGACACTCATCCCGCCACAAAAAAAAAATTGCGAGTAACTAACATAACAAAACAATTGATGTCACTCATTTCCGCATCTGTAGAATCGATACCGCTATTTGAACTAACGATTTGAGAATCGATTTTGTTTATTATCGATAAAAACACTATTATTACGCAATTTTACAGATTGCGTATAATGTATTTTGATAACAAATGTAGTCATAATAATAAAAAAATGCATACATTAAATGAAACTTCATGTTTTTTAATTCATAAATACAATTAATAAACTATCGATTTCGTAAAAACAAGAAGCAACATCTCTAAAGCTCTTGACATGGCAGCAATTTATATGACAGACAAATTGTTTAGTAGTTACAAGGCTTTTAATTATTCGTTTTAAACCCACGCTTGTCCGTTAACTATGGATATTTGCATATAATATAAAAAAATGAAAGAAAAATTATAATGCAGGACATTTATTTGTCCATGCTGGGGCGAATTTCGGCGATCTCCTTTGTCTGCTCAACAACGTAAATGACGCAATGAATGTTCTTGAACTGACAAAATGAAACCCATTGCTATTATAATGTGTTACGCAATTATCTTGCCGATTAGCGTGTAGCTATACTTGCTGCAGTTGGTCCGTAGATGCATGACCAATCTTTATATAGCAAGTCAGTCATGGAAATCGCGTTATTTTTTTCTTCTATGGCGAGCGACATATGGTGGCGGCACTCAGCAAAGTTTGCTGCAGTAAGTTTGTCATTAGCCGATTTTGACAGTCGTTACAAACTGTCAGAAGTCTTAAAGTCTGATAACCAGTCTTATCGGTATCGTAATACCCAGTAACTGAGAGATCAGTTGGGCAGTCGCTCCAAGTAAAATACTGGGGAAAAAGCTGGTTAAAACATTGATTCTTAAAATTAATTTTATTTTCGTAAAAGCTAATTCGAATATTTTATAAAAAAAAAATATTTTTATTAACTGTGAATAAGAGGATATGTATGTAGGTGAAAAGAATATCTGCTTATTACTTTTTTCGTAATAAATATTTGTATCTTCAAAACGAAGGTTGTTTGTAAATCAAACATCTTAAAAATGTGTCGAGTTCTCTGATTGGTTTGCATAAGCGTGAAGGGAAAAGATGACTGGTCCATTCAGCAAGCGACAGCGACTTTTATATCTTATTTAAAATGAATTATAAACGAGTGCTTGACTGCAATCCCGCTTCATGGTAAGCAGTGATGCAATCGTTGATGGTAAAGCGCGCTGGTTTATGCAGCCTATTAACTTAAAAATCTTAGTGAATAGGAAGGAAGACGGCATAGTGCCCAAGTCTTGGAAGCTTGCCAACGTGCAGCCCGTGCTTATTTCGATAACCTCCATACTCTGCAAGATTATGGACCGTGTGTTGAACTCGCGCCTCTTTGCTTACCTGGAAGGTAACGATCTCCTCAGTCACCGACAGAACGGGTTTCGCCCCCATCGGTCAACTGGGAATCTACTAGCGTATGCCACTCACTTGTAAGGCAAGACCCTCGAGAAAAATGGGTAAGCGATTGCCGTCTCCCTGGATGTCTCGAAGGCCGTTGACCGGGTATGGCACGCTGGCCTATTGAGTAAGCTTCCAGCGTACGGTATTTCCGCAGGCCTCACTGGCTGAGTGAAAGACTTCCTGACTGAACGGTCCCTCCGAGTTGTTGTCGACGGATGCTCATTGGAGCCCATGTCGACTAACGCCGGTATCCTTAGGGGTCTGTTCTCTCTGCGACTCTTTTCCTGCTGCACAGTAACGATCTGCCAATGCCCTGTATCTATGGGTATGCAGATGACAGCACAGTTGTGGAAAGATACCTGCCGGGTGCTCGAGCTAGTAAGGAATTGATGGAACAATTTGCCAGCACCAGTGTTTCCGTCAGACTACAATTTGAGTGTCTTCAAGGCTAGAGTGAATAGGTTCTTAATAAACTAGCGCGCTTTACCATTAATGATTGAATCACTGTTAACAATTATAAAAAAGTCCAATGCTGAGGCTCACGCAAATTCCCGCTATATCTTAGTAAATATCAGGGGAGGGGCTACAAAACTGAGCACTAGGAGAACCACGAACATAAGCGATACCGTGTAATGTTTTCTATCTCATTTTCTCCCACGTTAAATCTTATGAATTTAGATGTCTGTCTCTTTTTCGTTTCTTAGACGTTGATATCACAATGATACTAAAGAAGTCTCTTCAAAAGTAATGATTTTCAGCCAAGTTTGAATAAATGACTTTTTATTTGGTTAATATTGATGGTGTTTCAAGTATTGACTTGAAAGCTACAATTTCTCAACAACAAAAATGTGGTTTAATTTATTTTAGCACTAACTTGTATAAAACTTACCTCAGAGTCATAAAATTGATATATCACAAACAAATCAACGCACTCGAATTATTTATTATAAACTAGCTGCGCCACACGGTTTTACCCGCGTTTTTTTTTTACATGCCCCGCTCCTTCCCGGATTAATGTGTTATCCAATGCAAAAAGAATTTTTCAAATCGGACCAGTAGTTCCTGAGATTAGCACGCACAAACAAACAAACAAACATACAAACCAACAAACTCTTCAGCTTTATATATTAGTATAGATTATTCAGTTAGTAATCTTAAGACTTGTCACTCCGGTGCCTCGTTCGTGCACCCAAATTACGTAATGTGTTACGTAATTTATAATAATCCATAACCCTCAGTTGGAGTCATTTTGAAGCCTATTGCTATTCCATTGCTCCATATGTTCTAAAATGTGCCTGCTTAACAACGTAAATAGCGCAATTAATGTTGTTGATCTGTCAAAATGAAACTTATAGCTACTGATAATGTGTTACGCAATTACCCTGCTAACTGACTGATGCTCAACTGACAATTCACTTCAATTCCAAAACGATTTTATAACTGACAGTGACTTTCTAAAGATATTAAAATGACACAACTCGACTATAACCATTTTATCCATAGACTGATTTGCTAAATATTTCTAATATAAATATACCCTCACATATATTACTTTGTACCAATCAACTCGCGCTCACTCCTAATCCGGCGAAAGTCTTTGAATTATAAATTCCATTCCTAATTTGAGTCTCTTCGTTTTTATAATGGATATGAAACACGTTTTTATTAAAGCAAACTAATCATTTACTCAGTAATACGTACTAGTACACCATGACGTAATATTTTCATATAAAATGTCTTTGATAAATGGTTTTATTACAAATAATATACACATTACATTAGGTTCCTTGGAGTTCAACGCACCAAAATTGATGGGGTGGCAGTTAACAGGATTCACATTCATTTACACATTAAGGGCACTATCCATCTCGTAGTAATAAGGTAGACCTTTCCCGACGTCTGTGGGTATTTATCATGGAGCACATCAAATGCACAATATTATGTTTCGCAGCTTCTTTCTTTGCGATTTGGTTAACAAATTGTAGATGTGTACCACGCATCAGCCTATCACACGGATTTTTTAAATACATTTTTTTTTTTTTTAAAACACTGGCAACTTACTTTTACCCCCACTACCCCCACTCTGCTGCTGCTGCCGGTTCGAACGGTCGGCGCGATCTGCTCCTCATTATGTGTTTCCGTGCCGAAGCCTACGCACGTCATTGGGAAAGAACCCTGCCGCACCATTATTTGAATTTGAACATGGGGAAGAAACGGAAGTACGAGGACTCTGAAGAAATCATTAGGTGAAAAATTAGGAGGTTAAATGAAAAACTTAAGAAACGAATTATTTATTCTGATGAAGATACAGATCGTAAGTGATTGATATTCATTCAATTATTGCGTTATTTCCTAATTTTGGCTCTTAACATTCCAAGATGCGAACAACTGCCGTTTATACTTATTTAGTATGAATAACTGGGTTGTATCCATCCACTTTTATTATAAACTGATGCGTAACTGCCAATACTCTGGGCTTTTACCCTCAAAGATGCGAACAACTACCGTTTATACTTATTTAGTATGAATAACTGGGTCGTATCCATCCACTTTTATTATAAACTGATGCGTAACTGCCAATACTCTGGGCTTTTACCCTCAAAGATGCGAACAACTGCCGTTTATACTTATTTAGTATGAATAACTGGGTTGTATCCATCCACTTTTATTATAAACTGATGCGTAACTGCCAATACTCTGGGCTTTTACCGTCAAAGATGCGAACAACTACCGTTTATACTTATTTAGTATGAATAACTGGGTTGTATCCATCCACTTTTATTATAAACTGATGCGTAACTGCCATTACTCTGGGCTTTTACCCTCAAAGTTTTTACAAGAACTTTTCGTTCTTGCTGGCTGCTCATACCAACTCGAAACCGAAGCTGCAGTGGCTGGCGTGGAGACTGTTCCTGACCCGCCGCCAATGCAAGATACTGACGCTGATGGCTTGACGGGCGCAGTCGAAGACGCCGTCCTGGACACTGACATCCTAGCGTTGCTAGGTGAAGCGCCAGAACCGGAGACTAAACTTCAAACCCCTGCATCAAAAGCAGCGGGCAAGCAGTATGCACGGAAGAGTCAGCCCGGCCACCGCCAGCACCAGCAGCAGAGCAGCCGGGCCCTGCCACCACCGCCGCGCAGAGCAGCCCGCGAGCGCTTACCGCCGCCGCACGCCTCACCGCCAGCACCAGCAGCAGAGCAGCCGGGGCCCGCCACCACCGCCGCGCAGAGCAGCCCGCGAGCGCTCACCGCCGCCGCACGCCTCACCGCCGCGTCGTGGCAGAAACGTCCAAGCTCGCCGCTAACGCAAAAAGAGGTACTGTACGCAGGACGTTTACGTTTTTTCTCACAAAGGTGAGCGAACATTACAAATGATCCTATTGTCTTATTATGGGCCGAAGGCTACACTATTCCTTTCAATAACCCACCAGTCCAGAGTAACAGTATTGTTTCATATACAAAATCACCCCAAGAGGCCGCAGATTTTCAAAAATCTTTAATTAAATTACTTAAAATTGGGGCAATTCGTAAATGTACTTACGAAAACTCAATTTGTATCTGGTGTATTCTTAGTACCGAAACTTAACGGAGAAAAAAGATTTATACTACATCTGCAAGGAGGTCAAGGAATAACTAACAAAGGAATATTTTTTCCCAATAATTGCTAATTGTTGGTACCGCCTCTATTAAATCCGGAGGCTAAAACCGCATTGACGGAACTCTTAAAACCGGGATTTCTCGCTTATGTATAGGCAGAAATAAATAGGTACTGCACTCGCAGCGTTAGCTCCGGTTATTGAAGTCTAATTTCGAAAACTTCAACCAAAATGGGAAAGAAATTTGTTATTTCATCCATAAGTACCGGTCTTCGAGATACCCTCGTAAATTCATGCACAGATAAATATTTTTTTGGCGACGTTATGTCCGAAAAAGTAAAACATGCCAATAATGTGCAAAAATCGGCAGAGGCCCGTAAGGTTACGCAAAAGACACAAAAATCAACTTAAACTAATAGTTACAAAAAATAAAAACCTAAACAGGAAAGTCATTTTAAGATAGAAGATTATCGCACTGCCTCAAAATTAATAACACCAAATTGTTTCATGGCATCTATCGATTTAAAAGACGCTTATTTTTTAATCAATGTTACTAAATCACCTCGAAAATACTTGCGTTTCAAATCACGCACTTATCAAAACTCTCACCGGTGATTGTACGAATTCACTTGCCTCCCATTTGGTTTATGTACTTGTTACTAGTTATGTACAGGTTATGTACAGCACCATACGTTTTTACTAAATTACTTAAACCCGTAATAGAATACTTACGAAATAAAGATTACATATTCGCTATATATTTAAACGATATCCTTTGTTTCGGCCAATCATATAAAGAATGTAACGATAACGTTAATTACACAATGAAAGTTTTGACAGATCTAGGTTTTATAATCAACACAGAAAAAAGTTCACTTACCCCAAAACAACAATGCAAATTTTTAGGTTTTATTTACGATTCAAAACTTATGACACTATACCTTCCTGACAAAAAGAACAGAAAAGGACACACAAACGAAAATGCAAACTTCGCAATTTTGCTAGAATAAATTGGTCTGCCGGTTTGTATTGCCCTGCGGTTCAATATTCTGGGTTATACACTAAATTGTTTGAACGTCACAAGTACCTGTGTTTACAAAATAATGACAGTTATTCAACAAGAACAAATTATTCACCTACCCAGTAATTTTAAAAATTGCAAGATGATTTTTGTTTGTGGTTAAATCACATTGATAGTGCTTGTTCGCCTTTTAGATTTAATCAATTTAGTTTCGAAATATTTTCCGATTCGAGTTTAACTGGCTGGGGCGCTTTTTGTAATAATAAGGAAGCGTCCGGTTATTGGAAAAATGACGAATCTTGTTCACACATAAATGAATTAGAATTAAAAGCTGTTTTCCTCGCACTTAAGGTTTTTGCAAAGGATCTTTATAATGTAAGTAGACATTTTATTGAGAATCGACAATACAACGGCTATTTGTTGCATCCACCGTATGGGAAACGTGCAGTACCCACATTTAAACAATGTATCCAGAGAAATCTGGCAATGGTGTGTGTCCCGAAAGATATATATTTTTGTATCTTACATAAATACCAAAGATAACTGTGAGGCCGATATTTTGTCTAGAAAGGCATTTCAGGATACGGAATGGGAATTGGCAGACTATGCTTTCGAAAAAGTTTTGTCAGGTGTTTGGCCTTTTTTGAAATAGATTAGTTAGAGAGTCGCTGTAGTGCCAAATGTATATTACTTGGAAGATCGACCCTGACGCATGGACTATCGACGCCTTTACTGTGTCCTGGACATAATTATATTTTTATGCTTTTCCCCCCTTTATTTTAATTTTAAAAGTGTTACGAAAAATAAAAGCCGACAAGGCAGAAGAAGCAGTAGTTGTACCATATTGGTCATAACAACCCTCGTTTCCTTTGTTTAAGACTAGCCTGCCCATCCTTTATACATTTCAGTCCTGACGTTAATCTTTTGTCAGCTCCTTTCGGAACACCCAACAATCTTCACAAGACACTTCGCTTAGTTGCCGCAAAGTTATCCGGCAAAAATATCTGAAGATATTAATACCAGTGAGGACGGTTAGCATTATGATCAATTCTCTTTCAGATAACACGTACAAGCAATATGACACTTGTATTAGACCCTGGTTAGAATATTGTAAACAAAGCGGTTGTGACTATTTGGATACCAATGTTACCGTAATTTTAGATTTCCTTACAAAAGTATTTGATAAAGGTGCCAAATATGGCACAATTAACTCGTACAAATCGCCCTGTCAATATTATTTCCAAATATATTACAGGACTCGCGAATAAAAAGGTTTATGAAAAGAGTTTTCAGATCAAGACCATGTCAACCAAGGTATAATATGACTTGGGATACTGATACTGTTCTTGGCTATTTATCTGAACGAAGTGAATACTTTGAAAGAGTTTCCAGGTGGAAACTCTTTCAAAGTATTCACTTAACTTGTTGGCTCTAGTAACTGTTCATAGAGTATAAACATTTTTCACAAATAAAAATAAGCAATATTAATGTCATTAATCAAAACCTAATTACCATTAAAATCCAGATTTAATAAACACCTCGAAACCGAATTCTTTTCAACCCTTTTTGAAATTACCTTTCTGTAATGAAAAACCTAATATATGTCCAGCTACCTGTTTACATGACTATATAAATAAAACAAATTCCATTCGACAGACTAATAATGATTATTTATTCATCAGTTACAAGAAACCTTATAAGAAGGTGTCATCCCAACGGTTGTTGGATTAAGAAAATATTACAAAAAGAGTAGTATTGATATTTGTATATTTAGTGCGCATAGTACTCGTCATGCAGCCACATCCAGAGCCAGCAGCTCAGGTGTCAGTATTGATGTGATTAGAAATACTGCTGATAAAAGATCGATAGTCGAGGATAATTTGCAAGCTCAATATTAAATTCTACAGATTAATACATGTAAATCTGTTGTTACGTTTATCTGTTAAATGAACATCTGTTATGATTTGCTTATAAAGAGGTGTTCGAAAATTTCATATAATATTAGTAAAAACTATTCATTTATTATGAAATAATTTGTTTTATAAAAACTTAAGTACCTATATAGGTATATTTTATATTTGTCACCTCTAAACATCCTACAATTTGTTAACCAAATCGCAAAGAAAGAAGCTGCGAAACATAATTAAAAATCAAACGAACTTACCAAGTGAAGTTCGATGATAATTATGTGAGCAGCTTCTTTCGACGCGATTTATATACACCCACCCTATTATATTACATTTTGCTATAAGTACTTATGCCCTACCCTAACATACATACAAATACAAAATATACATATATAATTACACTTTCAACTAAAATGAGGAGCAGATCGCGCCGACCGTTCGAACCGGCAGCAGCAGCAGAGTGGGGGTAGTGGGGGTAAAAGTAAGTTGCCAGTATTTAAAAAAAAAAAAAAAATGTATTTAAAAAATCCGTGTGATAGGCTGATGCGTGGTACACATCTACAATTTGTTAACCAAATCGCGTCGAAAGAAGCTGCTCACATAATTATCATCGAACTTCACTTGGTAAGTTCGTTTGATTTTTAATTATACTGTTTTGGCCACAGTGTTACCTAGCAAGTAGATGAGACACAATTGTTAACGGAATATAAGACATTTATTTATTTACTTTCAAGTTATATGTACTTTGTAAGTATATCTTGGACACCAATGACTGATTATAAGGTGAAGGAAAACATCTTGAGGAAACCTGGTCATTAACCCCCTTATTCATAAACGCTAGGTAGTTAAAGTGGACTAGTGATTAGCGATTGTTTAAACATACATTTTAGACGTTTGCACGTCAGTTAATTTTAATAATCGGTTATGAATAAACCCCTTACACTCTGTGCTGTTTATTCATAAAGAATGATTAAAGAGCAGTTCGTTAAAAGGTCAAAAATGTATGATTGAAGAATCGTTAATCACTAGTTATTTTAAGCAGCGTTTATGAATAAGGGGGTAAGTCTGAAAACGCCTACCCGCATTGAGCAAGCATGGTGATTACGGTCAATCCTTCTCTTTAAGAGATACCTGTATAGGAGACCTGTGCCCAGCAGTGGGATGGTAAAAAGGCTGGTGATGATTTATTTATTCTCGAATCTATAACAAAATATCCATGCTCTTTCGGATATATTGTATTTCAAGAGCAACTACTTATTAAACCCTCTGGTGTAAATGATAACACATTTGCAAACTAACAAGAAATTCGAAGATACTTTCCAATATACAAATGCAAATTTCTAGACATCCCCAAAACCCCTACGTGACTGCACCTAACGGCTTTATCACGTTAAACCACTCGGATATAATGGCGTCATCATCCAAAACAAATCACTGCGACACTAAGGGAGGCTACATCAAACCCAGTCGACGATGGGGATGACGACCTCTCGCTCTTCGTTATTGTACCGTCGCATGCAAAATTTATATAAAAATGCCACAGTCTTTGTTGGAAATTTTCATTCAACAAAATATACCTACAATCATCATTATTGTTTCATTAAACTTAAATGTCAAGTCCACTAACTCGATATAAGCAAATTTATCAGGAGATGCTTAAAACTGTATATTTTTTTTAATAATTATAAACTAGTGCTTGACTGCAATCCCGCCTAAAGTAAGCAGTGATGCAATAGCTTTTGGTAAAGCGTGCTAGTTTATTAAGCCTATTTACCTAAAGAAACTCAGTGAATAGGAATGAATGGCGGCAGTTGAGCCTTGGGGAGCGAGGAGGCTTGGGTGGCGATGGCCTCCTTCTGCGAGGTCGTGATGTCGCAGAAGGAGGCAGCGGAACGCGAGCGGGAGGAGGATCCCCTCGCTCCGGCGCTCCGCAGGCGCCGTAGGGGGAGGAGAAGGCGGGATTTCGCCCGCTTTCTCCCTCCCTGAGGTGAGCGGCGGGCGTGAGGCCGACGCCCGCCTTACATCGCTCACCATGCGGGAGCCACGGCCCCTCCCTGGGAGGGGCAATTGAGGGCCCGCCTTTTTAGGCGGGTTTCGCCGGCGGGGGAGAGGTAGCTCAGGCTGCGCTAGTTTCCCACTCCCCCGCCATGGCGATGCCGGAGTGCCGCTGTGGGTTTAGTGGGATGCTGGGCGGTCACACATGCCCTTCGGGGTAAGGTGCGTAAATGCATCCCCACAGCGTAAAAAAAAAGGTGATACAATATTGCGGCGGGTTGGCCGCCACTCCAGGTGGCTGACGTGACCCGAACTACGGGTTAGCACGGACAACGGGGCTCCTCACTGAGAGGAGCTCGGGGCCCCGTTTGCAAACGAGTGGGGCTAAGAGGAAGGACACCTCGCTAAAAAACCTTTGGCTGCTACGTCTTCTCGCACTAGAAGACGTACCCAGCCCGGCCTCTTCGTATTGAGGGACAACTGTGGGCCCGCCTTTTAGGTGGGAATCGCCGGCGGGGGATTGGTAGCGCAGGCTCTGCCATTTCCCATGACCCCGCCACTAAGGCGATGTCGATGTGCCGCTGTCGTTTTAGTGGGTATCCCCGGCTTCGGCTGGGCGAGTCCCACACACGCTCGTCGCCTAGCAAGCGATGGGTATGATGCGTACAGACATTTCCACAGCGACAAAAAAAAGTGATGCAGTATTTAAAAAAAATATAGACCTTGGCTTTATTTGCAATAGTTTTCTAAATGCCATACTCAGAGGTTTGATAAAATTTGAAAACTAACGTAGATATAACTGACTTGACTGTACCATTTCATCCCATCCATTTGCGCTTATGACTATTACCGTCACCATATCCTATTAAGATCCCTCAGAGATTTGCCGACGGGAGCCCCTTGAGAGTTCTTGCGTAATCGGTAGTCACGTGTCGATGTAACAATCTAATAAAAATATGGAAATATTACGTGATCAAAGGTTTACATTCGCAAAATTGTAATGACTAGGAAATGAGAAGTTGAAAAATATGCTTTGCGCATTTCGGACATTGAGAGAATAAAATACAAGTTTAAAACTTGATGCTTTTTAGGGTTCCGTACCTCAAAAGGAAAAAACGGAACCCTTATAGGATCACTTTGTTGTCCGTCTGTCTGTCTGTCTGTCTGTCTGTCTGTCTGTCTGTCAAGACCCTTTATCTCAAGAATGCGTGGACGTATCTGTAGGGTTTAACGATAATAATTATGTATAGAGATGTGGGTAGGTTACTTTATTGTAATAAACAGTCATCCATTAGCCGCCTTGTTTCATTGACGTTACACTGGCGACGAGTCGTGAATTAGCGAACAAAAGTATTAATTATTACACTTTAAGTTTTTATTATCGTTGTACGATCACAATGCCTATCGGTAAATTAGAATCATTCGATTTAAATGCAAAACAGTGGCAACCGTATATACGCAGAGTGAAACAGTATATGCTACTGTATATGCTACGAGGCGGGTGAGGGGCTGCATCAGGCGAGCGCGGTGCACAGGCCGGGCGCTGCCGGTGCTCGCGCCCCGCACGACCCGCAGCGGGCGGGAGCACGCGGTGCGCGTGCCTATAACGACGGCGCGCTGCGCTGTTGGCGTTGTGGCAAGGCCCATCGGCCCGATAAATGTCGGTTCGTGAATTACAATTGTGATGAGTATAATCAGCGCGGTCACTTGAAGGTGATGTGCAAGGAAGTGCGCGATAGTGTCCGGTCCGGTCGCGGAAGGCAAAAGTATGTGAGTGATTGTGTTTCGGAGGACTTATATAATTTACAGTTGGCATGTAACGGTGACAAACCTTTCTTGATTGAGGTAAACATAGACAGCTATATGATTAAATGTGAAGTTGATACGGGAAGTAGAATATCGGCTATTAGTGAAAACCTTTATATACAAATGTTTTCACACAAAACTATACAGCGAGATAACTTAATATTACGCGGTTACTCGGGTACCCAAATAGAATCATTAGGTCACGTTCAGGTTAATGTTAAACTTGGAAATATTACTGTAAATAATTTGGCTTTATATGTTATTAAGAACGGTGGACGACCTTTATTGGGTAGGGATTGGATTAGAGCATTGGATATTAAACAAATAACATTTAATGAAATTGTATCGGAGCCATCTGTTAGTCACTTAGCGACTGAGTTCCCTGAAGTTTTCACAGATCAATTGGGGAAATGTAGAAAAATGCTTCACTTACAATTAATTGATAATGAACCTGTATACGAGCGAGCGCGGACGGTACCGCTGGCGTTACGTGCGCGCGTTGGACGCGAGCTCGAAAGATTAGAGCGAGAGCGTAATATTTACCAAGTGGAAGCAATTTCTAATGTTCCCATACCAAATGACACGACGCAATTAAATAGTTTCTTAAGTTTATTGAACTACTATGGTAAATTCATTGCGAACTTAAGTATGATATTACATCCGTTACACGAGTTGTTAAAGAATGGAAGTCTATGGAAATGGAGCGAGGAGTGTGATAGGGCGTATACCCTGGCAAAACAAACACCATCGTGCAATAATGTACTACATTATGAGGAAGGGCGGCCTTTAGTGTTATCGGCAGACAGCAGCGGGTATAGCTTGGGTGCAGTTCTAGCGCACCGGTACGATGACGGTGGCGAGCGGCCGATCAGCTGTGTATCTCGCACACTGAACGATGTGGAGCGTAACTACAGCCAGATAGATAATGATGCGTTAGCGATTTTTTACGGGGTAGTTAGGCAACACCCATACTTGTTTGGACGTAAATTGGAATTATGGATCGATCATGAACCCCTTAGTTACATTTTGGGTGAAAAGAGGGGAATTCCACAGACTGCAGCAAGTCGCCTGCAACGTGGGGCAACACGATTAGCAAGGTATGATTTTTCTAGCAGATTAGTAAATTCAAAACGAAACGGTCCCGTGGACGCGTTCTCGCTTCTGCCGCTAGCACACGAGCGCCGCCTCTCTATCAACTCCATGAGTTATGTAAACTTAGTACAGGAGGATATACCTGTGGATTTGTGTTGTGTGTGTAAAGAAAGCAACAAAGATATATTAATGTGTAAGATTATAGGTTACGTTAAGTTTGGTTGGCCGTCGGTACCGAGTGGCGAGGAGGAAAAAGCATATTTTACACGTCGAAGAGTTCTGAGTGTTGATTTCGGTTGTCTGATTTATAAATATAGGGTGATGATACCTCCTTCCTTAGGAAAAATAATGTTACAGGAGATTCACCAAGGTCTTTTGGGCATTCACAATATGAATAACTTATCAGGTAATGAATATGATATATACTGGCCGAGTTTAGTTATGGACTTGGTAGATATGTGTCGCTCGTGTGAACCGTATCAGACTGTACGTGATGCACCGCCACGGTCTGAATTACATCCATGGGAGTTCCCTGCGACATGGCAACGCATGCACGCTAATATCGCTGAATATGAGGGTAAACGTTATTTATTTATTGTGGATGCCCAATCTAAATGCATCGAGGTCCTTCCTAATATGGATCGTACTGATGCACAATCGACCATCACATCTTTAATGTCAGTATTTAATAGGTTTGGCTTGCCCTCGCAACTTGATACTGATAACGGGCCACCATTTCAGTCTTTAGAATGTAAACATTATTATTGTATTTTTTTTATTAAACGTCTCACCAGCGCCACCTATTGGCCACAGGCTAATGTGGCAGCGGAAAATGTGGTGAAAACTGTTAAAAAACCTATTAAAAGAGCTGTTTTTGCGGGCGATAATGTATTACAAGCCCTAAATATTTTTTTAAGGTATTACCGTAACTGCGAAGATGCTACGACGGGTGTGTCACCGGCATTATCACTAACGGAACAAAGGATACGTATTCGGTTAGATGTGTTGGGCCTAGACGTAGCTTCTGTGGTCCAGTTAGCACAGCAGCGCCAGAAAAGCAATGCCCGTGGCACTGCCCCCACCTCCCACAATTTGTGGTGAGTCCGTACACGTGTGTGACTATTCTGGTGGGAATAAGTGGACGCCGGGAACAATAGCCGAGCGTACGGGCCCTGTATCGTATCGGGTTAATATGGGAAATGGCGTAGTATGGCGACGCCACCAAGATCAGATTCTACCAGTTGACCCCAAATCTAGATTCTTATTGTCACGCGCGAGTACGGATAATAACGAGGGGGGGAAAGAGAGTATAATATTTGTAATGAGGCGAAAAATTATGAATGTAAAACATCGGGCGAGCTGGCAGACTCAATCGAGGCCAAGCCATCGCCATCATAGTCCTCTCCCCCACTAAGGGCGACGGCCCGAGCACTCCGTGCTTGGGTGCGAGCACAAAATAATAAACATTAATATTAATAGTGAGTAAGTAGTATGTAAGTTTCATTTGGTGTATCGGTATAGACTTAAGTTACATTTGATTATTATCTTTGTTTAGGGGGGAGATGTGTAGGGTTTAACGATAATAATTATGTATAGAGATGTGGGTAGGTTACTTTATTGTAATAAACAGTCATCCATTAGCCGCCTTGTTTCATTGACTTTACAGTATCAAGCTGAAATTCACATGAAATACTCGGGTCTATTGTCACTTTAAGCTGTGAAAATATCAAACTTCTAAGCCAAGCCAATCAAAAGATACAGCCGATTATATCGATATTTTCAACAAATTTTCGACACTCGCAAAGGAATCAAAACCTACAGGATACTTCCCGTAAACTCAGAATCTTGAAAATTGGCATGAAGTATTGTCATATAATGCAAATATAGGAAAAATTGCGAAAATCACATTTTTTTAGTTATATAATATAATAAACATATTTTAATAAAATGGAACTTACTACCTTATTTCTCACGAACGAATAAAGTTATCAAATTGAAATTTATACCAAATAACTAGATCTATTGTCCCTTTAAGATGTGAAAATATCAAACTTCTAAGCCAAGCCAATCAAAAGATACAGCCGATATGTCGATATTTTCAACAAATTTTCGACACTCGCAAAGGAATCAAAACCTACAGGATACTTCCCGTAAACTCAGAATCTTGAAATTTGGCATGAAGGATTGTCATATAATGCAAATATAGGAAAAATTGCGAAAATCACATTTTTTTAGTTATATAATATAATAAACATATTTTAATAAAATGAAACTTACTACCTTATTTCTCACGAACGAATAAAGTTATCAAATTGAAATTTATACCAAATACCTAGGTCTATTGTCCCTTTAAACTGTAAAAATATCAACCCTCTAAGCCAAGCCAATCAAAAGATACAGCCGATATGTCGATATTTTCAACAAATTTTCGACACTCGCAAAGGAATCAAAACCTACAGGATACTTCCCGTAAATTCAAAATCTTGAAATTTGGCATGAAGGATTGTCATATAATGCAAATATAGGAAAAAATGCGAAAATCACATTTTTTTAGTTATATAATATAATAAACATATTTTAATAAAACGAAACTTACTACCTTATTTCTCACGAACTAATATACCATATACCAAAATATACCAAATACCTAGGTCTATTGTCCCTTTAAGCAGTGAAAAAATCAAACTTCTACGTTAAAGCGATCAAAAGATACAGCAGTTTAGACCGACACCTTAGACGAATTTCCGTCACACGCTAGGGAATCAAAACCTACAAGCAAAGACATTAAAATTATATTTACAATAGGTAGGACATCACGAACAAAATCGTAAGCCAATACTTTTATCGACTTGGTTAGAAGGCGCTCAGTCTAGTCTGCGCGTCAGGACGTAATTTGTGTCCACCAAGAATAAACATTTTCTAAGGAAATATGCCATGTTGCGCTTTGTGTTACTGTACATCTCGTTATAGTAAAACGACTGGACCTAACTTCGGAATGTTTTTCTATGAATTATTTATATTTCGTCTGCAATTCAAATTTAAAAAAAAATCTTAAATAGTTCTAGAAAATTTTCCATTATTGTAATAAGCGCCCTCTATTGTTGAGTAGTTTTACTATTTTCTTGTAGAGATGTAGTAATGTTGTTTATCGATTTAGTTATCGATAATACTTATTAAGATGAATACATTTTGTTGTATTTTATTGACATTTAAAATATAGCTAAATAAACTTAAAATATTACTATATTTCAAGTTTATTTATTATTAACTCTATTTAAACATAATCATATCATATTAATAAACAAAATTGAATGAACAATTACTATTCATTTATCTAGGTTTTTGTTATTTTTGGTTTCCGAATAAAAATAATGTTGTAGGGAAAAAGTGGATACGATTTGTCCAGATAGACCGTAGAGAAGAAAATTGGCTTCCGTCTCATTCGTCGAAATTATGCTCAATGCATTTTAAAAGAGAAGTTATCTACTTTGGAAAGACTTGTCGATCAAAATAAAAAAAAAAGAATCGGTACCTTGTATTAGAAATGAAATAGTAAGTTATTAATTTCAGTACTTTTCTACTTAACCGTAAAAATTGGAATAAAATTTACGGTTAAGTGGATAAGTACATAGATTACATAACTTATTTATAATGAAATATATTCATAAAATATGTAGGTACGTATATGTAGTACAATGATTGCGAGCTACTTTGTGATTTTGAGGATTCCGTACCTAAAAGGTAAAACGAACCCTATTCATGAGACTTCTCTGTTCGTCTGTCCGTCTGTCACCAGGCTGTATCTCATAAACCGTAATAGCGAGACAGTTGTAATTTCCAGAGATTGTGTTAGTATTTCTGTTGTCGCTATAACAACAAGTACTAAGAATAAAAATAATAAAATATTTAAGGGGGCTCCCATACAAAAAATGTGAATTTTTGCCGTTTTTTGCTCCATATTAATAACGGAAACAGATAGACGCTTAAAATGTTCACAAAATATTTGGTTATATATTCAAATTACAAATAAATAATTAAAATAAAATAAATAGGTACTGAAGGCGGGCTCCCATACAATAACCGTGATTTTTTTGCCGTTTTTAAAGATAATGGCGTACGTATCTGGTAAAGGTCTTGCTCCAGCAGACTACCATTTTGTCGTGATTTGGACAATTATCTACGTGACAAGAAGTTTTCTTCCCAGGAGGCAGTTCTGCTTTCACACAGTTTGTGCAGTCTAGATCCTCAGAGTTCTATCACAAAGGCATAAACGACCTTCCTATATATTGATTATAAATGAATTATTTAAAAATTAAATAATAAGCAATTATTTAGATTTTCAGTACTAATCGGCAATTTTAAACTTTAACGCCTATTATATTAAAAGAATTATATAAATAAGAAACTTGTAAACTTAAAATTACCCATAATTATTCTGCTTCCTAATTTTTTGTTTCAAGCTATCATAATGCGACACGTCGTAGTAACTTCTTTGAATATTATCGATAACTTTATATCGAAATGATACAAACTCTACCACAGTTTTTTGCATTGCCATTTAAAAATATTTGCAAACAAACGTGTAAAAAGAATAATTTTGCTAAAAACGAAATGCAAACGAAAATTGCAAAACAAAATGCGCTTTATGGCCTAAAAGGTCTGTTACACTCAAAATCGCAATAAAGTGAGCGTTAAAATAATTCGTAAGCATAAAACATCTAAAATGCCAATAGACGGTGTCACGGTAAATGAATAGTAGCGAATAAAATTCTAAAACAGTTTTTGTTTGTACAGGACAAGTTTCACTTAATTTGTTTACTTTTCAATATTTATTTACCCGATTTGAACTATACTAGGGTATTAAATCGGATGTGGCAACATAGACCACACTGGCCACCTACCGGGCAATAGCTTATTATATTTTATATAAACTTATTTCATTTTTACTATTTGATGTCTCCAATTGTCGATCTAATTTTGCTATATTGTACTAGATGGCGGAACTGAGCCATGGGATCACAGTTTTTCTATGCCATTTTGACACATGCCCTCTCTATATATCTTAAATCTCTTTGCCTACAAGGTACTTCCCGTGAACTCAAAATCTTGAAATTCGCCACGAAGCAACGTTATATTATAGTACAGACAGATAAAGGAAAAATTGTGAAATGATAAATTTGAAGTTACATAAAATATTAAAATATTATTTTTGCTTACATGACATGAAATATTTTTTTAATAATTATAAACTTACTACCTACCCTTTTTCACATGAGCGCGTAGAGATATTAAAGTTGAAATTCATATCAAACACTTCTTAAATTTAATTGCCTCTAAACTGTGAAAAATTCTAAATCAATGCTAGTATTATAAATGCGAAAATAACTCTGTCTGTCTGTTACGCTTTCCCGCCTAAACCTCTCAACCGATTTTGATGAAGTTTGGCACAGACAATCTTTAGGCCCTGAGAAAGAACATAGGCTACCTTTTATCCCGGAAAAATTTGATGTTCCCGAGGGGAATTTAAACAGCGCGATATACCCGAACTCCACGCGGGCGAAGCCGCTGGCGGAAAGCTAGTACGTCCTAATTTGTAAACCGCTACGTTTGTACGGCGGAACCCTCGGTGTGCGAGTCCGACTCGCATTTGGCCGGTTTTTTTAACGGTATAAACGATTGCTTGACGGCGATCCTGCCTGATTTACGCACTAGTATATTGAGAGCTTATTATTTTATTTAAACATTTTTGTTATTTACGTATCCAGCCACGGAATAGATAAGCTGTTCTGTGTATCCAGCGTTACAATGAGGCAAGCGCTGCGGGCACCTTTACACCGTGAACAGTTAAAGGCGGATTATATGATTTGATAGGACTGAAATAAAGTTTATATTTAGTTAAATTTCTTTATTTTATTAGCTTTATTCATTTCTTGGTTTTATTTGTCGACTCTTTATTTTTGTATTGATTATAATTTTATTTGAATCTAAACTTAATAGTATTATTTAATAGGTATATTTAGTGTCAACGCAAATGACATTTAATAGCAAAGTTCATCATCATCATCAACCTTTTTATCGTCCCACTGCTGGGCACAGGTTTCCTCTCATACAGAGAAGGATTGAGCGTAATCACCACGCTTGCTCAATGCGGGCTGGCGATTTCAGACTTAAAATCCAGGTTTCCTCAAGATGGGTTTCTTCACCTTTTAATCAGTCATTGGTATCCACAATTTATACTTAGAAAGTAAATATAACTTACAAAAGTTACATTGGTACTTGCCTGACCTGGAATCGAATCCGCACATTCGTACTTACCTTATTACCTATAGCAAAGTTACTTCATTCAAATAGATTTTACGTAATTAAAAAGTTGGTTTTCAAAATCATAATTACTGACCAAAATATTTAATTAAAATCGAGACCGAAGTAAAGTTTAATTAGAGAATGGAACTCTGATTCTGCTGGTCCTGCTCTACAGGAGCTAAACTTAGTTTTCGAAAACTTTGTTGGAGCTGCTGAATGTTGCATTTCTTGGTAATGTATAATTGCATAGTACACATGGGAGCACTATGTACTCGCTGTGACGTTATCATTTACTGAGTACGTCTTACATTGACTTGAATCTACTTTGATCATGCTCTCTATAATGTCTCGCTGGTGGTGTATTGTGAGGTGAATGGTACTGATAATAAATAAAAGAGGAATAAAATTTTGTTATTCATCAATTACGACTTCTTGTCTTGACAAAAATACGGTTTCTGTTTGAAAAACACTTTGCATCGGCGGATTGGTTAAAAAAGAAACCCCGGCCCTGGCCGTCACACAGGCAAGTGAAGAAACACGGGTGGGTTTTAGTCAGTAAAAGTTTGACACGCCCTTCCACGCCGCGCGCCGCCCAGAGCGGGAGAAGTCATTACATGATTTCCCATCCCAACAAAAAAAAAAAACCATGCATGAGACCATTCATAATTTGGAAAACAGGTTTTAACCTCATAGCAGAGGTTTTAACCACAGAGGTAATGTAAGTAAGTAAGTAAGAGGTAAGTAAGTATTTAAGTTTCAAAAGAAAAAAGTTTTGTTATTCAGCAATTTAGTATGACTTCTTCTTGTCTTGACAAAAATACGTATTCCTTTTGGAAAAGACATTCTACCAGCCATTATTCGAAAAAAAGGTTCTAATCTTATATTAGAGTTGAGGTTTTAACACCAAAGGTAACACTGCCACGCTGTTTAAGTGTCATATTTTTGTCGCCATATTTTAAATTACTGAGTCGGCGCACATACGCCTACTGAGGTTTATTCAACTTATCTGTGACTATGGGTTAGGGATTTGTCCCGCCAATGCGGGGAGGACACGGCGCAGCACACGCTCTCCGAGTGTGTAGCTTGGAATAGCAGCGCCGTGTCCTCACAAATGAAGTAGGAGGCGACCTGACGCTGCCAGCAGTAGTGCGGAGGATGGTCGGCATCGCAGAGTCGTGGGACGCGGTGGTGTCCTTCAGCGAGGACGTGATGTCGCAGAAGGAAGCTGCGGAACGGGAGAGGGAGATCTCAACTCCCGTCCCGGGCCGCAGAAGACGCACCAGGCGCCGAGGAAGGTCCAGGGGCGAGGGACATGGAGAAGTCCCCGCCCCCTATTCGATAGACCCCAAGCCGGAGGCGATGCACGGGGTAGTTTAACACCCCACTACCCCAAGCAGGAGAAGAGGCCCGACAGACCGGGCCAGCACGAAGGTGTGGGGCCGTTGAAGAATTTAGACTCCCGCGGCCCCACGCGCACTCGTGATAGAAGAGACACCGAGGTGGTTTTAGTCAGTAAAAGTTTGACAGACTCCTTCGCCCACCCCAGGGCGGCGGACATCCTATGAGGATTTTCACCCCGTAAAAAAAAGGGAACTGTCCCAGCGTTGGTCGCAATATTTACATTATTTAATGTATTATACGTCTTATAAATAACTACGTTTTGAAGTGGGTTTCTATTAATCAAAAAGGGTTATTTACTTACCTACATTGTGAGTTATATTCATACTTCATTACAGCCTGAAAAATATCAGAAGACAGGTCCTAAGTAAATAACATTTTATTAGAAAACGTTTGAGAGTCTCTACGTTATTTTAAACCCTTTCCTTATTACCTCGCCAACCGTAACGCCAAGATAAAAGTTGGTTGAAAAGATATTGAAAGGGAACTTTAGAACTCGCTTCAAATCTTCGATATTATGGTCAAAGTTTTATTTCTCTCTTTCTTTTTATCTGATATTTGAAATATGATGTGCCCAACATATAACATGTTAATATTATGTATAATTTGTAGCCATGAAATTATATTTTATATTATCCTTGTCGCAGATGAATTGTTGAATTCGCTGTTTCACGTAACTGCTTAGCTGTTTTACAAAACCTCCGTTATGTAATATATGCCGTGGATCGTCGAAATTTTTTGAAGAAGAGTTGCTCATTTGATTTGCGTAGTAGAGGGGCAAACGCTTGTGACTTTATTTTGTGATGGCGGCACATGGATAGAGTCGCTTTGTAAAGTGGGGTTCGTCGAACGGTCACTTTGCATCGAGACGCGGGCCAAGGCCCTTCTCCGAACCGAAACTGTCGGTTTGCCTATTTAAATTGTGATTGTCAAGATTGGAGGGTAAATTTACACGTCGTGCTTTAATTCAAAACTCACCTACGAAATGGAACCTTTACCACCACATCAAGATGCTGTCGACCCTACCACAATAAACGTCTCACTTAAATCGTCTTCACAATGTAAATTTATGTCCGGTTAATAGAAAAAGCAACTCCACTCCCCCCCCTTTTTATCACACTTGAATACACTGAATTAGCGAAATTTAGATGTACTTAATTTATACTTACATTACGACAGAGATAAAATAAGACAACAGAGCCGTGTCAAAATAAGTTTTCCCAAAACACGAACAGTCTTGTATGTAAATTAAATTATAAAACTGATATAAAGCGATCCTAACTAATTGGATTCACGAAAATCTAATTTAATTAATGTTAATGTTTTCTGTAACAGCGCCGTTATTCAAGTTAATAACTAAAAGATTTTATCACAAGTAAATAACTATTATACCCTGAAGACGCTTGATAAAAGGGACAAAGCACTAAAAAGCCATTTTGTACTACCAAGATCATTAATTTGGTTTTAACTAGCTTTTTGTCGCGGCTTTTATATCGGAAAATATCTTTTAGTAGTACCCAAGCATTATAAGCACTACTATACTCATAATCTCAGCGTTTGTCCCGGTCGCATCCGCGGCTTTCGCGTTGGAGCCCGGGGTCCGCTAAATAATATTTTTAATTCTTAACTAAGAATCATCATCATCATCCCAGCGTTAATCCCAGTCCCGTCCGAAGCCTTTTCCGATTTGGAGTCTGGGGTCCGCTATTACCAGTCCAACTGCTGATATGGCTAAACTTCGACATTTTCCGTGAAGCGACTGCCGTCTGACCTCCACAACCCGAAGGCGACATCGAAGCATTGCAGTTAGACCAATTATTGGACTTTTGAGGGCTCCAACAACCCGTAACGACTGCCACTAGATGTTCGTAGGGCAACCGGGACCAACGGCTTAACGTGCTTTCCGAGGCACGACCAGACCACTACAAATATTCATATTCATGCATACAAATACTTGCACTGTGCGGGGATCGAACCCGCGCCACCTTGCGTAGCGGCCGCGTCCGCTACCGCTACGCCACGGAGGCTGTAAGCACTACTATACTATATATGCTAAATCCTATTAGCCATTTTTGCGCCAAATAACTTACACGTAGACAGAAAAATAACGGAAAAAATTTAGCACCAGTATCAACTCCATGTAGCGTTTACTTTTTTTTAAATTATTCTATGTTTAGACAGCAGTAGGTTAATCTACCCGAAACTGTCAAATAAATTTTGAGATAAAGTTAAAATCTAATAAAGAGATATGTCTAGCTTGATGTGCGGTCGTCTGTACGGGTAGGCTTTTAATTTGTATAAATTATTTTGATACCACTGCTCTCAAAAAGGTAAAACAAACCATCGTGAAGAAACTGGCGTGTTTTAGAATAAAAAAATCTAACATTGTATGTGACATCCACCAAACTGATGTGTTTTTAACTAGCTTCCTCTCTAGAGAAGGAAACAGGCCGCCTTCTCTAAAGAATAAGCTTAATCTTAGCTTTGAAAATATATACCACATTATTACAAAACATAGATTTTATTTAGATCAGGTTTAAATCACCAAAATGGTTATTGAATTATGCACCTAACCATCATAGAAATACAGTTCTTTGAACAAAAATTACAACTTAGTCTTCTACTAAGTTGTCACTTTTGTATTGTATTAAAAACTTAGACTTATTGTTTAAGAACTTTATTATTTCATATAAAGAATCACTAACTCGGAAACTAAATGCACAACAAATATTTGCGAGCGTACATAAAAGATCGTCGTTAAAAGTACCTAGTAAATTAATACAAAATATGAAGGTAGTTTTTAAATATAGAGTAAATAGCAACTAAACTTCAACCGAGGAAACACAGATCTAAAGTGAATTATATGTTTTACTAGATGTGGCATTTATGGCAGTGTACTGACAAACAAAAATATTGGTTGTTCTGTTCCTATTTTTTCTCTCCTTTTTAATTTTTTTTTTCTTTTATTATTAATGACACATTATAAACATACGATTTAAGTTGATTTTTGAATCCTGTCATACTTTTCGTTTCTTTCATTTCTATGGGTATTTTATTGTACCTACATGTTAATACCTTTTAATTCAATACTTCGTTTTCCGTAATTGACTGTTCTGAGGGGACATGTTACTAGGTAATTGGAGTTTCGTAATTTAATCGTATGTACTTCATGTCTTTTTGTGTAATTTGGTGTTGTATGAATATCTTTATGTAGTATTTTCCGTATTAATACACATGTAAAGTACTTATATGTTTGGGAGATGTTCATTTTTTTTTCTTCGTATATTTTCTGAGTTAACGTTCTAAATTTTTAATAAAATAATATTTTAATCAATTTATTTTGCGCTGTTTGTAACATTTCTAGATTAGATTTGACTGCGGTCCCCCAGATTTCTATTAGGTAGGTAATCAATGTGTGGTTTAACTAAACAATTATAAATTTTGCGTCGAACCTTCCGAGGGAGGCATTTGTTTATTGTGAAGAGCTCATTGAAGCGACAAAAGTTTACATCTGATTTTATCCATATGAGGCTTCCAACTAAGGTGGATATCTAAAACTTTGACTTATTCTCAGTAAAACTCGAAATACAAATAAGTACTGACTCAAAGGTTAAGAGTGGATAGTGCCGAGGAATTTGAGAAATAGACATTTATATGGATAACTATTGCCGTCGCGCCGCTTTCAACCTTTCCCCGTAAAGTGCAAAAAGGACAGTTGAAACTCAGGCTGATTTTACCTACAAAAACGTTGATCAAAAGACGTTTCGTATTCCGCTGTATTCTTTTTCAAAACACGACAGATCTCAATTATTTTTCTATCAAAATTTAGAGCATGAGTATACCTATGCCTCTATTATTTTCTTTTTTGTCAGAAATTCATCACATTTATGTAATAGTCGTCTGAACATCGCGGAAAAAATGGGTTATTTTTCGGGATTTTGAAACATCATATTTCTTTTATTAATTAAGTTTTCGAAAAATAAAATAATAGGGGCACGTGTAATCAAGGTGTGAAATTGTAGAAAAATATCATTGCTCTAAAAGCGTTAACCACAAAGAAAACACAGGAATACGTTTGTATGGAGAAAACGCCACTAGAGTCCCTTCTTAAGGTCTGGAACTAAAGTTAGATCTCGTTTTATAATAAAGGAGTGTAAGTCAGTTATGTGCGTTACTACCAAAAGAAGAAATACGAAGTTTCTGATTTAGTCAAAAGTAATAAGACGCAGTTCGTCCTTCTAAAATCCTTCTGCAAGTGCGACAAAATGGTTATTAATCACAATTCTTTGTCAGCTTTCCAACTCTGAAGGAAAATGTGTAGGTAGGAAATTACTTATTGCCCACTAACGCGACCCCTTTCATACGCGACCTCGTCCCGCGCCTCGCACCCAGCCCCACTTGACCCTCTGTACAAAATAAAATCGCTTTAGGTCGAGCCAACGAGCAACTAACTTACTCAGTTGTTTACGTACCAGTTGTGAAAATTGGGGACCCATAGTGACCCACGTTTGAGGTAAGAATGTATTTTTATAACTTTTTTGATAATAATCAAATCAAATCTTTTATTTCGGACCTATTCGTGTGGTTCATATTTTTAGTATACACACGACTTAGAGTTAGTACATATCGCACTATTCGTGGAAAAAAGAAGTAAGTGATTTTCACCTACTTTTCAGGAGCTTAAAAAAACTGTCCTATATTTTTATTATGAGGTCTAGAAATAAGTTTCAAAGAGAAAATCGCAGGTCACAGTTGCCTTCAACTACACGTGTTATTTAATTTAGGAACAGATTGATGTACTTCGAGATAATCTAAAAAAACACGGTTACTTCTTTATTCCACGAAACACATCGCATATTTGCAGGGGTAACTACAATTATTGCTTTTTAGTTATGTATTTTGAAATATATGAACTAATTTAACTCTACTTATGGCTTTGTACTCTCTTATATTTCATTATAATCTAGAGTTGCAAGTATAATCACGTTGTTATTTAACGGAAAATCCTTTTCTGTACATAGAGTTACGTATTTCTAGCTAGCTATTTATTAAAGTTCAGTTAGTATGTTTATAAAAATAGCTTTTATAATGCGGAAAGTAACCGAATATTTACTTTGTATCATGCAATACCTACTTCTAACAGTAAATAGTCTATTTTGTGCGTGTATGTTAGTCAAAACTGTAAATACAGAAACAAAATAATTTAGAGAAAATGAAAACAAACAGGGTTATTATTAAATTTTTATTATTTTTAAAGAAATGTTTATCGCATGCATAATCAGCTTAATCAAGAAATGTTTAAAATAGTGATATTTTTATTGACCTCTATTAATTATCCTCAATTTTGGAATCGGACTCGGTGGCAGCAGACTGAGTGCTTAAGCTCTTATAAAACGTCTGGTAGTGCGGTGGTATGTGATTATCTCTACATAGACTTATCAAGTTTTGTATAATTTTTCAGATATCGGTAGCGGCGCATCGTATAATTGCACTAATGCCTGATGTGTTTCAGAAGGCTTGTTGTCTGCAGCTCTTTTTTTTCTCATAACTCTTCCGCTTCTATTTGTGTCTACAATTATTGGTGTCTCGTCATCGAATTCATATTTTATTTGCAATTTCCCCAGACATTGAGGATCTACCGAAATCTCTTTAACTTTACTCCAACTCACTTTCCTTCCAAAGTCATCTTTTTCCCAATTCTTATTGTTGGCTACAAGCTTTTTGAAATCGAAAAAAATGTCTTGAGTCATTTCTTTGACGTTGTATTTTTCACCTTGTACTTTTGCATTTCGAATGATTGCATATATTTCTTCTGGAATATAGAGTACGTGATTCTTTTTGCCTTTTTCAATGCAGAAATGCATCGAGTCACCCTCGTTTTGGGTATGACCTTTCTGTAAAAATCTGTGCGTAATTTTTATACCTAATGCTTTAGATGCGTGAATATACAGTGCAAAAACAAACCGATTACGATTTTGTCCACTGCAGTTATCCGAATAAAAAGAAATTACTTTGATTCCTTTCGTAGCTTCACTTTAAACACCATAGACAGCTGGCTATTTCATTGGCACCTCTTTTCGCTATTTAGGCATGCCAAACATAACAATGACCACTTTTTGTCAATATGTTATATACTGTGAAATTATACACTGGGTACTTGCGTTTATAATGAAAAACTCCAACTTCTGATTGCGGTAAGTTTAAAACTTTTTCCAAATCAAAACAAGCCACAGCGTTTTCTTTAGGATTAAATTCTTCTTTTTCTTGGTTTTTAATTTTTCTTATAAGCTCCTTGTTTTTAATGTGCTTTTCATATTCTTCTTTCAACTGTTCTTTTTTTACAGAATCAGCCTGCTCATATAAGCTGCAAGTTTCGCACAAATCCTTTTTTGGCTGGAAGAAGCCAATATTAAATTTTGTAGTAAATATATTATAGTACCATCTCTCGGATGCTGGAGTAACATTTTCATAGTCTGGGTTATTTTTAATCCACTCTAAGCATAAACGATGCATTTTGGCGCAATTAAGCTTTTCATCAAGAAATTCTCTTTGCGTTTGTTTGCGGAGGTAATGCGATTCTTTACGTGGGAACATATTAATATGATCAATGACACTTTTGGTTGTACTTTCACTTATTTTGATTGGTCTATTAGTATGTTGACCTTGCAGATCGACAACCTTCTGAAGTTCTTGCTTATCAAGAGCTGTGTATACAGTCTTGTCATTGATATTTAGTGTTTGTAAAAACAACTTTTTGCAAACAGTAATTGTATCATGTCCATTAATTTTAGGCAACGTATAGACCACTGTCTGCGATCGAGGTCTCTTCGAGCCTACTAGTGCAACACGTGTTGGTTTTCCTTTAACGTATTTTAAAATATAATCCCACTGACGCTCGTGATTAGCTAACTGCCAGTAGCTTTCGAATGCACGTTTTCTTTCTGAGTTATCAATCTTTTCGGTGCACTTTTTTTTACATGTACATGGATCACCCATTATCTTTCCTTTTGTTTCTTTTTTAGCAGATTTAGAATGGTAACGTTTTCCAGAATTTTTCAATAGCTTATTTTTGTTTACTTGCCATGACCTTTCATCTCTAACTCTTTTACGGCTCTGACTTTTTTTAAATGCTGATTCATTGTCTTCAAAAGTATTTTCATCATTAAGATACACCGTGAACTGTGATGCAATGAAGTTAATTTGTGTGGATTGTGCTGAAGTCTCATTGAAATTCGATTGACGACGGTACTGGAAGATTTCGATTCAAAGGTTCTTCTATGTTTTTGCAGTAACATTTCTGTGACATCAAACGGACTATTATCGTTTTCAACATGATCAACATTAATGTCGCAACTATTGTAAACTGTAGAAGTTGACGCTACAAAATAAAATTTCTTATAATATGTGGTGTCTTTTTTCCGGAGGTAATTTCTATTTCGCTTGGAGGTCATACAAATAATCTGTTTTTCTCTCGATTCATCTGCAACAGCTGTATAGTCATTCTATCACGCCAATCAGATCATGCGTATAGTGTACTATTTAACCTCATTAATTGTGAATTTATGAAAGTTTTCACAAAAAAAACATTGCCTGTTAGCGACCGTATTATATTTAGTGACTGGGCAACCCCAGGTATATATAAAAGCAGGGAAAAAATGTATGAATTATATCAGGAAAAAACATTTAACCATGATGAAGCTTTTCAAGATTTTGTTAAAAATTATTCAAAAACTTTTAAAAGAGCCTGTTCCTCAGCAAAAGCCATACACATTAAAAATAAAATAAAATCTTCTGGCAATAAAATCAAAACAACTTGGGGAATTATAAATTCTGAAACTGGAAGAACCAAAGTACAGAACCGCGATTTCCATCTTAAAATTAACGATGAAGATATAAAGGCGGACTTGGAGGTAGCAACTGAGTTTGAGAATTTTTTTACTAATATTCCAATAATGACAACAAAAACTTTGTCTTCTTCCTCCACTTCTGCATACGCCATACTAAAAGAATGTGTTCCAGAATGTGACAATCACTTTGAATTTACATTTGTGACTGCTAAAGACATTATAGAATCTTTTAAGGATCTTGATGTAAAAAAAACTGCCGATCATTGGGGTTTGTCAGTATACACTGTAGCTTCAATAATAGATGTTATCGCACCTTTCTTAGCAATTGTTTTTAATTCTTGTGTCACATCTGGTGTATTTCCTGATTTGATGAAACTAAGCAAAGTAATTCCACTGTTCAAATCTGGTAGTACAACTGATCCCACGAATTTTCGGCCAATATCGATATTACCAACTTTGAGCAAAATTTTTTAAAAATTAATTTTGAAACAGTTGTTGAGGCACTTTAACCTCCACAATTTATTGCACGTGAAACAATTTGGTTTTACAAAGGGTCGTTCAACTACGGATGCGGGCGTGGCGTTGCTAAAGAACATATTTGGGGCCTGGGAGGAATCGCAAGATGCTCTTGGTATTTTTTGTGATTTGTCCAAGGCCTTTGATTGCGTACATCATGATACTCTTATCAGGAAATTGTACCATTATGGTTTGAGGGACAGAGCTCTCGACCTTCTGACTTCTTATCTGAATAATCGAATTCAGAGGGTTGATGTTAATGGCAAGAGATCTGCAGGATCTGTGGTCACCATGGGCGTTCCGCAGGGCTCAATTCTAGGTCCATTCTTGTTTTTAATTTATATTAATGACTTACCTCATCACGTGAGGGATAATCACAACATAGTATTGTTCGCGGATGACACTTCTCTTATTTTTAAAGTCAAGCGTCAGCTAACAAACTTTGACGAAGTTAACAATGCACTCTCTAAAGTTGTCCATTGGTTTAATGTAAATAACCTCCTTTTAAATGAAAAAAAAACTAAAGTCATTAAATTTTCTACGCCAAATGTCAGGCAGCTAAGTACCAATGTTCAACTGAATGGAGTAGAGTTGATCCCTGTCGAGTCGACAGTTTTTCTTGGATTAACTATTGACGCCAAGTTACAATGGGGTCCTCACATTGAGAAGCTGTCGGGTAGACTCAGTTCTGCCGCCTTTGCTGTTAAGAAAATTAGACAGATAACTGATGTGGATACAGCCAGAATTGTTTATTTTAGTTATTTTCATAGTCTTATGACTTATGGGATTCTTCTCTGGGGAACTTGTGCGGACATCAATACCATCTTTGTTTTACAGAAGAGGGCTGTTCGAGCCATTTATAACCTTGGTCCTAGAGAATCTCTTAGAGAAAAGTTCAAAGAGGTGAACATTCTGACTGTAGCTTCACAATATATATTTGAAAATCTTATGTATGTTCATAAAAATATCTCGAATTTTAAGAAGATAAGCGATATTCATAATGTAAATACCAGGAACAAACACAATCTTGCTTTACATCACACTCGTCTCCACAGAGTAGGCAACTCGTTCATGGGTCAATGTATACACTTTTACAACAAGCTTCCCATGGACGTTCGAAACTTACCCATTAAACGATTTAAGAACCATATAAAGGCCAAACTTTGCAAAAGGGGGTATTATAAAATCACAGATTATTTAGAAGACAAAAAGCTTGGGATTGAGCTGCTCGCTCTGTTAAGCATTGTTAATTTTTATTAAGCAATATGCGTAATTATAAGGTAAATTATTGTAAACATTTTCATTTTTAATGTCTGGACTTGAAAAAAGACGATGATCCCTGAGTTTGTTTCGGCCATTTCTTCTCAGAGGTAGTCAGTTAGGAAATGCCGGCTTCATCTAGTTAAAAAAATAAAATAAAAAATAAACATGACGTGTAAAAGTGATCAGTGATCCTACTTGCTTAATAAACGATTTCATTTCATTTCGATTTCATTTCGATTTCATTTCATTTCATTTCATTTCATTTCATTCAGTTTATTTTCTTTAGGGCGACATTGTACAGTTCTTAAAATCTCTTTAAATTCAGGGGTAGTTATCTTTGTAATAGTAAGACGTGATGAGTGCGGTGTAGAATAATTAATGATATCATCAACACATGATTTGGGACTACCAGGATCTTTATCTATTGGCGGCTTTAATATCAGGTCAGCATCGTTTTTGGTGCAAATATTTGATTTATTACTTTCAAGATGATAAGTATCTTGAAAATTTGGTTTCTTACGTTTCCTGCGTCTTTCATGTGCATTTTTGGCAGAGATATTTTCATCAGAATCGAATGAATCAGTATCAGGAATATACTCTGAAACAACTGGCGAAAATGGCTCCTCTAATTCTTCGTAACTGTTATCTAAGTTTTTTGGGACATCTTGATTTACATCATCCTCCACATTCCATTCAGTAATTATTATTTTATGTTTCGTGTAATAAAGAAGTAACTGCAACTACACTTTACGCATTGTGAACTTTTGCTGGGTAGAAAGTATGTAACTATAATCACACATAAACTATCAGCTAAAAGTTTCGTAGAAGAAATAAGTAATTAGAATTACACAATAGTCGCAGATTGTAAAATACAGGAACAAGTAATTATGTATATTTGCGTTATAGATTTTCTTGTAAATCTTCTTTTAAAATTTACATAAACATAATTATGACTTTATCAGCGGGATAATTCTAAAGTGAATAAATGTAAATATGCATACCCCTATTTTATGCTGGAATTTAATGTTTTTTAAAGTCGCAAAATTTTTGTATTTTTGCATTTATTCCTTCATTTTTGTAAATAGCTTCACGAGATTTTGACAGAAGGTGTAAACCATGATGCTCGCTTTATTTACGTAATAAAACATTTTCGACGCAAGTTTAGTTACGTCTTTTTTACACGGGTAGTGCGATATGTACATCTACCGGATGAAACGACACAAAAATTATTTGTTACTATGCCACAATAGCAATAAAATATCAACAATAATGAGATATTTTAGACTTCTTCTCATATTTAGGCCTCCTGAACTATCAACCGGTAGTTTAGACACTGCTTCTGATTTTTTGGACTACTTTTTATACCTTTAAAAAACGTAGCACCTATAAAATATGTATTAGTTTAGACCTGTCAACACTGTGCTGCGACAGTTTATACACGAATAAAAACATGGCTACATAAGTGTTACGTGGACGTCAATTTATATAAATCACGGACTTATTTATGTAAGTCACGGACTAATTCATGTTAGTCACGGACTAATTTATGTACGTCATGGACTAATTTGACAGGACGTTATTTCCCCCAAATTGTTCTCCAATGCCCTCGAGGATATGTTTATGATGCTGGATTAGCAGGGTCGGGGCATTAACATCAATGGCGAGTACATCTCACACTTGCGATTTGCGGACGATATCGTCATCATGGCGGAAACGCAGCAAGAGCTGGAACAAGTGCTGGCCAACTTAGCTGACTCCTCCCAACGCATCGGTCTCCGGATGAACTTAGACAAGACCAAAATTATGTTCAATGATCCGGCACTTCGGGACCGGTTGCCGTAAATGGAATGCCGCTCGAAGTTGTTTCAGAGTATGTATACCTCGGACAAACGTTGCAATTAGGGAAAAACAACTTCGAGAAGGAGGCAAATAGAAGGATCCAGCTGGGATGGGCAGCATTTGGTAAACTTCGTCGGGTATTTTCGTCGCCCATACCCCAATGTTTGAAGACCAAAATCTTCAACCAGTGCATCCTACCCGTCACGACTTACGCAGCCGAGACGTGGACACTAACGGTCCGACTAGTCCATAAGTTTAAAGCCGCTCAGCGAGCTATGGAGCGGGCTATGTTGGGCGTCTCTCTGAAGGACCGCATCAGAAATGAGGTGATCCGATAGAGGACCAGAGTTACCGACATAGCTGAGAGGATTAGCAAGCTGAAGTGGCAATGGGCTGGTCACATATGCCGCAGGACCGACAACCGTCGGGGTAAACGAGTCCTTGAGTGGAGACCGCGTCTCAGCAAACGTAGCGTAGGACGCCCTTGGGCGAGATGGAGCGACGACATCAAAAAGGTGGCTGGTAGTGGCTGGCGGAGAACTGCTCAGGATCGAGCTTGTTGGCGTGCCATTGAGGAGGCCTATGTCCAGCAGTGGACCAGTAAAGGCTGATGATGATGGTGATGAAACTTATATTTATCTTATGTCCCTTTCATAATCCATACTAATATTATAAATGCGAAAGTAACTCTGTCTGTCTGTCTATCTGTCTGTCTGTCTGTCTGTTACGCTTAAACTTACTACCTACCCTTTTTCACATGAACGCGTAGAGATATTATAGTTGAAATTCATATCAAACACTTCTTAAATCTAATTGCCTCTAAACTGTGTGTGTGTATTCTAAATCAATGCTAGTATTATAAATGCGAGAGTAACTCTGTCTGTCTGTTACGCTTTCCCGCCTAAACCTCTCAACCGATTTTGATGAAATTTGGCACAGACAATCTTTAGACCCTGAGAAAGAACATAGGCTACCTTTTATCCCGGAAAAAACTGATGTTCCCGAGGGAAATCGAAAAAGCGCGATATAACCGACCTCCACGTGGGCGAAGCTGCGGGCGGAAAGCTAGTTAAATATAAAGAAAAATATGCACTGAATTTAAGTTTAGTTTACTTTGTGAACAAAAGAATCGGGTCCAGTAGCTCTGATTACCTTGTTAACAATTTAAACTAAATTTAAGTGCAGTGGAACTTTCAACTGCTGTCTTTTTCTTACTAAAATAGAAAGAAAAAGACACATTGAAGATAAATTAAATTAACTTTGTGTTACGTTTATTGGGTGTGTGTGGGGGTGTTTGTAATGTGGGTACTGCGCCAGTACCTAACTTAAATCTCTTTGTAATTAGGGACTACATTGTAACCAAAGACTGTAAAAACCAGTTCTATAATACATGACTAGCGATTATCCGCGACTTTGACTGTGATCCAGGATGAAACATAGCTCTTAGCCAATCCTTACCCATGACATGCAGGGTAATTACGTAACATATTATCAATAGCAATGAGTTTCATTTTGACAGTTCAACATCATTCATTGGGTTATTCACGTTACTAAGCAGACACGTTTTTGAACATATGAAGCAATGGATTAGCAATATGCTTCGAAATGATTCCAACTGATAGTAATAGTATGTTATACCTAACACATTAAGATGCAGTTCTATTATACATGACTAGTGATTGCCCGCGACTTTGGCTGCGCTCCAGGATAAAACGTAGCTCTTAGCAATCCTTACCCATGACATGCAGGGTAATTACGTAACACATTATCAATAGCAATGAGTTTCATTTTGACAGTTCAACATCATTCATTGGGTTATTTAGGTTGCTAAGCAGACACGTTTTTAAACATATGGAGCAATGGATTAGCAATATGCTTCGAAATGATTCCAACTGATAGTAATAGTGTGTTATACCTAACACATTAAGGTGCAGTTCTATTATACATGACTAGTGATTGTCCGAGACTTTGGCTGCGCTCCAGGATAAAAAGTAGCTCTTAGCCAATTCTTACCCACGACAAGGTCTACCTGCGTATTTCATCCACATCCACTTACCCGTTTTAACGTAAATGAAGAATAAACAAACTCACTTCACTTAACGCCATTCGTAAACAATGCAAGTCTTTGTCAAAAATGATCTTCAACAACAATACGGTAGTAGGCCATAACATCGGCAGTCGGCAGAAGATACCACTCACCAGACAAAGTCTTGTCGCCAAACAATTCGTCGTGTTCGCATGATGCCTGGTGAAGCCGTACGGAGGACGGGTCTGAGCAGTTGTATTGGTACGAGGCACCAAATATTGTTGTATCGGGAGTTTGGTCGTGGAGGGTCTCTAGATCAATCTCCTTCTGGCGAAGAATCGTTGGTCGTGTTGTTGGGTTTAACATTCAATCACCTCGCTCAACTGCCGTCATATTTCCAGTTCATTCAGTTTTGTTGAGTGAATAGGCTCTTAATAAACTAGCGCGCTTTACCATCAACGATTGCATCACTGCTTACCATCAGGCGGGATTGCGATCTTCGAATTTAGAACGTACTTTTTTAAATACCACGGCATTTTATAACCGAGCAGTAACCATTGATATAATATTAAACAGATATGATATGCATTAACAAATTAACCAAAATAAATGTGCCGCTCGGAGCAGCAGCACATACGTGCATTTTTTTTTATTCTGCGTACATTTCACACATTAGCACAGTGTGAGTGAGATGGGACGCTATCTAAAGCATAGAGACGAAAAATGTGGCTAGTGTTTGTCGTTTGCACTTAAATAGAATCGACGAAAACTAAAGCGACTTGCTGGACTTACCTCCTTTTGTACGCTTTTCAGTGCGCTAGTGACGTATCTACCTTAGTTTAATATTATATCAATGGCAGTAACGTATAAAAACGATTGAAAACTTATTAACCGACTTCAAAAAGGAGGAGGTTACTCAATTCGACCGTATATATGCTTTTTTTATGTTTGTTCGCGCATAACTTGGTCGTTTATGAACCGATTTTGATAATTCTTTTTCTGTTGGAAAGAAGACATTCCCAAGGTGATCCCACGATAAGGATATCAGGGTTTGATGGTAGAAGACCAGAGAAAACAAGGGAAACTTTCAAAAATTGCAGAGGCGACTAGTGCATTTTTAGCATTTTCATTAAGTATTTTAAAGCACTACAATTTAATAAAGGTCTGGAGTAGATGTGATGATGGAGCCGGGAGACAGTCGAAAGAACTCCTCAACAATTCACAGCAGCTACCTTGTGTTTGTGCTTGAATAATTTGTGTTGACAAGAACCTTACACCTAGATGGGTGGTGACTGTCATAAGGGTGCTGATGATGATTACAAAGGTCAGTTCTGGAAACTCCTAAACGATTTACAGAGGCTACCTTGTATTTGGACTCAATTCATTTATATTGATGAGACCTTTGCACCCATTGGGTTAAAATAATGGTCTGCAGTAAATTTGATGATGAATACCATAGGCAGTTGAGGGAATACTTACGGGTAAAAGTAAAGAAAATTACGTCATTTCTTGGGACGCTGACGCAAATATAGTTGGCTATATTTGTGTCAGCTTCCAGTCTGACCGGATGCAACTGAATACATAGTAGTTTTGACAACTAAAAAGTGTAAAATAAAAACTATTTTACAAAAAAACAACCGACTTCCAAAAACCACTACAAAGGGAAAAATAACTAATTTCGGAAGTCGGTGTCAAAAATAAATATACAAAACCAAAGACACCAACTTCCGAAATTAGTTATTTTTTCCTTTGTAGTGGTTTTTGGAAGTCGGTTGTTTTTTTGTAAAAAAGTTTTTTTTTTGTATTGTATCTTTTTAAAAATGAATGAAAATCACAACCGCCCGTTTTTTTTTTTTTTTTGCAAATGAGTGTACATAGTTGAAAATGTCGTGCCCCAGAAACTAGGGATTCTAAGCCATACTGATACTTACTTCAAGTGAAGCCAACTAATGTAAGCCGTGTACCGTTGGCTTATCTTACACAAATCGCGATAGCATAAGCAGTGAAGTTTGCGTACAAACAATTTGCCATTTTACTCTTTAAGTCTTTATCTCACTCTAACTTTACTACTGAGGCAGAGATAAGCATTTGGTTCTCAATGTTTTACGCTTTTCCTTGATGTGTAAAGGAGCAAAATTAGTTTTAAAATGTTTTACGGGCGGTGGAGGGTTAGACTTGATGCCTCACAATTTATACACCAAAGGTTTAAAAAGTTAAATCTTGTGTTCCAAAATGTGTAATGTATCTTTAGAAACTAAATTTTGTATTATTTCCACCAACTTCTGTAGATTGAACGCTTCTTCTTGTAGGTACTGACAAAAAATCAATATATGCTTTACCTATAAAGTTTTACTCCTTAAGAAAGTCAAACATATAACATTTTAGACAGGTACATCTTGTTTCAGATGGCAATCTCTCGTAAATCTTTTATTTCAAAGATATTATAAAACAGGTAATGCCACTTATAGGGCTTTGGCTTCCTGCCTCCGAAAGAGAGGGGGCACAAGTCTCCTTTTCCGCGTGTTACATACTACCTAATACGCAGGTCCCGTGCGCGTTCGTGGATGTCACGCGGCTTCGATATATTGGTTCTAGAATATACTTTTCTCTCGACATTTTCCTGCTCCGTTGAAATGATGAAATTATTTTCACAAACTAAATCACCTGGCTATGTAAGAGCCCAAGAATTAATGAAAAAGGGACAACACTTACCGAAAAACAATGTGAAAGACAAGATCCTTAAATGAAAGATAGACTTAAGAAAATAGAAAGAAAATGCGCATAATACTCTCGGTAAAAATGACGCAAAAAATAACAAATATAAAAAATACAAGTGAAAAATTTTATATTATCGTGCCAAGAGACTAATAGGCGACCCAGATTTCGTTCAAAACGATCTCCAAAGCCTGGAGCACAGGGAATTAGTAGCCAGCCTGTCCGTGTTGTATAGGATGCATTTTGGAGACTGTGCGCGAGAATTGCATGACTTAAATCAAATCAAAAAGTTATTTATTCAAATTAGACTGAGAATCAGAACTTTTTGAATATCAATATTATATTACATAAGACAGTCGCCCTAAAACGCCCTCCCTTCGCGACTTTCCTAGTGCTTTCGCTGGGAAAAAGAAGTGGCGATACAAACTCCCCAGCAGCACGGTTGTTTGTTTGTTTAAAAAAAAAACACATGACTTAATTCCCCATCTCCGTTCCATCATCGGACGACCCGTCGTCAGGCGACCCTTACGTTGTTGGCACCCCTTACGTCTAGACGAAGCGTTTCGCCTCGACTTTTATACTATTATCTTTCAGACTACGATTTTAGTGTCTTCAAGGATACTAATAAACTAGCGTATTTACCATCAATGATTGCATCACTGCATACCATTAGGCAGGATTGCGGTCAAGCACTAGTTTATATTATAAAACCAAAAAAAAAAAAATATACGACAAATCTACGAACAACGACCATCTTTCAGTACTTAGACCCTATGCGAGACAGTGCTCAGCCTTGGTTGAAGACTCTTTGCTAAGCAACAACTTCTCAATTACTGCCGAATGATTCCTTTGAAAAGGCGCTTTTGATTATCTACTCATTTTCAATGCCAGTAAAAGCTTCTTAGCTTCTAAGCTTTCAATTTAATTTAATTAATGTTTTAAAAGGTTTATAATGATATCTGTACCTCAATATTTAGAACGGGCTAGAGGAGCAAATTGAATGGCTGCAGACTTTCAAATGACAACGTCTAAAAAAAAAGTGGTTGCTGGAAAGGCGACCAATTGAGGAGTTTGGAAAAATGAGACTGTTTGTGTGTTGATTGCAGTTCGATAACTGCTATCGAAAATCGATAATATCGATAACCCGTAAAAGATCGCGCTTAGCGATAAGACCGCCCATCATATCACCCGTTGTATTTTTTTTATATTTAAGTTCTGTAATCTAGGTATATGGTGTACATAATAAAGAGCATTCTATTATTTTCTAATATTTTGCTACTCAACGTCTTTTATATATTAATCTTATATATACACGCATATAACTGCAATAAACTTAAACGCAACCTACTCTAGTTCGTAGCACGTTTCTGTATCTGCTATTACAAGATGTACTAAAAAATATTATAATATACTAGGTAATCTGTAAAAAATCAGTCTAGGAAAAGGCTTGATCTTTTATTTAGGCATAAAGATGAGGCAGTAAACAAATGGCAATCTTGAGTCCTTTTGTTATAAGAAGTATTTGTGTCAGTAAAATATAATACTCCAACGATAGTTGCAGCAAAATAGAAGCACTTTTTAGGACCTTTTTGCTGTAACAAGAAAGTCACGGTGTGATGTAAATTTCAATGAAATCTCCTTTATTCCTTTATTTATTTACCTCTAAGAAGGTCAGCAGTAGATGAATCTCTATACTCGATCGAAGAGCGCATCCAATTTAAATAGATAACTACAGTGTGACGATTAGGTTATCATATAATTGAAGTCACGTATTTTAAGTATACACAATTCAAATATTTATATTTAATAGTAAATAACATTATAACTGTGGAAATATTCAAATATAAGTTCGTATTGAATTTTTGATACCATCGCTCCGCGCGTGTTAAGTTCTTATTAATATCAAGGGTCTTGGTTATAACGTTAGGCACGCCACAATAGCGGAGGTAATTCCCCTCTTTGAGGAGTGGTTAGAGAGTCGTCATGGCACCCTCACCTTCCGCCTGACAGCTGTTTCGGAATAAAGTGGGAGGAAACGCCAGTGTCAGTCACCACTTAAGTCACCACTGTAGGGATCGCCTTGAGGTCACGATGGAGCATACGACGGAGGTCTGCCCGGCTTCGGCTGACTAGTCACGAGGCCCTGGTCAGGTCATGGTCCGGAGCGATAGTGCATGGCAGGCCGTCACCTGCTTCTACGAAGCAGTGATGCTGCCAAAAGAGGAGACGGAGCGCGTGAGGGTGCGGGAATCTCAGCGCCCTTACACCTCTAGCCGCCGAAAGAGACTCCTTGATCCGGAGGCAACATGAAAGGCATGGTCACCGTAGGCGCGGGCTTAATATCTTGTTTTCTTACTCCTCCGCTATTCTTTTCTGATTAATTTCGTTGCGGGACCCAAGACAGTTGAATCGTTTCTCCGGGACTCGTCGAGCTTCACCGCTCGACGTTTTTCTGGCGGTCTCCACTGTTGATTCTGGCTTTCAGGAGTTGCAGTGGGTTGGGAACAGTGTGGCGGGTTTTGTCCCAATAAAAAAAAAAAGGCGTGGGCTTAGTCCTTGCCGGGCGGTGAGCTGCCCCCTGCCCCACCGCCCGTTTACCCAGGCCCGGGTCGACGGCGCGTTGTGTTACATGCGCGCCTCAAAGAGATGTCAGAACATCGTGACGGATTCCACGAAGATCGATGCTCGGGCCCGTCAGAGGGTTAGTTGAAAGAGAATCCGTGGGCCGCACAGGTAAGTGCAGGAAGGTTTTAGTCGAGAGGTCATTTGATGATTTCTCATCCACACCAAAAAAATGATCTTATTAAGTGACATTTTTAAGTTATTTTCTATATTTAGTAAAATATACTATGTTATTATTTTAACAGACAGATACCGACTTGTAATAACTTCGGTATGGTTCAATGTGATAACACACACTACTCTGTATAAGTCCATAACATACGTTCCTATATAATTAACAACACATCCGACTTTTCGCATCACTAGCTACAGCCTATCCATTACGTCTTCATATATCGGAAATCGACTGGGCCAGTTTCCTGAATTATACGGGCTGGAGGGCCGATGTGCTGATCGGACTTCGTCGACCATTTTCCCGGATCCGAATGGTTACAGTGCCCATTCAAGTGTGGTTTCGTAGCCTCGTAGTTTCGCTTACTCAAGTGTTTTTCGTCTGTTAAATTTCATAATTTGAGTAATTGGTGAACTGAATAAGGCATTGTACACGGAGTTTCGAACAAAAGGTGCTTCAAAATTATAATTTATTAAAATTTTCATTACGGGCGTTTTATAGTTTCTTACTGTTTAATTTTGCTTTTGAATAAAGGCGTGGGGTAAACGCTAAATTATTTGAATAATAATTCATTTTTCGAAACATTTCAGTTCTGAAGGCGCTTGATATCGACGATCGAGTCTCGTAATGAAAACTCATACTAGGCCTGCTGTTTAGTTGTAGAATAGAATACTTTTTTTTGTACGCCACAAATATACAATGAAGAAATGAATGATATTTTTTAGAAGAACATAAAATTTATCCTATAAGTGATTCTTTGATGTAATTCTCTCAAAATATTTTCTCGTTCCTTTAATTTAATATCCACATTGGTTTTACCTTCTCAACATATTGGCAATTTATCTTCAAACATTGAGACTAATCTAATTTATCACTTTCTAATGCTACAAGGAAAACTCTATAAATAAAACAAAATGTTTTGAAGTAAAACCAAGCTGCGAAAATGTTCTTCATTTTCTAAAAATATAACAGTGACTATAACAATTGTATCCATAGAAAATCGATACAATAGTAATACAAAGTACGCCAGAAGTTGGTTATTAATAGAAGCTTCAAAAGGGTTTTCCAAACAAAGGATGTCAGGGAAGTAATTCCCATTGCTCTTTTGTATTCTGGATTGAATACAACTGATCTTTACTCGAAGATATTCAGCAGTCCTACGGCCAATGAGTACGTATCAAAATACTAATTCTCGTAAATTACGTTTAAAATCTACTCGCAGTGTCATTTTGGCGACAAAAAAAAATGACAAACATAATCAGCCTATAATGTTCCCACTGATGGGATAAAGGCCTCCTCGCGGAGAGAAAGAGTGGGCCGTGATCTACCACGCGTGCCCAGTGTGGATGGGTAAATGTCACATGTCTTCGAAGTTTTTGCCTCTAGATGTGGAGGACGAAATAATTTACTCAAAGTGAAGCACCTGATGGGGATCGGACCAACGAACTACAACTTCTAAGTCGCGGCTGATACCACTAGGCCACTAGGCCTGCTCAATAAGGCCACCGGGATGTCAAAAACTTGTCACTTTTTGACAATTCCTGACTGAGATCCGACTGCAAACGATAATTGCCATTCTGCTGAAATCCTTTTAAAACCTTCCCAAAAATTTTCAGCCATTTCCTTGGTTACATTGTAAGACATTTTGTAACAATAGTAAGTTATTATGAATAACTAAAATACACATTTTTCCAGTATAGCGTCGATAATAACAATAATTTTGTTCATAACAGTATACCATTAAGAACACGTTGCAGTTCCATTATTTACAAACACCATTACGGCAGCCATTTTCCTCTGTTAAATCTTAAAAATGGCACGGGGCAATAACCATCTTTGTAGACGTTTATTTTCCCGGCCCACAAAGTTTGATGTATTAGAATATGCACCAAAGTTTAGGTCCTCGGAAAGAACACACGTGTGAGGTCAAGCGAGTCCCGTCAGGAATGAAGTTCCTTACGCCACACTCGCATGCATACACATTTGTGTATAATAGAGAGAGAAAGTGTGAGTTAAATACGCGTTATTATATTAGAAAGAATAGTATTTGTTTTTAGAAGATCCCATAAAGCGGCAGTCACTCGAAATTCTCGAAACCCGTGAAAATATCTTTACCTTTATCTCTCACTTTATCAAGAAAGAAAGTCGAATGGAGTTGGCATGAGGCTTTTTTGTAACAAAAATGAAACGATCGATTGCTAAAAAGTTTATTTTTACATGAGAAAACCAGATTCATTCATAGGAGTTTCGCAGGATGCAATCAGCAAATCTAAAACAAAGCCGTCAATAAAACGCGTCTTTCTATAGCAAAGACGTGTGTGTGACCTTATCACTTACGCTTCGCTACACTGTCGCCAAATTAACTGACTCTGTGAGTAACGCGTATGATAAGTGAAAATTGTTCGAAAATACGATCTACTTTAGCTTACGTGTATACATATATTACTGTCGTGTCTGTATTTCGCGACACTTCCTTGTTTATGTATTGTTTGAAACACATTGTGGAATTAATAACCTCTCTAGTGGTATAAGCTTGGCTAACCGAATTACCAAGATTGGTGAACAGTATATATTTCGCATGTAGTTTAGCCAATTAACTGTGAGAGAGTGAGTTTAAATTAATTTACGTGGTGCAAACGACTTGAAGAAATATTTATTTATGTTAATAGAACGGTTTTCGGTTATTTTCCTAGCTAATTTAATTTAACTTTTATAATAACAGCGTAAATTGTATCTGCCTTGCGGGTGCTAAGGAATTAATTACTCATAAAATGAACAAAATTAAATCATTTAACGGTTTCCTAAATATGTACATTCAATATACGTATACGTACAAACACACATACACATAGTACGATTGGTTTTGTTCAAAAGCAGTCTCACAGCTTTATTTTTGAATGAAATAGAAACATAGTATAGAATTCATTGTTGTTTTCGTCATTTTATGCAAAAATGGCTGTTGCTAGTTTTAAGTGTTAACACATTAATGATAGTAATCATATTCCTACACTGAAGTTAATATTTCCTACTATCCGTTTCCGTTTGTTTTCTAATTAAAACACCAGCTAGGGCTCGAAATCACGTCCTGCAACAGTCATGAAGCTACGAGCAAGAAAATCTTATAGTGGTGGTAACCACTCTATGATTATCTTGCTTGTAGGCCCAGGAATCTTGCTCGTAAGCCAGAAATATGCCAGAAATAGTCCCGTTGCAGGACGCGATTTCGATCCCAGACTGTTATAGTAAACAGTTTCATAATCATTGCTGAACAATGACGAGGAAATATAGTTAAGAAACCGCAATGTCCTAGAACCAAAAATGCTAACCCGCACTTCTCCAGCATTGTAGATAATAGCCCACTCCCTCTGGAAGAGACGAGGGCAATATCGCAGCAGTACATTATACTTTGATTACTTAAGAGCAACTTTGAATTTGAGAGCATAATTGTAGATAGTAGATTCGAACCCCATCAAGCGATTACCTTTATGTACAATATTTATGACCACTGGTCTTAAAACAATGAAGGAAAGCATCGCGAGGAAACCGACATATCCTTGAGTCAAAACTTCGAAGACATCTACCAACCCACATTGGACCTGAGTGGTAGGCTAATACCAACTCCCCCCTTACCGAGAGGAGACCTGTGTCCCACGGTTGCTAACATTATAGGGTGATTAAGTTAAATTAACAAAGCATGAATGAATTCAAAACCAAAATTTCCTACGATATTTTACACCAAAAAATCTTGCGAATCTTAATACACACTTAAACATTAATGAAATATCTGCCGTTCATTACATTAATAATTACATAGCATTAGAAGATAGGGAACTTTTAATATTCCGTATTAATACGATTGTTCTTTCAATTACTTTTAGTAGAACTCCTCGCTTAGCAAAAGTAATTGGGTGTTTAAGATCCGCTGCGCCTTGCCGACCCTTTTGTAAATTATTTTATTAGTATTATGTTACAATCTTTTCTTCATAATGTTATGATTAAATTAAATCATTTACTAAATTAGAAGGGAGTTAAAATTTTTATATTACCGTGCTTTTAGAATTTTATAATCTGAATACTAGTCAATTAGTGAGGTATTTTTTGATGCTCTCTTTATTTTATTTATTTACCTACTAAACGTGCCCCGTAGTTTTTCTGGCATAAAAATCTCATGAATCCATACTAATATTATAAATGCGAAAGTAACTCTGTCTGTCTGTCTGTTATGCTTTCCCTCTTAAACCTCTCAACCGATTTTGATGAAATTTGACACAGACAATCTTTAGACCCTGAGAAAGAACACAGGCTACCTTTTATCCCGGAAAAAATAGATGTTCCCGAGGGCAATCTAAAAAGCGCGATATAACCGAACTCCACGGGGGCGAAGCCGAGGGCGGAAAGCTAGTATAGAATAAAAGTATCCTGTCTATTAATCTCACGTAAAGCTTATTGTCAAGATTTATTATGTATAATATATATTCTTTAAGTATTTCGTTCAAGATTCATCAAAATCGGTTTAGGAATTCTCGACCTTTAGAAGCATTCATCATCATCATCATATCAGCCACAGAAAGTCCACTGCTGGACATAGGCCTGGGACCAAGGATATTCAAAAAGACCGGTTGAAAGCGGCCTGCTTCCAGCGCTTCACTGCGATTTTGGTCAGGTCATCCGACTGCCAAGTCGGTGGGTGTCCGACGCTGCGCTTGCCAGTACGTGGTCGCCATTCAAGAGCCTTTCTGCCCCATCGGCCATCGGCTCTACGAGCCATTTGCTCCACCCAATGCCACTTCAAAGATCTAATTCACTGGGGTATGTCCGCGACTAACGTTACATAAACCATGTTAGTACAATCATCTAAGATAAAAAACAACAAATATGGAACAATAATAATACATTACAATTGAAGGATATTATATACCATCCCTCTTATCTTTGAACCTCTTATGCTGTCTACTGGAGACTAGGTAGGTATCAGGCAGGCTTCACTCTTGTTAGCAGTAATGCTGAGGACATTTTACTTTTCCTCTTTTTTTATATGTGAAAACATCAAATGACTTCTCCGGCTCTCTCTTTCTTCTTCCCGCTCTGATTGGACCGGAAAGTCATGTGAGACTTTTACTGACTAAAATCCAGTATCTCCACATGCGAATTCGATAAAGACACCTTTTTAGTTGAGATACTAATATCTAAACTAAAACGCTATCTTTTTCATCATACTCATGTTATCCAACTTTCTTCTAGGTCTTTTCAAGAGTTCTTTTTCTACCAAACTTCTTCATCAGCCGTCATTTTAGTAATCACCCACGTTCTTACTATATCTACTTTCACACAGTTCATCCATCGTTTCGCTGGTATTCCCCTATACTTATAACAATCTTTTCTTGTCATCTTGTTCTTTTTCGTGTTCTTTTCTGCGTATTTATGGCTGCAAATAAACGTATTTTCTTTTTGTCTTATCTTTTTTCTTTCCATCCACTTTCATACCCAAAACTTTCTTGAAAACTAGATAAGGTATACCAGAATAATGTACGTTCAAAAGTATCTAACTTTGAAAGTATGTATAAACAACAATGTTTTCACGAGTTTAAGCTCTTTCATTGTAACCACGCTCTTTGTTGCAACGAGCGATAATAAACCAACGGATTTGATATTGGTTAGTTAGAGGGTCACTTCGTAATCCCCTTAATACTCTGTTTCCGAAGCATATTTAGGTCAGCTGGGAGTCTTAAATTAACGCGTGTAAGAAGTTGAAGGTTTGGCATGGCAAAGGCTGTAGGAATTGGAAACATAACATAACATTGCTCGTTTTCCCTAAATGGGAATACATGTAGAATGGCTTTATTATTCTAGGCGTTTGCCCGCATAGAAAAATAAAACTATTCTGTGGCAGAGACAAATGAATATGAGCTGTGTGAAGCTATCATTAATGTAAACCCATACTAAGTTTTTTTTTTTTTTTTTTTAGAAAATTACCCATGATATTGTTTCCTATGCTTAATAAAGCAACCAGCTTCATTATTCTGACTGACTGACTCTTTGATGATTCAGAAGTGCCAATAAACTAAAAAAGTGAGTTTGAATTGAGTGTTGAATTTGTCTTAATGTCGATAAGCGTCTGGCGAACCCAATACCCCAAAGTCCTATAATTTCTATAATTCAACGCTTAGTTGAATTAAGGATATTGGGGTATTGGGTTCGCCACTGCTAGTTTCAAAATATGTCGTATATACTAATTTTATATGGTCATAATCTAGTGCTTGACTGCAATCCCACCTATTCCCATTTATTTCCTTAATTCTGTCGCCAAGGCTATCTTGGCTGCATATCCTTAATTACAATAATTAAAATTCTTCATCTTATAAACGATGTTCCTCCGACGGAATTGCACCATTTCCTGCAACTCATCTAGAATAACTAAGAGGATTAATGGAAATGGGTTTACACAGGTGGAAAAGTAGTGAGATATACATAATTATATAGGTAGTAGGCACAACTCAGATGTTTGTATGAATTTAGTCAATGTGCAATTTAGCTTCACTTTTCTTGGACTGGCTGACATTGACTATTCAAAAGTACCAAGTAATGGTTAATTTGAAATAAACAATTTTGATTTTTGATTTAGTGAGGGGGTCGACGACCCAAGACCGATGCCTACTAGGGCTGCGGATTAGTTGAAAGAGCAACCGTGGCCTTGGCGCACAGGTAAGTGAAGGAACGCGGGTGGGTTTTAGTCAATAAAAGTCTAACACCCTTCCGCCCAGAGTGGGAGAGGTCATTTGATGATTCCCCATCGACACAAAAAAGTGGGTCTACTTCAAGTGCGTCAATATGGGCTCATCAGGAACTAGTAGATAAGTCCAAACAAGTGTAAAATTTAGGGAAATTACACGTCTGATGTAGGAACAACTGTAATTATTGTATCGTGTTGTTATTTATTCTGGCTCCGAACTAATTGTATGCCTTTAAGTGATGCGGACTTGGCAACGCCCCTTACTTGAAAGGACCAACTTCGTCCCTTGAAATTAGTTCCCCTGTTATAACGTTATAAACTAGTGCTTGACCGCGATGCCTCCTGATAGTAAGCAGCGTTGAAAACGTTGATGGTAAAGCGCACTAGTTTATTAAGAGCCTATTTACTCTATTTTTGAAGACACTTAAATTGTAATCGTAGAGATTTTTTCGCGGGCAAATTATTTCAGTTCTTCGATGTACGCAGTATAAACGACAAAACTCTTCGTTCGGATCGTAGCGGTGTCTTCAAAGCGTAGATACTCGCCATATGATGGGTAGTTCGATGATGGAACGGTGATGGCGGAATTAAGTCATGATTCCCGCGCACACTCTTTTCAACGCAACCTATATAATACTGAAAGGCTGGCTGCCCTATACCTGTGCTACAGGCCCCTAGCTTAATAGAACCAAAAATACTTGGTTAAATAGTTGCAGCAAACTAAGTAAATGTTACAACTCGTATGGGCTTTATGATTGGGTTAGTGCTGAAGATAACGAAGACTATGTTGAAATCGAACTAATTTTAAATACTAACTACTATTTCAGTCGTTCAAATGTCTATTTCAGGTACTAATCTACTTTATCTTCACATGGGCTGACAAAGATTGTGTCTAGCCATTAATCCTTCGTAATATGGATCCACGCGGGACACAAAGGGTATTCAATTGCTTCGCTAATTTCGTCACTAAACCGTTGAGAAGATACCTTTACTTTTATGTTTATTTCGCCATTTCTTCTCAGATATACTCAGATGGGAAATTTAAAGAAAGAAAGAAAGAGAGCTAAAAATGACGCTAAAATTTACAAAAACACAAACAATAAGAAATGCTTGATGGAAGATGCCTCACACCCACACAAAACGGCTTTCGCTCAGCATTATGCTGCAACTCTATACATAACAACGCCCAGCGCAAGTTTTCAGCGACAGCCGGAGCCGGACTCCATATAATATATTTTTATAAAATGACATATTGTACGTAATAGTGATTTCGTCGGCCTATATATAAAACAAGAATTTCATTTAATACAGCACGTCATTTAGTTACACAAGTTTATGCTTACATAAGTGACAGATTGAAATATGGGTTGGTACCTGAATATCCAGTTGTCAAACCGTCATGTCTTATCTCCAGTGTATTCTTAGCACAAACTAGGAGTGACAGATTTATTGAGAGATTTTACCTTGAATTCCACTAAATCGATATTTGGTTTTGGTTACTTCAGGAGCAGAGAAGGCCCAGTTTTAGTCACACTGGCTTATGAGTTGAAGGGAAGTTTGTATCCTGTTGGATGGTCACTCTGTGTAATGTATTTTATCACCATTGCTCTCGTTGCTGAAGGCAAACATCGCGTGGTAACGTCGTGCAGTGAGTATTCACCCTAAATTTATTGACGTCAGTACGATTAAAAACGAGGAGAACCTCGTTTTTTATACGATCCTTCCGCAACCACTGATACTTCGGGCCTCCTTGGATCAGGGGTAAGAGTGACGTGTTTGGCTCCCCCTCGACGTCTAAGAGGAGCGCGCTTGGAATACTTACTACACGTCTACTTCTCAGGTCCAGAAATGTGGAGGGCGGAGGATATCCCCAAATCTGTTGCTACTGGACTGGTATAAAACACGTGCGAACAATTTAGCTACAGCGGTTTTTCCATCTGACTACAATTTAGGTGTCTTTAAGGCTAGAGTGAATAGGTTGTTAATAAACGTGCTTTGCCATCGACGATTGCTTCACTGTTTACCACCAGGCGTGATCGCGGTAAAAGCGGGAAAAGCAAAAACATTTATAAAGTGGTTAAAGATTATAATTTCGGGTTGAAGTATTCTAACAATCAATGTAATCAATTTGTTATTGGAAATTACAAACTGGTATTGCACGTTTTCTGATCCATTAATTTCTATTTTTATTAGAAAGTTTTGAAACAGACATACATATATCCTCATTATCATCATAAAATAGCTTTTTTTCAAGTATTTGAGGTGTCGTTTTTCAGAATAATCCGACGCTGGTGAATATTATAAATTTACGCAAAGCCAACGCGAATCAGACCTCCACAACCCAATTACTAAGTACTACCAATAATATAGAAAAAAGAAATAGAGCGCGATAATTTTAACTTGTTCATTAACGATGAGTATGCATCAGCGGTTTTTTTTGGGCTTGGACACAAAAAAAAAACAGCCAGTAATAAGTAAAAAAAAGTGACAACTAAAACCCATTTACAAAAAGAATTAAATTTTCATGTTTGGAAAGGCGTAGTCACACGTTACATATACCTACCTACCGTAGCACCTTGACAACGTGTGACTACGCCTTTCCAAACATGAAAATTTAATTCTACATAGCGAATATTGCATACTTCAGAATAGTATTGTATGACATTATTGTCAATTTGCAATGAAGGCATCTTGGTAGAGTCTACTGTGTCCATTTACTTGCAACTACATTAGCAACTTTGTTCGGTTCAGTATTCTGAAAATCTTGTTTTATACTTTTTCAGCGTCGTTTTTTGTCGTAGTTGGGTTTTAGTTGTCACTTTTTATTATTTGTACTATTTTGGTGTTAAAGTGTATTTGTGGCGCATAATATTAACAAATGTTAATTTGATGAACTAAAAACTAGATACTTGACATATTACATCTACACGCACATATAATAACATAAGCCCGAAGGTATATAGTGCAGAGGATATTTTTATGGGAGTTTTAGCCAATTATGAAACTGTTTCCGCCTTCATTGCGTGGAGTTACTCCCAGCTTATGTAGTTTTCATTAGTGCATTACATATTCAATTAACGTTCACACTGCTCTACATTGCATAAAGCGATTCACAGTTACCGTGATCCGCACTTTACTCTTAACGCTCATATTTAACATCATTAAAGCATTCTTGTAATTATGTACAAGCATAAAGTACTCGTGATGCTCTTTCACGTCCAAACACGGTATATTTATTTTAATTTTTACCCGACTACGGCAAAGCAAAAGGAGGGTTATGATTTTGACAGGCTATGTATGTATGTATGTATGTGTGTATGTATGTATGTTTATCTGTTCCCTCGTAATTTCTAAACTACTTATCAGAATTCAACAAATGACATATCATTAGAAGCTTCTTAATTGTCCGCTGATTATAGGCTATATGGGGTTTCACAAAATCTACTGTGGCGCCCTCTAGCGGACAAAACATACAGAGTAAAAAAATAAAGTTAAGATAAATATGCCGTGTTTGGTATCATTTTAAAGCATTTTCTTGTGACTTTACCTGTATTCATGGGCTGGTTGCATATAATTCACATCTTTTCGTTCATAGCTTCTTTACTACTTATCAGAATAAGACCACTGCAGTACCATTAGAAGGGCCTTGACATTATGTTAGTTATGAGCTATAAATCTTGTCACCAAATTTAGTATTGCGCCCTCTAGCGGACAAAAAGTTCTATGTTAATATAAAATTAAAATAAATATACCGTGTTTGGTATCACGTGAAAGAGCTTCACGAGTACTTTATGCTTGTACATAATTACAAGAATGCTTTAATGATGTTAAATATGAGCGATAAGAGTAAAGCGCGGATCACGGGAACTCTGAATAGCTTTATGCAATGTAGAGCAGTGTGAACATTAATAGAATATGTAATGCACTAATGAAAATGACATAAGCTGGGAGTAACTCCACGCGGTGAAGGCGGAAACAGTTTGATAACTGGCTAAAACTCCCATAAAAATGTCCTCTGCACTATATGCCTTCGGGCTTATATTGTTATATGTGCGTGTAGATGTAATATGTCAAGTACCTAGTTTTTAGTTCATCAGTTTAACTTTTGTTAATATTATGCGCCACAAATACACTTTAACTCCAAAATAGTACAAATAATAAAAAGTAAAAAAACTAAAACCCAACTACGACAATAAACGACGCTGAAAAAGTATAAAACAAGATTTTCAGAATACTGAACTGAACAAAGTTGCTATTGTAGTTGCAAGTAAATGGACACAGTAGTAATGTCATACAATACTATTCTGAAGTATGCAATATTCACTATGTAGAGATAAATTTTCATGTTTGGAAAGGCGTAGTCACACGTTGTCAAGGTGCTACGGTAGGTAGGTATATGTAACGTGTGACTACGCCTTTCCAAACATGAAAATTTATCTCTACATAGTGAATATTGCATACTTCAGAAGTATTGTATGACATTACTACTGTGTCCATTTACTTGCAACTACAATAGCAACTTTGTTCAGTTCAGTATTCTGAAAATCTTGTTTTATACTTTTTCAGCGTCGTTTATTGTCGTAGTTGGGTTTTAGTTTTTTTACTTTTTATTATATATTCACATAGAACTTTTTGTCCGCTAGAGGGCGCAATACTAAATTTGGTGACAAGCTTTATAGCTCATAACTGACAGAATATCAAGGACTTTCTAATGGTTTTGCAGTGGTCTTATTCTGATAAGTGGTAAAGAAGCTATGAATGAAAAGATGTGAATTATATGCAACCAGCCCATGAATACAGGTAAAGTCACGAGCAAATGCTAGCTATATATATATATATATATATTCAAAATGTACAAGTAAAGAGCTTTCAAATGATACCAAACACGCCATATTTATCTTAACTTTATTTTTTTACTGTGTATGTTTTGTCCGCTAGAGGGCGCCACATTAGATTTTGTGAAACCCCATATAGCCTATAACCAGTGGACAATTAAGACGCTTCTAATGATATGTCATTTGTCGAATTCTGATAAGTAGTTTAGAAGTTACAAGGGAACAGATGAACATACATACATACATACATAGCCTGTCAAAATCATAACCCTCCTTTTGCTTGGCCGTAGTCGGGTAATAAATATTTTTGTGTTTTCCCTACAGATTATGTGATATCAAAAATGATGTAAAAGGAAAATAGTAATTTACTGTCAAAATGTAATTAATTAACTAAAGAATTGTAAAATGTTCATTTTATATATTCCAAACTTAATTTAATTCATGAAATGCTGACCACTGTTCTGGCATAACTAATAACTCCTAATAGTACCTCTTTGCTAAGATTTAAAAAGTACTGTTCAGTTTTTTAACAAAGCATTTTGATAAACCGTGCGTTATAGTTTATTAAAAAAAAACAAAACAAAATACAATGTGATGATGAAATTGGCAAAAATAAGAGACCGAGCAAAAGCTTTTACGAGCAAAAAGTTTTTTAAATAGTACCTATTTAATATTATTCTATGCTATATATTTAATATTATATTATTATTGTTTGTGGAAACTCTCCAAACGGAAGGGTCTAAGTTCTACAAAACCCTCCGTTCAAAAAGACAGAAGAAGATCTCCGGTCCCACCCGCCGGCTAATGGAAGAAAGACGGGAGGTGATCTTAAAATCCCCTGATGACGCTTCGCGCATCAGATGCCTTAACAGACAGATCTCAAAGTCTCTGACTCGCGATATACGCCAATTTAATACAAATTGTATTAAAGAGGCTATCGAGCGGAACAAAGGCTCCAAAGTGTTCGCACGAGAATTGTCTGTTGGACAGAGTCTACTTGCGAAGCTGAAGACTGGGGATGGTAGGATCGTCACTTCCAAGCCCGAGCTTTTGGGTGAGATGGAGAAATTCTACGGAGAGTTATACACATCAACACACGCACCTGTTGTAAGCCTGGCTAATGATCCTAGAGCCAGACTAACCCGACACTACACCGACGATATCCCGGACGTCAGCCTGTACGAGATTGGTATGGCCCTGAAACAGCTCAAGAACGATAAGGCGGCTGGAGATGATGGAATTACGGCTGAGCTTCTGAAAGCGGGTGGCAAACCGGTTCTTAAAGCGCTTCAGAAGCTATTTAATTCCGTCATTCTTAAAGGCGAAACGCCTAAGGCGTGGCACAGGAGCGTGGTGGTTTTGTTTTTCAAAAAAGGTGACAATACCCTCCTGAAAAACTACAGACCGATATCCCTCCTGAGCCATGTCTACAAGCTGTTTTCTAGGGTCATCACGAATCGTCTCGCTCGCAGGTTCGACGACTTCCAGCCTCCCGAACAAGCAGGCTTCCGAAAAGGCTTTAGCACCATAGACCACATTCATACGCTGCGGCAAGTTATACAGAAGTCCGAGGAGTATAACAAACCACTATGCTTGGCGTTTGTGGACTATGAGAAGGCCTTCGATTCGATTGAGACTTGGGCGGTGCTACAGTCTCTCCAGCGGTGCCAAATTGACCATCGATACATTGAGGTGATAAAGTGTTTGTACAAAAACGCCACCATGTCAGTCCGTCTCCAGGATCAGGACTCGAAACCGATCCAACTGCAGCGTGGAGTGAGACAAGGAGATGTCATATCTCCTAAATTGTTCACTGCTGCGTTGGAAGATGTCTTCAAGCTCCTGGACTGGAAAGGACTTGGCATCAACATCAACGGCGAGTACATCACTAATCTCCGCTTTCGCAGATGATATCGTGGTCATGGCTGAGACCCTGGAAGACTTGGGCAAAATGCTCAATGACCTCAGCAGAGCTTCCCAACAAGTGGGTCTAAAAATGAACATGGATAAGACGAAGATCATGTCGAACTCTCATGTCGCACCCACTCCAATTGTAGTTGGTTGCTCTGCACTCGAAGTTGTTGACGAGTATATATACCTGGGACAGAAAGTCCAACTAGGTAGGTCCAACTTCGAGAAAGAGGTGTCTCGGCGAATCCAGCTCGGTTGGGCAGCGTTCGGGAAGCTACGCTACATCTTCTCGTCGTCCAAGATACCACAGTGTCTCAAGACTAAAGTCTTTGACCAGTGTGTGTTGCCAGTGATGACTTACGGAACTGAAACGTGGTCGCTCACAATGGGTCTCATACGAAGGCTCAGAGTCACACAAAGGGCAATGGAAAGAGCTATGCTAGGAGTTTCTCTGCGTGATCGAATCAGAAATGAGGAGATCCGCAGAAGAACCAAAGTCACCGACATAGCTCTGCGAGTCGCTAAACTTAAGTGGCAGTGGGCAGGGCACATTGCTCGTAGAACCGATGGCCGATGGGGCAGCAAGGTTCTGGAGTGGCGGCCACGTACTGGAAGACGCAGCGTAGGGAGACCCCCAACAAGGTGGACCGATGACCTGGTGAAGGTCGCGGGAAGCCGATGGATGCGGGCAGCACAAGACCGGTCATCGTGGAAAGCCTTGGGGGAGGCCTTTGTCCAGCAGTGGACATCTATAGGTTGAGGAAGGAAGAAGAATATTATTCCAAATATGTATAAACCATAAGCGACACTTCCTTTACTAACTTTCATAATTCAGCCAAAAAACGTCCACAAGAAATTCTACTTCGACCGTTTCCATGCTTCTTGCACCTAATGGGTTTCTACAAGGTAAGTAGGTCTAAGGTAGAGGGAGTTATTGTTTACCCACCCGACCCGCAGCAGGCACCCCGGGCTTCGGTGGAGCGGAAAACGCCATGGCCACTTAAATGAGTCCAGTGGTGATAGATTTGGGGACATCTTGGTACGACGTGTCGGTGGTTGCGGAAGGATCGTACATTCCAAAATTCCTTTTATATTTCAGATTCGATGACGTAAGATAACTCCAAACATAGCCCTCTCTATTGTCCTTTGAGTGACCTACAGCCTTCTAATAAGGCCCTCTAACACAGTTTGCCATATCTAATCTGATTCACAAATTAATTTTAAATGGCCATGTAATCCAACACTCTTTGCCTCTTTACCATAATGCCTTATTGTCAACTAATCTAAGTTGATCCTAAACAAACAAAAGCTTTAAAGGATTTCTAATTAAATATGACTGGAGAGATCAAACTACACTTATTGAATTGAAGCAACTAAAGATGGAAGCAGAATAATGGGAGCAGAATAGAGGTTGTAGACTGTATAAATGAAATAATACACCTAAACAATTTGCTCGCCTATTATAATTTGATATCACATTATCCGCATTGTCTGGATTCTACATTTGTCTACAAAATGTTAGGTCAATTTCTTGAGTAATGAAGATCATAAAAGTGTGGGCGAGGACTTTTGCCTCCATGGGATCTGGAGGCCAAAGTCCTCGCCCACATGTGGGAGTGGCGAGAGGAGGCAAAACGCCGGGGTATAACTCCGCTGCCGCGAGAAATCGCGGTACGGCGGACAGAGCTCCGGCGGGATCTCATGGCGATATGGAGAATGCGATTGTCGCAACCCAGTGCTGGGCACGCCACAATAGCGGCAGTAAGTCCCCTCTTTGAGGAGTGGCTAGAGAGGCGCCACGGCGCCCTCACCTTCCGCCTGACGCAGGTCCTCACCGGACACGGTTGTTTCGGGAGGTTCCTGTTCCGTATAAGGCGGGAGGAAACGCCAGGGTGTCACCATTGTGTGGATCGCCCTGAGGACACGGTGGAGCATACGGTGGAGGTCTGCCCGGTTTGGGTAGAGCACCGCCGTGTCCTCGTAGCGGCGATCGGCGGCGATCTCTCGCATCCGACCCTGGTCCAGGCCATGGTCCGGAGCGAGAGTGCATGGCAAGCCGTCAGCTCCTTCTGCGAAGCAGTGATGCTGGCAAAGGAGGAGGCGGAGCGCGTGAGGCAACGGGAATCCCAGCGCCCTCACGCCACTAGCCGCCGCAGGAGACGCCCTGGTCGGGAGATGACACCAAACTCCCAGCCACCGTAGGCGCGGGCCTGCGGGCGGTGAGCAGTGGGCAGCTCGCCGCTCTTGCTTTTTTACGCGACTGCCCAAAAAAAAGTTTTACATTTTTGTTATTTACTTTTTTATAGTCTTGTAAGTAGTCATCTTTTTTGTCGATATTTATTACATACCTATTTTCATCTCTACCTGCTAGTAAAATAAGAAAGTGTGGGTATAAATTTTAATATTAATTTAAACAAAAATTAAAATTTCTTCAAACTTTGTTTTTTTATAACACCAGTAATGAAGAGGAACTAAAAGAGATGCCTTCTTGGGGCACTTAAAAAGAGCCCTGGTGTTACATTATTCAAAAACCGAATGAAATTGGACCTAACACAGTACCTTGAGGTGCTTAAACCAGTAGTGGGTTTGTACATATACAATGCACAATATTTGTACATTATGATATGCAATTGATGATGAAATATAGTCATGTGTACATAATATAATATATGACTATTGAAAATGTTAAATGCACGTCCTAGTGGTCAATATTATGATAGAGAATGCTTAGTAAAGATTTATTTATTCTTCCAAAAAGTACAAGTTTATTCCAAACCATTTTTATTCAACTTTTATTTAGTAAATAATATAGAGACACTTATTAGGATTGTACTAAAGGGATCAGGGTCATACTATAAGGATTAGGGTCATACTAAAAGGATGACAATGGAACTCTTTTACTAAGCCTCTGCTCCCAGTCTGTCTGATTGTCAGCCGCTGTATTTGGTGATGGTTTGCCTTGGGATACACAACTCTTTATGAGTAAGCCCGCCTCGTATAGGTCCGGATTTTATATCAATATGCTTTATATCAACTTAATGCAAAGATTCTATATCATTGTATTAAATTGCAGCTTCAGAATACATTTCAATAAATACTCAGATCCAGGAAATATTTACATAATGCACCATAATACATATCGCATAATATTAAACAAATCAATGTTCATCCATTTCACGTCGATTCAGTTAAAATGTTATATTCAAATGTATACTATATACTGTTTGTCTATTAGGTTTGTATGTCATCTCGGATAAGACGGACTAGGGTATGTTTACGATAAGGGTCTTCCTAATTTGTCATCGAAATATCTAGGAATGTATCCTCATCCGAGATATTATATTAATAATTTCATTTAATGTTCTGTTTTTGCAGGTGTTATTTACTAAATGGAGTATTGTATAAAGTCATGTGTTTTTTAATGAACAGACAGCTGTGCTGCTGAGGACTTTGGTCCGCCACTTCTTCTCAGCGATAACCCTAGGAAGTAGCGAAGGGAGGACGTTTTGGGGGACTGTCTTATGTAATATTGACGTTCAAAAAGCGCTTATTCTCAGCCTAATTTGAATAAATGGCTTTTGATGTTGATTTTACTACAAAAAGAATAGATGTTTGCATCGCGCTCGTGTGTAAGCCTCGCACTTGGCGGGTTATTTGTTATCCATTAATGTCGTCATGTCTTAAGTTTTCTAATTGAATTAATCATAATTATTTAATATTAATTATCATCATAATCACCTTGGCATAATGGAAATACTAACGTAGGTGCGGGATTTCCAACATCACAATACCAACAAGGCGTCATACTGACCTCACGCAAAGCCTGCATCTCGAAGCAGAGCTAACCGCGCAACTAGCATACATACTCCGACCAGATGGGTGTTACAACAAAAGATGTGTTTAGGTGGTCGAAGGATCCTACCTTTTCTATGGAAGATGAGGGAAGGCTTTGTGTTGAAAATACTGAACGTAACCATATCTAATGTAATTAATTATACAGGATGGCCGGGGCGTAGACATTTTGGAGAATTCAGGAGCCGTAATTATTATAATTATATAATAGGTGTACAAATAACTTTCCGCTGTTTTTTGAACATGCGGACGAGCATATTTATCACGCAAGAGAATAATTTTGTCATATCTGGAGTAGTAATGGGCGCGTATTTTCTCATCCTTCTATCTTCCTCCAATAATTCCGTGTCTTCGTACGATTTCGGTCTTCCACTACGTTCTTTGTCACCACAGTTTCTAAGCTTTTATAACCACACTCACGTCAACTTCTCTCTCCTATAGTAGCTGCACCATAAGCTTCTACAGGCAATCAATGTGCCTTTTTTTTGGGATGGGAAATCATCAAATAACTTCTCCCGCTCTGGGCGGAGCGGAAGGGCATGTCAGACTTTTACTGACAAAAACCCACCCGTACTTCTTCACTTGCCTGTACGACGCCCAGGGCCACGGTTTCTTGTTTAACCAACCCGCAACCCTGACTCGGACATCGGGCTTCGTGGACCCCGTCACGATGTTCTGATATATCTTTGAGGCGCGCGTGAAACACGACGCGCCGTCGACTCGGGCCTGGTCCTTACCGAGCGGCGAGCTGACAATCAATGTGTCTGAACTGCAGCTTTCTTCAAAATAAAAAAGTTACAAAAGTTCCCGCAAATAACGCTTATATGGCACAAAACTTGACATTTTTGAACAAAAATAAATATGTTATACTGATTCAGAGACATTGATACTCTATGAGTATGTTATTACCAGATGTCCAAACTTATGATATCACATTTTACATCTGACAATTTCAACGAAACCAAACCGAAAGTGAGGACATGTTTTGTTAAACGGCGGAAACTAATGCACATTAAATATGTGCACTAGTTTGTGTGCACTAATAATTATAATTAGATAGAATTTATTCATCGGTTATTTATTAAAAAAGTCAGATTTTGCACATAGGTAATAAAGTGCAAAACCTACGCAGTCAAAATACATGCATAAAATAGTGCTTAACCGCAATACCGCCTGATGGAAAGCAGTGATGCCACCGTTGATGGTAAAGCGCGCTAGTTTATTAAGAGCCTATTCAGTATTCACTCAAAAAAACTAAGTGAATAGGAAGTAAGACGGCAGTTGACTGAGGTGATGCAATGTTAAACTCAACAACACGACCAAAGATGCTGCGCCAGACGGAGATCAATCTCCGGATCAATCTGGAGATCTTCCACGATCAAACTCCCGACAGAACAATATTTGGCACATCATACCCGGCACACATCGTAACACAACTGCTCAGACCCGTCCTCAATACGCTTTACCAGACATCATGCCGGGACACTATGAATCACTTGGCGGCAAGACTTTGTCTGATGGGTGGTAACTTCTGCCGGCAGCCGATGTTATGGCCTACCAGCGGCACCACCGTTATTTTCTTACGTTCTTCTTCTTCAGCCTATAGATGTCCACTGCTGGACAGAGGCCTCCCCCAAGGCTTTCTTCTCGTCTTGTACTGCCCGCATGCATCGGCTTCCCGCCACCTTCACCGGGTCATCGGTCCACCTTGTTGGGGCCTCCCTACGCTGCGTCTTCCGGCACGTGGCCGCCACTCCAGAACCTTCACCAACAATTAATTATACAAATACAATTAAACAATACATTTTTAAGGTAACATAATAGTGTAACTTACTTATTAGGTAAACACAACAAGCTAAAAAAACTGAATCAGGGAAATAACTTCCTTAGTCATAAGTGTTAGCTAATACTGGTAAATTAATATATTATCGTAATTTTTGTTCTTGTAATAAAATTGGTTAAATTCCTTAAAATTATACATAACTTTAATAAAAAAGTAAGAAAAAAAGAACAAATTAAAAGAAAACCAAACGAATAATTCTTAAGAAACAAGCAGCACCTTTATACTCAGATCTTAATTTTGTCTTATCTGTATGCATTTTGTTGTGTGCATAAATAGTAAAATAAATAAATTTAAGTAATTTTATGTTTTTTTTTTAAACATAAATATGAATTTCATCTAAATAGAACTAATATTAAAATTAAAAATCAAAATTAGTTTATAGAAATTGGAGTAATAGACCTTTGAAGGTGGAAATCAAAGAGTTTGTTCATTTTGATGACACAGTAAATATTATTTTTAGATCCTTTGAAGATATTTTCGTAAAGCAGCTTTTTGGGCCCTGAAAATTCAATTACGTTCAAGTATTTCTTATTAAGTATATATTTACAAAACACAACTATATAAAATTAGACCTTATTTTCGAAGAATGTTAATCAATATTTTCGATCAAAATAAGGTAGAAGGGAAGGAAATACGCGTTCTTATATAAGAAAGCCTAGTATATGTTTTTAGAAGATCCCATAAAGCGGCCTTCATTTGGTATTCTTGAAAAAATAAATTATCTCTCACTTTATCAAGAAAGAAAGTCAAATGGAGCTGGCGTGAGGCATTTTTGTAACAAAAATGAAACTATCGATCACTAAAAAGCTTGTTTTTTTTTAATGATTTTAAACTAGTACTTGACCGCAATCCCTGCTGCAAGCTCTTACCACAGGATGCTAAAGATCGTGCGAAATGGAGGAGAATGTGCAGGAAAGCGGACCCCGGGCTCCAACGCGAAAGCCGCGGTTGCAACCGGGATAAACGCTGAGATGATGATGATGATAATGACTTGACCGCAATCCTGCCTGATGGTAAGCAGTGATGCAATCGTTGATAGTAAAGCGCGCTAGTTTATTAGGCCCATTCACTTAAAAAAACTATTCACTCTAGCTTTGAAGACACTTAAATTGTAGTCAGACGGAAAAACCGCCGCTGGCAAATTGTTACAGTTCCTCAATGTACGTGGTATAAAAGACTAAGCGAAATGCTTCGTTCGGATCGTGTCAACAACCCAAGGGTGGATACTCGCCGAACGACGGGTCGTCCGATGATAGAACGGAAATGGGACAACTAAATCATAAAAAAGGTCAGGCTGGCTACTCTTCGCCTGTACAAGAAGATCACTCACAAACTAATCTAAACACGATGTAAATAAAAAATAAAATTAGATAAAAAGCAGAAATCTGTACGAGGTAAAACGGTTCTATCTCAACTTGGTGTTGCAACATTTAAAAAAAATCTATAAACATACGATCAGCAACAAAATTCTATTAGCACAAATCTATTTCATTACCTGCTTTTGGCTTTCTATAATAGAAACTAAGAGTGAAAGAAGAGAAAGAGATAGAGAGAAGGAACCAGAGTGTTGTTATTTAATGAAATGTCAATACGATATCGATTTTGATAAAATATTATGCTCATTCATTTTATTTCGAAAACTAAAATGTTAATCGGCTTTTTTGTTGACTGTACTACCAAAATATACGGCAAAATATAATCGTGATGATAGCAGAATCTATGTTTGTCGATAATCATTCGATGTTATCAATTTTCCCAATAATTGAGGGTGGATCATTACGGCCTAATCCAATAGGGATGATCGGTGACATGTATGACCTACATTCTAGATTCTTATGTATATCAACTATACATAGGTACATGGCTTAATGTGTACTATCTCTAGCTCGATCGTCCTTTACGCCTCACTGTCTACGCTCCAAGCGTCAAAGAGTTATGCCTAAATCCTTGAGATACGCCAAAGAGTTATAAATAAAAGATTTTTCTAGAAATATGCTGGTCTGAAAAAATTATATTATGTTGTCGGGGTGAGAATACCGTTCACCTTTTTCTATTGTCCTATCAGTGATAACATACATACGTAATCAGCCTGCAATTTTCTCACTACTAGGACATAGGCCGCCACCGGGTGAGAAACAAAGGGCCGTAAGCGCGGGGTCTGCACAGGTAGTAGATATCTATCTGTCTTCGAATTTTGGATGCCTGGATATGCCTTTTTACTGGTTTCACTGATATAGGTGGTTTCATTTTATCAGTTTTAATTAAGCTTTGTCCAGATTTTGACGCCTTTGATAACGTTATCGTTGGCTTCGCAAAGGTTTTCTATAGCATCGATGTTTTTCGCCAGCACTACTGCCACAAGTGATTGATTTATTAGCCTGATATGAAATGGTTGAATTTGAAAAGGTGGGGCCTCGTCTGTAATTAATTTGTTGATCCCCGCACTGGAACGTCATTTAGCAATTATTATACTGACAATTATTATATGATGTGGCTCCACAGGGACTGTTCTTCTGATACTCGAAATATGCTTTTTGCTATTGAAAGAAAGACCTTGTAAGGCCTTATTAAATCATTTCCATTCTTAGCAGAATTATCTTTTAAAATCCTTTCACTTTATAGGATTTCCCATTTGCAGACATGACGAACTTTCATCCCCAATTTAACCCCATTATCGACTAAGGGTTTAAACTAATAACACAATCTAAGGAATTTCCACGTTTTATGATACAATGTGCATAAAATGTTCCATAAGATATTCCCATTTAGCTGGTCATAGTAGACCACTACCTTATTGCTTAACGCATTATAAATCACAATAACTCTGGAGGGGATTTCTTTTCCAATGCTTCATATTATGTTTGAAGAATTCACTCAACAACGTAAAATCAACAATATCCGTAGCTGACGCTATGAATATTGTTGATCTATCAAAATGAAAGTCTTTCCTACCACCAGTAGGTTACGAAATGTTACTGCTGCAATGGAAATGGGCCTTAAGCGACTGCAACCCATCACGCTGAATGTTGTATGACTGTTAGACTGTTGGACTCGGTGGTAGGCCATACTATCGGCTACCGGCAGAAGTTACCACCCACCAGACAAAGTCTTGCCGCCAAGCATGGTATGTAGTGAAACCGAACGGGGGACGGGTCGGAGCAGTTGTGTTGCGATGTGTGCCGGGTGCAATGCGCCAAATGTTGTGCCGGTAGTTTGGTCGTGGGGGATATTCAGATCAATCTTCCTCGGGCTCAGCAACGTTGGTCGTGTTGTTGGGTTTAACGTTGCATCACCTCACTCAACTCGCTTGTCTTGTTTACTCTCGCTGTCTTCCATCCTATTCACTCAGGTTTTTTGAGTGAATAGGCTCGTAATAAACTAGAGTGCTTTAACATTAAATAATGCGTTACTGCACTTACTGCTTAACATCAGGCGGGATTGCGGTCAACCACTAGTTTATAATTATTAAAAAAAAAATGAACGCGCGTAGATGCGTTTTCTGTGTGTTGGACTGTGAGTGTTTTTTGTACAAACGGAGATACTTGATTTTCATAGCAATGTTAAAACACGTATTGCCTTTTACGTGGCTGTGTGTTTATCGGCTTGTCTTCATATCTTAGCTATTTTAGCAACAAACAAATAATTTATGAGTGACTTTTAGCGAAACAAGATACGTTGGAATAGCTTTCAGTATTTTAGATGAAGCGAATCTCTGACCTCTGAAAATCCTCTGGGAATTACCGATATTCTAAGGTTAGATCGAATTTTGCATTCAGGAGTCGAGCTACATATAACAGCTCTAATATGAGATGATGTTAGAGACCGAAGATATAAAATGATGTTGTAGCGGTACCTACACACGCCACATGGAACAACGCGTCAGACTGACGTCACAAGAATTCTATATCTCGCAATCAGAGTTTACCGTGCACTTAGCATACGTATCCCAATTTAAAGCATTGAGCAAGCGCCTGCCAGACCTAACATCCGTGTAGTCGGAGGTCGGAGGATCCTCCCTTTTCTATGGGGGGTGAGTTAACTATACTCCCTGTTCCTCAAGCCTCCACAATGTTGACGTCAGTGTAACTGGATGGCCTTTCTAGCCTGTCCAGCTACAATAGTCTCTTTTCGTGTGCGTATGTGACTTGAAGGCATTCCCGTTGTTCATCTAAATTCAACACAGGATTTTGGTGTAGTTTTTATCAAAATTTTAAGCAGTTTTCATGTGTAATGCATGTTTTTTTACCTAGATGACTACATAATTATGGTAAATAAATCTTCATGTTTTATAAAACCGTGCTAAGGGATTGCTTTCTGTTCTTATCAAAATTGACATAGTGTAAAAAATATAGTACCGCCGGGACTTTTATATGTTATTTATATAATTTGTCGTACCTACACCAAAAACACTTGTCTGTTTCTCTGCATGATCAAATCAGAAATGAGGAGATCCGCAGAAGAACCAAAGTCACCGACATAGCTCTTCGAGTCGCTAAACTTAAGTGGCAGTGGACAGGGCACATTACTCGTAGAACCGATGGCCGATTTGGCAGTAAGGTTCTGGAGTGGCGGCCACGTACTGGAAGACGCAGCGTAGGGAGGCCCCCAGCAAGGTGGACCGATGATCTGGTGAAGGTCGCGGGAAGCCGATGGATGCGGGCAGCACAAGACCGGTCGGCGTGGAAAGCCTCGGGGGAGGCCTTTGTCCAGCAGTGGACATCTATAGGCTGAAGAAGAAGAAGACACCAAAAACATACATTACATAAAAAATACATTCAACACTACAAAATATATTGGGTGTACAAATAAGTTTCCGCTGTTTTTGAAAATGCGATCATTATCATGTAGGAAAATAATTTTGTCATATCTGGAGTAGTAATAGGCGAGTTTTTCCTCTTCCTTCTATCTTCCTCCAATAATGCTTCCAATTCCGTGTCTGTAGGATTTCGGTCTTCCACTACGTTCCTTGTTATAACAGTTTCTAAACTTTTAGAAGCACTCACGACAACTTCTCTCTCTTAAAGCAGCTTCAACATAAGCTTCTACAAGCAATCGATGGGCTTCAGCTGCAGATTTCTTCAAATTAAAGAAGTAACAAAAGTTCCCGTAAATGACGAATAGTAGATACAAAACTTGACATTTGTGCTCAGAAATTTTGTGATACTGATACAGAGTCACTAAATATTCTATGTGTATGTTATTGCCGGATGTTCGAACTTACGATATCACATTTTACATCTCACAATTTCAACGAAACCTCATAGTGAGGGCATCTTTTGTTAAACGGCGGACACTTATTTGTACTTTTTTTTAATAGTTATAAACTACTGCTTGACTGCAATCCCGCCTGATGGTAAGCAGTGATGCAATCGTTGATGGTAAAGCGCACTAGCAAAAAACTGAGTGAATAGGAAGGAAGACGGTAGTTGAGCGAGGTGATGCAATGTTTAACCCAACAACACGACCAACGATGCTGCGCCAGAGGATGATCTGGAGACCCTCCACGACCAAACTCCCGGCACATCGTACCCGGCACACATCGCAACACAACTGCTCAGACCCGTCCACCGTACGGCTTCACCAGACAACATGACGGAACACGACGAATCGCTTGGCGGCAAGACTTTGTCTGGTGGGTGGTAACTTATGCCGGCGGCTGATGTTGTTGCCTACCTATTACAATGGACGGAACAAATATATGTATGGTAGTAGTAGTAGTTCCGGGTCTGGCTGTTTATATATGTAACTTTATGTTTGTAAACACACCCACGGTACAGGAAAAAATCCTATTGTGGAGGAAAGTTTTAAAAAAATACAGTACCTTTCTTTTATTAAAAAAAGTCTTTTGAAGTTTTTATGTACGAAAACCGAGAATAGACGGGCTATGTTCTAGTTTAACTAGAATGAAGTTATTTTTATACAGGCTTCTACTGAAAAATTCCTCACAAAAAATCCTATTAAACTTTGTACAATCTGGGAACTTTAGTATCGACTTTCAAAGATATTAAATCGTCAAAGAGAAGTTTGAGGTTTATAAAGTGGTTTAGGCCACCGCACGGTGTCGCCGCCCGTTTGAGATCCAATTAAACTGTCAGACTCTACATGCTCTATTAGATAATAACAGGGCAACTAGGGTGTGTTATAATAAACACGGATATACCAAGGTTTTACTTTTATTTTGTACCACCTAACTCACATCATCATCATCATTAACAACTTTTTTATCGTCCCACTGCTGGGCACAGCAGTGCGACGATACTCGTACAGAGAATCAACTCATATATTGAAATTTAATTTATGTTTCAAATTGACGTTATTTCAATTTAGAAGCAGTTTTATTTTTAGCATTCCGTACCTAAAAGGTAAAACGGAACCCTATTCATGAGACTTCGCTTTCCTTCCGTTTGTCACCAGGCTATATCTCATGAACCGTATTAGATAGACAGTTGAAATTTTCAGAGATTATGTATTATTGCTGCTGCTATAAAAACAAATATAAAAAAGTTAAGGGTCTCCCATTCAAAAAACGTGATATTGTTGCCGTTTGTTGCTCCATGTTAATAACGGAAATAGCTAGACACTTGAAATGTTCAAAGTATATTCGGTTATATATTAAAATTAAAAATAAATAATTAAATTAAAATAAAATAAATATTGTAGGGGGGCAACCATACAACGAACGTGATTTTTAGTTCCGTTTTCAAAGTAATTAGTACGGAAACCTACGTGCGCGAGTCCGACTAGCACTTGGGCGGTTTTTAGGGTTCCGTAGCCAAATGGCAAAAAACGGAACCCTTATAGATTCATCATGTCTGTCTGTCCGTCTGTCCGTCCGTATGTCACAACCATTTTTTTCCGAAACTATAAGAGCTATACTGTTGAAACTTGGTAGGTATTCTGTGAACCGCATTAAGATTTTGATGCAAGAATAAAAATATTAAATATAAATTAATATTGGGGGCTCCCCATACTTATAACTGAAACTCATTTTTTTTTTCTCATCAGACACATACCTGTGGGGTATCTATGGTCTTCAGGTCTTCAAAAATGATATCGAGGTTTCTAAAATATTTTTTCTAAACCTAATAGTTTGCGTGACAGACGCTTCCAAAGTGGAAAAAAGTTGCCCCCCTTTCACTTCTAAAATAATAAAATGAAAAATCTAAAAAAACGTATGATGTACATTACTATAAAAACTACCAACGAAAATTGTTCAGAGCGAGATCTAGTAAGTATTTTTTTTAATACCTCGTAAACCGTAAACCGCTTATTACCGTGTAATCTTTCATACAAATAACTAAAATCCTTTAATTTCATAAATCAATGGTACGGAACCCTTTGTGCGTGAGTCCGACACGCACTTGGCCGGTTTTTATGGTAATTAAGTTCAGAGATACTAGCTCTATTGGAAACGTTAAAAAAATGTTCGAAGCCTTACTGTAACCTTCGGTTTGAATTACCTTATTTATTTCTGAATATAACAAAACACGTGTACATTAATTATTACTACAAATTACTTAATTAATACATAAAAGAAAAAAATGTTTGTCGTTTTGTTTGTGTTTATTTAGTAGGTATGAGGTTAAGAATGTTTTTGTGCGTTGAAGATTATGTACTTTTTATATCTTTTATTAAAGTAAGTTATATAATTTTGCTCTATCATCTATTTTTCTTTTATTATAACTGACCATTTTTAACTAGGAGTTAAAGTATTTTATCCATTAATTTCATAGTACTTTACATTTTTGTAAAATAAGTAGCGGTTATCGATTACATAAAGAATATTTTTTTATGTAGCAGACATTAAATGGGCACAATATATCTATGATGCATTGACACATGGTTTTGACATAGCATTAATCTATTCTCTAAAAATATCTACTTGACGATGATTTTGTTAAAGTGAACTTGAGCTGGGTTGTCGGCAAGTACCTGCGTCGCTTAGGCAGGCAGCCGAACCATAGAATAAAGAGAGGGAAGTAGGTTATCTCCGACCCAATCCGCGATTTAATTGCCTACTGTCTTAGGGTTGTCACGTTTAGCAAAATTTTAATTCAGTGTCTATAAATTGGCAAAGGTCGGAAAGTTGACGACTGTTCACGCTTCGTCGGATTCGGTTGTCACCGAACCCGCTAACAAATATTTATAGACTAAGAGCTTATATTTAAATTATTTGCTTAGTATTTATACATATAGTCATACACAGTTTTTTTGTATTTTTTATTTTGTAATTTATTAGTAGTTTTGTACACATAAAGGACCATATTTATTTTTATTTTTAATTAATACAAATTTATATAACACAAACATATCTATTAACCCTAAAAATCGTAAAACAACATAAAAATACTGACAACTGCCTCTTTGACTAATTATTTCTGTTGTTAAGATCTGAACTTTATTTATCTGATTCACAAATTGTCAATTAGGTACTTACTTACTTTTAATAACGATTTTATAACTGTAAGTAAGTTGTTACTATACCTACCTACAATAGGTACTAAGAAATTGGCATAACTAAATGTAAACAAAGCAGTAGAGCGCTAGCGGCAAATCAACTGACAGATCAAAAGTACCTATAATCATTGATTTGTGTGAATAATAAATTCTAGTACGAAAACAGGCCTACCTACTTCCCCTATCTGATAGAAAACTAATACTTACAACAAGAAATAAGTAAGTTCCTAAGTGGATATCTCATCATCAAGTAAAAATTATAATCTTATAAGAATAAGTGACTTGCTTACCTTTCCTGCTCAGTAGGTAATCTGAACAGAGACAATTCTGAAATCGATGAATTAAGACACCCAAACAAACAACAATACTTTCTCCTGCGATAATCACACATTGTTCTTTAATTTAGCTACGTAGTATTCTGTAATCTGTGATTTAGCGAATGTGCCGAAAAGCCGTGACGCGCGAACCTCGTTCCGTGCTAGCCGCGACTAGCGCAGTCATAGGCACTCTAATATTGTGTTTAGGTGTGCGTGCGGCGACGCATAGATACTATGGCGCACACATACAAGCCGCGCGCGGTCCGTTTGTATGAAGATAACGTACTTCCCTCTCTTTATTCTATGGCCGAACGCTCGATGCCACCACTGCCTCCAATGCGGGGAGGACACGGCGCTGCACACGCTCGCCGAGTGTGTAGCTTGGGAAGAGCAGCGCCGTGTCCTCACAAATGAAGAAGGAGGCGTCCTGACGCTGCCGGCAGTAGTGTGGAGGATGGTCGGTAGCGCAGTGTCGTGGGACGCGGTGGTGTCCTTCTGCGAGGACGTGATGTCGCAGAAGGAAGCTGCGGAACGGGAGAGGGAGATCTTAACTCCCTTCCCGGGCCGCAGAAGACGCACCGGGCGCCGAAGAAGGGCGGATAACGCCCTCTTCCGCACCCCATGAATGGGTCCAGGGGTAAGAGACATGGGGAAGTCCCCGCCCCCTATTCGATGGACCCCGAGGCGGAGGAGCACGCGAGTGTCGGCGCGCGTGTTAGATTATTCACGTTTTTATAAAGATAACACACTATAAAACACAATCATATACAAAACAAATCAATGTCAGTCTATGAGATGACAGATGTTATTGACAGATGTACGGTTACGTTCCATTCAACAATATTATTTTACCAACATTAATATGTTGGAAACAGAAGTTTATGTAGCAAAATAAAAGTAACTTTATGTAACATTTTCATAAGAGAGATTTCATAAACTGATGTTAGTATTTTTATGTAAGCAATTATCACCGAGACTATTGTGATTCCTAAACGTAGGTATTGAATTATATTTTCCGAACGAAACTATGGTTCACTGCTAGGTAACTGAAATCAAATCACACTATTATTTAATTTAATATAGTTATAAATGTTAATATAACAATTAATGATACTTAAAATGTTTGTTATGATTTTATATTGTAATTCAAATAAGAAATTACTTACTTTAGAATGATTCTCTGAACTCTGAGGATGTCAGTATTTTATCTAGCTTTATATACAGCTTATAAATGAACAAGTAATTAATTGTAATAATACTTTAATAATATTTAAAACAATTTAATTATATTTTCAAGGGTTCTTCATAGCTATGCTAAAAGTTATTTTAGTAAAATGTGATGCTCTTTGCTGATTGGTTCAAAGATGGCTAAGTTATTTGATACATTATAATGTTGTTAAAATTAATATATTTCAAGGACTATAGTAAACATTTAATATATTGCTTAGTGATGCTAATATGTTTCAAAACGATTTTAAAACATAACATTTGTTTATAATCTCGTATATCTGAAGTAATTTTACCCACACACGATACTCGTTTGTGATTGGTCTAAAAGAGCGGTATGTTAGAGAGATATATAAGGCTAAGATGTAGCCGGCTCTGGACAGTCTGAGTCGAGAATTCTGAAAGTAATAACTAATAAGGATAAGTGAATAATATACCTGAAGGAACTGCACCAAAGTACTGGTTCATTGCTGTCTGACTAAAGGAAACCTAAGTTAAGTAAATAGTCATTAGACATTGTTATAGATTTATGACTATAATATATGTTGTGTGTTATTTAGGTTGGGAATACTTTCCTGGCTAATGGTATTATGTTGCTATACTTCTAAGTACTCTTGGACTGCTGTCCAAGAGTTAGAAGTTAGTGTATTTTAAAGATAACATTGACAAAGAATGAAACGAATTAATAAATATGTTGTCATGTTTCCAAGGAGTTTCTTGTCCGGTTCTTCTCCTTGAATGACCTAGTTTGCGAATGGACAACTACCTTACTTTATAAACTTCTGACAAGTCTAAATTGAAATAAAATATCTAGTCTTGTCTGTCCGTGCTTTACTTTATAAAACCCTATTTCCCTACAAGATATATTCGTATAAACATTCACACACTAAATAACTAGCTAGTAACTATCCTGATGTGCAAAGCTTATAATAAATAAGCTTTGCTTTGAGAAAATTAGACCTTAGATGTTTAAACCATTACATTCCTGTACATATTTACACATACTTATAATTTTATATATAGGTGTTTGTATTACCCAAGTCGTAAAATCTCTTACGCGCCTCTGAGGCGACGCATGGGGTAGTTTAACACCCCATTACCCCATGCAGAAGACGAGGCCCGGACAGACCGCGCCAGCACGAGAGTGTGGGGCCGTGGAAGAATTTAGACTCCCACGGCTCCACGCGCGCTCGTGATAGAAGAGACACCGGGGTGGTTTTAGTCAGTAAAAGTCTAACAGACCCCGTCGCCCACCCCAGAGCAGTGGACATCCTACGAGGACTTTCCACCTCGAAAAAAAAAAGTTGTCTTTCTACTAGATGCTAAAATTTGACAGTCATAAAATTTCAGGATGAGTATGTGTAGACATAGAGGTGGTATATGAAAAATAATTTGACAAATCTGGTTAAAGAAACGAGACTTGCGAAATATATTCGATTAGCTGACCCGTATCTGACGATAGAGGATCGATTGGTCGAGGGCGGGATTTAAAAAAATGCTTGATTTGCAATGGTTTTATAAAATCACTGAAATGTGAGTAATATGTCTATTTTTCCGGTGTAGCGGCCTAGAAAAGCCTTAAAATGATGCCTTATTATTGTATATTGATACAGTATGAAAGAAGTTATAACTTACCGACAAAAAAAGCCCTTGAGAAATAATATATGAGACTGTATTACGACTGGAACAAAAATGTTCTATTACATACCCTACTGTAAGGTTTTGGGGATTATGTTTGCTTGAAACATGAGCACGTAGGTATAGAAGCCTGTATACAACGAAAATTCATTTTGTAAAGGAAGTATGTTCTATTTCAGTGCTGTAGAAATCTGTTACCTACCTGAAGCGAAGATGTTGTTAATATGCACAAAGGCAGGTTTTTTCCAAAAGGTTAACTGTTTATACCCGGCAATATTGATTTAACCGGATATTACTAGGCACGGGTTCGATCCCCGCACAGTGCAAGTATTTGTATGAATGAATATGAATATTTGCACTGGTCTGGTCGTGCCTCGGAAAGCACGTTAAGCCGTTGGTCCCGGTTGCCATACGGACATCTATTGGCAGCCGTTACGGGTTGTTGGAGCCCTCAAAAGTCCAAAAATTGGTCTAACTGCAATGCTTCGACGCCGTCTTCGGGTTGTGGAGGTCAGACGGCAGTCGCTTCATGGAAAATGTCGAAGTTTAGCCATATCAGCAGTTGGACTGGTAAAGCGGACCCCAGACTCCAAAGCTGAAAAGGCTTCGGGTGTGACTGGGATTAACGCTGCGATGATGATGATGATTACTCCGGATCTTGAGATGTAAATAATTACATAGATGTATGCAGTTACAAGTCCGTTTTTGTTATGATTTGTCAAATCATTGAGAGAAAAAATAGATTAATACCAAAACAGCTAAATGAATTAAGATGTAATTAGTCATTTGGATAAACCTTTACTTGGCTATTTTCGTATGTTTGTCCCAATATTCCTTTGGCGACACAATTTATACAACTATACGTGTAGAAGTTTCTTCTGCAGGGTAATTGCGTAACACATTATCAGTATCAATGGGTTTCATTTTGATAGTTCAACAAATCCATTGCGTAATTTACGTTGTAGAGCAGACACATTTTCGAATACACGGAGCAATGGGTTAGCAATATGCTTCGAAATGATTCCAACTGATAGTAACCGCCAAGCTGAGAAGACCGCCATCTTTTTTGTATGTAGGTATACATTACACAAAACAGTCACACCAACGGTTAGCTATGGCGCTGTTACTGTTCTGTCAAAGTCATTCGAGTGCGAAATAATCCATGTCCAGTACTATATCAAACAATGAAAGTTCTGATTTCAATGTACAGACAATTTAAGTTGGTATTCAATTTTCTAAACAATACATTTTCCAGACTTTACAAATTGCTCTAAAGCTAGTTGTAATGAGTAAACTTTACTGAATTCTTAGCGGCCGCCAGCGACTTCGTTCGCATAGAGTTGATTATGCTTCGCTCCTATTGGTCGGAGCGTGCGCAGCGTGATGTTACATAGCCTAAAGTCTTCTTGGATTAGTAAGCTATCCAGCACTAAAATAATTTTTCTGCTAAAAGTATAGATTCGTGATGTAGTTATTATTAAATCTATACTAATATATAAAGCTGAAGAGTTTGAACACGCTAATCTCAGGAACAACTGCTCCGATTAGAAAAATTCTTTTTCCGTTCGATAGCCCATTAATCCAGGAAGGCTTTAGGCTATATAACATCACGCTGCGGCTAATAGGAGCGGAGCATAACTAACGGCCGCTAGTTAATATTAAAGAGCAAATGGATTTGATCACACAGTAAAACCAAGCATAGCCCTCTGCTTGGTTTTACTGTGTGATCAAATCAGATATGAGGAGATCCACAGAAGAAAGAGAGTAACCGACATAGCCTGAAGAATTGCAATGCTTAAGTGGCAGTGCGGTGGACCGATGACTTGGTAAAGGTCGCGGGAAACCGCTGGATGCGGGAGGCACAAGAGCGGTAATCGTGGAGATCCTTGGGAGGCCTATCTCCAGCAGTGTAAATATAGAGATTTTTCTGGTTTTTCCTTACCTTGCACTGTATTGACTATTCGCACAGTCAGAAGTCAACTTCTAACGTTGCCGTCTAGTAATCTGTCTGTAGATCCTATCACAAAGAGACGTTAAACAAATGACTTGTGGCAAGCTAAAGCTGCAGAAACTGTTCACAGCTTTAGTTAATTTAGACGAAGAATTCGTTTCGAGAAGCGGCCATCAATTACGCCGTGTTAAAATTTTGAAAGAGATCCAGATACGGTAGGTTTTAGTCAGTAAACATCTGACACTCCTTTTAATCCACCCAGAGTGTGGGAGACCATTTGATGATTTCCTATTTAAAAAAAAGGTTCTTACATCGTCGTCCATATCTAACTAATGGTAAATAAAAATTTTATATTCTAAATACTTTTATGAAACAAAATCTCCTGAAAATCCTCATATTTAATATCCAGCGGCGACAGCGTTTACAAAAACAATATAATTACTTCTGTCAAATATTAAGCAAAAAAAAATCGTTTTCAATTTGAAAATAAAGAGAGTAAAACATGGGAGTTAAATAAAAATTAATCTAATATTAAAACAAAATGACTATCAAACGAGAACAAAAACCATTTTTTGTTCAGTAACAGTTGATTTTTATTATAAAATACCTCTCTTATTTTATTTTTATGTGGCCGTGTCTACGTATTTGGCAAACACGATGACACGGCTATTTAATAATGATTAAGGCTCCAGTTTGATTTTGATTTATTTTTCCTTAACAATAAAATTCATAGCAGTGGACAGGGCCGTAAGGAGTTCTGTATTTTTTCGATTTCGTACCCAGAGATTGTAAACTATCGGACGGGAACCAGACGGGACTTAAACTCTGCTGTCGGGGCTTTCGCGGTTCAGTCAGGCATCAGGCACCAGGAAATAGAAAATTATAATGATCACAGATAATCTATTTCTTTTGCTGCTACAAGTACAAATACAACAAACGTGAGTTTATTCCACCGTATTTTGCTCGTTATTTATATACAATATGTAAAGAAAACCCCGTCTGACCCATAAGGACAATAATGGTTAGGTAATCACATGACCAAATAAAATATGAAATTTTACATAGTCATCATAGTAACAATACTAAGGAATTTTGAAATATTCTTTTTTTTTCGGCGAATAATTTCAAGTTCCCCAAAATTTGGTATTTTTTTTTTAAAGTGGCTACACTATTCTCGACGGTATTATAAGCGACGTGACCGCGTGCTGCATGCCCTGCCCCTCTTCGCCCGCGTATTGCCTACCGCACATGTATTAAGTTACTTCGTTTTGCAAAATGATATTATTTTTTTGCTTTGTAAGCATTAGTGGAGTCAGTTATCGATGCCTAAAAACACCTTCACGGATCGGACAGGGTTTTCATTACATCCATACTAATCCATACTAATATTATAAATGCGAAAGTAACTCTGTCTGTCTGTCTGTCTGTCTGTCTGTTACGCTTTCCCGCTTAAACCTCTCAACCGATTTTGATGAAATTTGGCACAGACCATCTTTAGACCCCGAGAAAGAACATAGGCTACCTTTTATCCCGGAAAAATTTGATGTTCCCGAGGGAAACCTAAAAAGCGCGATATAACCGACCTCCACGCGGGCGAAGCCGCGGGCGGAAAGCTAGTATTGTATAGTTCATTAAAACGGTACAATCCCCATTACATTAATTAACATAGAGACAAAACTATAACTTAAAAATTAACATAGAACAGTAAACTCCCGCGCATAATCTTATTCCATTCATCCGCAAACACGTCATATTCAGGGTTGGCCGTCAGAGGGGCATTCAGCACCTTTAGAGTATGACGGATCGGGAATTTGGCTGTTGTGGTTACACTTTTAATTCTGTTTTCTTCAGATTGCAATAATTCAGGAAAGAGTCTGTATCATCTATAAAAGTCATGTCTGTTGTATGAGAGTATATCTATATCTATACTAATATATAAAGCTGAAGAGTTTGTATGTTTGTGCGCGCTAATCTCGGGAACTACTCGTCTGATTTGAAAAATTCTTTTTGCCTTGGATAGCCCATCAATCCGGGAAGGCTTTAGGCTATATAAGATCACGCTGCGACCAATAGGAGCGGAGCATAACTAAACCACGCGATGGTGAAGTGGGTCATCATCACCAGCGTCTATGTACCTATAAATAATATATATTCGCCGTTACTAAATTATTTTTACCCGACTACGACAAAGCAAAAGGAGGGTTATGATTTTGACAGGCTCTGTATGTATGTATGTTCATCTGTTCCCTCGTAACTTCTAAACTATGTACTTATCAGAATTCGACAAATGATATATCATTAGAAGCTTCTTAATTGTCCGCTGGTTATAGGCTATATAGGGTTTCACAAAATCTAATGTGGCGCCCTCTAGCGGACAAAACATACAGAGTAAAAAAATAAAGTTAAGATAAATATGCCGTGTTTGGTATCATTTTAAAGCGTTTTACTTGTACAATTTGAATATATATATATATTACTAGCATTTGCTTGTGACTTTACCTGTATTCATGGGCTGATTGCATATAATTCACATCTTTTCGTTCATAGCTTCTTTACTACTTATCAGAATAAGACCACTGCAGTACCATTAGAAGGGCCTTGATATTCTGTTGGTTATGAGCTATAAAGTTTGTCACCAAATTTAGTATTGCGCCCTCTAGCGGACAAAAAGTTGTAAGAAGTATGCAATATTCACTATTTAGAGATAAATTTTCATGTTTGAAAAGACGTAGTCACACGTTACATATACCTACCTACCGTAGCACCTTGACAACGTGTGACTACGCCTTTTCAAACATGAAAATTTATCTCTAAATAGTGAATATTGCATACTTCAGAATAGTATTGTATGACATTATTGTCAATTTACAACGAAGGCATCTTGGTAGAGTCTACTGTGTCCATTTACTTGCAACTACATTAGCAACTTTGTTTAGTTCAGTATTCTGACAATCTTGTTTTATAACTTTTCAGCGTCGTTTTTTGTCGTAGTTGGGTTTTAGTTTTTTTACTTTTTATTATTATATAATTATAAACTAGTGCTTGACCGCAATCCCGCCTGATGGTAAGCAGTCATGCAATGGTTGATGGTAAAACGCACGACTATATTAGAAGCCTATTCACTCCAAAAAACTGAGTGAATAGGAAAGAAGACGGCAGTTGAGCGAGGTGATGCAATATTAAACCCAACAACACGACCAACCCAACGATGCTGCGCCAGAGGGAGATTGATCTGGAGACCCTCCACGACTATAATTCCGACATAACAACATTTGGCGCATTATAAACGACACATTCGCAACACAAATGTTTAGACCCGTGCTCCGTATGGCTTCACCAGACCACCGAGAGAAATATCAAACAAAAAACAACAAAACATTTTTTGCATGGAAGCGCCCCTAATTATTCAAAATCAAGCGCCCCTAATCAATATTAATTTTATTCAACAACAGAAATGCTTCATCTGTGAAAATTTCAACTATATATATATATACTAGCTATTACGGTTCAGCCAAACAGACAGCGGAATCTAAGTCAAAGCGTGCCATATTACCCTTTATGTACGGAATCTCATAAATATAAAAATATTTGAATTTCTCTGGTTACCTTGGAGCTGAAAGTAAACAGACCGTCTTGTTAAAATCAGGTGCTGTTCGCTCAAGGCCCGTCTTCCTCGACCCTACTCAAAAGTAACTAAGTAGTTACAAACTCTAATCGCCAGAATGTCACAGCACTAATATTTCAACGGCAGCCCGTACACGTCGTAACCAAACAGAAACTAAATAAATATTTGTTTGTTTATAGTTTGTGTGTGCATATACCCTAAAGTTATTGAACTGTCAAAATTAAACCCATTGCTACTGTTAGTTATAGTGATGTGTTACGCAATGGGGATTGTTTATTTTTTTGAATAGGGTTACTCGTGACTAGTGAGCGTTTAAAAAATATAGTTTAAAAAACTAAAAAACATGCTTTTAAAAATATTAAACTATAAATTAAAAAAAAAAAAAAAACGAGGCGCTTTGTGCCATAATTTTTGTATATTAAGCGCCTCAAGCTTTTTTTAAAATTATTTTTAATTTCTTAGTTTGACATTTTTTAAAAGCATGGTTTTTAGTTTTTTAAACTAGTTATATCTCTTTCCAACTTTTAAGTTCGATATTCTTTTTAAAAAAAAAAAAAACGAAGGATCGAACGTATTGAAAACGGTGGGAAATTTTACAGTAATGAGCCGTTCACTCGTAGTCTAATGAGTTAGAGACAGACAAACAAACAAACAAGCAAGCAAACATACAAGTGAAGCTAATAAAAAGCACGTAAAAAGTAAAATATTCACGAATTATTTTTATTTTCTCTAAAAGTAAATAACCTTAATTTAATCTGTAATTATGGCTTCTTTGGATCTAGAGCGACAATTCCTTTGCCACAAATACTTGTTTGCAACTGTCAAAAGTGACAAGATGTATAAACAATAAATATAACCTCAAATTCATTCAATTATCATATTTAGCGTCTAGCGAAATTACCAGCAAATAAAGATGGAATATGGGAAGTGCTTCGTTCCAACCTGTAAAAACGACTCAAAAAATAGTCCACATAACATTTTTGTTAGTATTTTTTACTGTATGAAACTAATGACTGATACTGACATGACAATATTGACGTTTGTCTAACAATAAAGAAATTATTTTAAGTAAAAGGGCAAAGCCACGTAATTATTATGCCAAAGATGACGTAAATGTAACGAAGTTACTACTAATTAATAGAAATATAATGACAACATAAATATTCAAACTAGTTTCTTAGAACGCTCTATATTATCGAAATCTTAAATAAAAAATGAGGGTCGGAAAAATTGTCCAATGCCTATTACCCTATTGTATATGAGTTTTTATTCGTTACCATCTCACGCCTTAACATCAGACTTAGGCAAAAGTCATACGAGCGATTGCCATAACCTGGGCTCGAAGATAGAATAGGCTCTTAATAAATTAGCGCGCTTTACCATCAACGATCGCATCACTGCTTACCATCAGGCGGGATTGCGGTCAAGCACTGGTTTATAATATAAAAAAAAGAATATTTTTTATTCCGGCAGTATGATTCTACATAATATAACCATCTCAGCGAGAAAACTTATGTGAAGTAAGAGTGGACTGAGCTGTCACACCCAACGAACGCTAGAGATTGACGCTGGGATTTTTACAGACACAATCAGCAGTAGTGCCTTCCCTTGAGATAAATTTTGACTTCCACGAAGGCGAAGCGGCGACGAAAACATTATTTGAAAGAGCTAATCTACTTTTATCAAAGGAAAGCATCGACCTACTTACATCTGTATATACATTGTATACCCCATTCTCTATTATATAAACAGCTGGTGCCTATTCCTTTGATAACATATTAAAGTAAATTTAAGAAACAAACGAGACTCAAACACTGATCTCTATATTTTCGTGGATGAATGGAAGATGATACTGTCAGAATGTTTGAAGTTTTGTGAGAAGACTGCATGACTGAATTAAATAAGTGTATGTTTAAAGTGTCTGTTTAATGATTTTATTGTATCGTTTGTTATGTTTCTCTTCTTTTTTATTACTGTTTAGTGTAGTTTGGTTTGTGTTTAAATAGTGTAATTGGCTTCTGCCGTTCTATTTAAATAAATAAATAAGTTAGTGCACCTTATTCTTTCTTTTTATTTTAGAAAAGGACAGAAGATAAATAATAGTTAAGTCCTATCAAATTAGTCATTGCCTGACATAACTAAATTGATAACTAAACTGTCTATGGAATATGTTAATTTGACAGAACTAAACATTTTTTTTGTCCGCTTTCCTTTTCTTAATGATATAAAAAGGAAAAGGTTCACTGAACTTAAAATTTGTTTTTTAGTTTGTTAATAAGGAAATCAGGGCTATTGTCGGGCATAGAACTTAAATCTAATTAAGTTAATAAAATTAAGAGCGACCAGTTCATCTTATCATTTAAATCATTGATATAATATTAAACAGATATGATATGCTCTAACAAATTAACCGCAATAAATGTGCCGATCGGAGCAGCAGCACACACATGCAATTTTTTTATTCTACGTAAATTTCACACGTTGGTACAGTGTGAGTGAGATGGGGCGCAACCTAAAGCATGTAGAAGAAAAAGATGGCTAGTGTTTGTCGTTTGCGCTGTTAGCGTTTGTTGTTTGTTTTTACGAGTGTATCGAGAGTGACTAAGGCAAGAGATTAGAATTATAATCTTTTCTACGCTTCAAGTTCAATGCGCTAGTGACTTATCTACCTTAGTTTATGATTATATCAATGATTTAAATAATCATTTACAGAATAATATGCCTTTGAACAAAGGTTGGATATTATTTGTGCTTTAAATGCATTGTAAGGCAAATCTAGTACATAGTGGTTGTCAAACCAAAATCTGTTTTTACCTACTGTATTACTTCATGGTGCTGTAAAGACCATACTGCATCCTCTTGAACATGTTCAAAGAGCTATTCTAAAGGTTGCAACCTTCCGTCCTTTCAGATTTCCTACCCACCCGCTTTATGTGGACTGCAAGGTTCTAACCGTACGTCAACTACACTTATCTTACATACCTACAGTACTTGATCTGCACTCTGAGCTTCCTTTTGACCCAGTACCTTCAACCAGGAGGAGAAAGACATGGTTTGCAGAAAACCACACACGAGACACGCGTATGTAGGTTTTATGTATTTTTAGGCCCTTTTTTTGTATAACAAGCTCAACAAACTATTAGATATATACAGTTTAAATTATAAAAAATATAGTCAAGTAATATCGGAGTACCTATTGAATCTCAATTACACAGACACAGAAAAGCCATTGGAAGTTATAGTGTGATAGTTGTAAAGTTTGAAAAGATATACAATTAAGTAGTATAAGATAGTATTGAATTCCTAGTCCATAATGTTACATGATTAAATCTTACCGACTTATTGCTATATTGTGATGTAATTAATGTGATGGGCTGAAACATAGGTTTAATAAACCTAGCTCGTGCAAGTCGCTAATTTTACATGATTCTTTGTTCAATAATACGTTCTGTATGACCTTATGTATATTTTTTAGTCACACATAATACCTAGTTATTATTTAGGTAATAACATAATGTATCGTATTTGTATAAGAATATTTTGTTAGCTTTTGTGTTACAATATTGTGTAATTTTTTATTGAATTAATATTATACTATACTAGCTGCGCGCCGCGGTTTCACCCGTGTAGGTATCGTATTTTTATATGCTCCGCTCCTATTGTTCGCAGCGTGATGTTATATAGCCTAAAGCCTTCCTGGATCAATGGGCTATTCAACGCAAAAATATTTTTTCAAATCGGACCAGTAGTTCCTGAGATTAGCGCGTTCAAACAAACTCTTCAGCTTTATATATTAGTACAGATTATATTATTATACTATTTTTTTTTTTACATATTATAAACTAGCGCTTGACCGCAATCCTGCCTGATGGTAAGCAGTGACGCAATCGTTGATGGTAAAGCGCACTAGTTTATTTAGAGCCTATTCACTCTGGCCAGAGCTATAGGTAAATACATCTTGCCTACATAGCATATTTTGCTTTGACAACGACCAATGCTGTTATAGAGACAGCAGATATCTGGCGGTTCATAAGATAGACAGACAGACAGTGCAGTTTTAGCAACAAGAGCCCATATTTATCTTTTGGCTACGGAATCCCAAAAATATTAAGAGTTTATTAAAAAGACATAAAAAAAATATTCATCTCATTCCCATCTCCGTTCCATCATCGGACGACCCATCGTACGGCGAGTTTCCACCCTTAAGTTGTTGATACCATAACGAGCCGAACGAAGCATTTCGCCTCTTCTTTTGTATCGCGTACATCGAGGGACAGGAACAATTTGCTAGCGGCCGTGTTTCCGTCAGACTATAATTCAAGTGTCTTCAAGGCTACAGTGAATAGGCCTCTAAACTAACGTGCTTTACCATCAACGATTGCATCACTGCTTACCATCAGGCGGGATTGCGATCAAGCACTAGTTTATAATTTATAAAAAAAAGCCGGCCAAGTGCGAGTCGGACTCGTACACCGAGGGTTCCGCCGTACAAACGTAGCGGTCTCCAAAGCCTGAAGCACAGGCGTAGAGTAGCCAGCCTTTCGGTCTTCTATAGGATGCATTCTGGTGAGTGTGCAAGGGAATCGCATGATTTAATTCCCCCATCTCCGTTCCACCATCAGACGACCCGTCGTACGGCGAGTTTCCACCCTTACGTTGTTGACACCACTGCGATCCGGACGAAGCGTTTCGCTTCCTCTTTTATACCGCCTACATCGAAGGACTGGAACAATTTGCCAGCGATGGTGTTTCCGTCACATTACAATTTGAGTGTCTTCAAGGCTGGAGTGAATAGGCTCTTAATAAACTAGCGCGCTTTACCATCAACGATCGCATCACTGCTTACCATCAGGCGGGATTGCGGTCAAGCGCTAGTTTATAACTTATAAAAAAGCGGTTTATTGATAAACAAAGTAGAAGTAAACAAAATCAACGAGAAATTGTCGCAAATTTTACTAATTTCGGTACACGTGCGAACAGCATCTAAGCGCTTGTGCGTATGGCGCACGGCTGCCGCTCGTTGTGCCGCGATACCCCTTCCCTTGACCAACTGCCTGCCTTCGCGCCAGCGGGCGGCTAGTTCTTGCACGTTCGTTCGTTACTACTTACTCCCCCCATTCACAAATTTTAAAAGGTTTCGGGTTTTTCTGTTAGGTTACCTTAAGCTATTGTTTCATACCAAAATTCAATATTCAATGTCAGCGGGAAGTAGTCTATGTTTTGATTCCGTTGCGAGTAGTGGCGAATTTCAAAATATGCGGTATGATTATAGGTACGTACCTCAGCATTTTGAATTTTAGCGTTGATTTAGAATTTTTCACATTTTGGAGGTAATTAGATTTAAGAAGTGTTTGATATGAATTTCAACTTTAATATGCGTTCATGTGAAAAAGGGTAGGTAGTAAGTTTATAATTATTAAAAAAATATTTTATGTCATGTAAGCAAAAATAATATTATAAGTAACTTCAAATTTATCATTTTCGCAATTTTCCCTTTATCTGTCTGATATAACGTTGGTTCGGCCGAATTTCAAGATTCTGAGTTCACGGGAAGTACCTTGTAGGTTTTGATTCCCTAGCGTGTGACGGAAATTCGTCTAAGGTGTCGATACCGACACCTTAGACGAATTTCCGTCGCGCGCAACGCGTGAAAAAATCAAACTTCTAAGTTAACGCGATCAAAAGATATAGCAGTTTATACAAACTGCTGTATCTTTTGATCGCGTTAACTTAGACGTTTGAATTTTCCACTGCTTAAAGGGACAATAGACCTAGGTATTTGGTATAAATTTCAATTTGATACCTTTATTCGTTCGTGTGAAATAAGGTAGTAAGTTTCATTTTAATAAAATATTTTTATTATATTATATAACTAAAAAAATGTGATTTTCTCAATTTTCCCTATATTTACATTATATGACAATGCTTCATGCCAAATTTCAAGATTCTGAGTTTACGGGAAGCATCCTGTAGGTTTTGATTCCTTTGCGAGTGTCGAAAATTTGTTGAAAATATCGACATAATCGGCTGTATCTTTTGATTGGCTTGGCTTAGATGTTTGATATTTTCCCAGCTTAAAGGGACAATAGACCTGAGTATTACGTGTGAATTTCAGCTTGATACGTTCACGCGTTCTTGAGATAAAGGGTCTTGACAGACAGACAGACAGACAGACGGACAACAAAGTGATCCTATAAGGGTTCCGTTTTTTCCTTCTGAGGTACGGAACCCTAAAAAACAAAACTATACCTGAGAATCATAAACCAAAAATTTGAGTATTACAAGAGATCGAAATACATAGACTGTATTATCTATTATAATAACCATTGATTACCACAAAGATTCGAGTACATTGCACTGGATACTGAATAACTTATACTTACTTGATTCAGTATTAGATATATACGTACAAAAGATTTAATCCTGTATCCTAAACTAGGCTAGGCGTGATCATAGGAATCAATTTCCAACTATATCTTCACCCAAAATAAGACTTGAGTCTAACTAGTCAGATATATTTATCTAACTATAAGTTTAAGTGCAAGCAACAGGCGGATATCTTCAAGTTGCTCTAATAAGGTAATACGTAGTGGCAGTTTAATTAAGTACTAAGCTGACGAGCGGCAAGGCGACGTGCTTTTAAACCGCAAGATTAAACGCTGCAATACATAGTCTGTTCTGGAAAATGAGAAGCTCTTATTAACAGACTTCAAATAAAAAGGAGGAGGTTCTAATTTTTTTTTGTTTGTAACCTTAGAAATTTTTGGTTATTCTTTTTTTATTTCAAAGCTGGTACTTTCTATGGAGGGTTTGGTCCCATTTCACTTTGGTCCAGTTCTGACAATGGGGTCCTTTAGAACACCATATAATTCTTAAACTTGCAATTTGCATTATGCGACAAATGAACGATATCACGCCAACCGATTTCGATGTTTGTTTTTAACCGACTTCAAAAAAAGGAGGAGGATATCAATTCGACTGCTTTTCCAGAACTGTTTAGTAAATACCACTAATAAACAAGACTGGTGTATCTTACATAGTTATTATGTACCACGGTACAAAGGCAATGGAGAGGGCTATACTTGAGGTTTCACTGTGTGATGAAATCAGAAATGAGGAGCTGCACAGAATAACGAGAGTAACCGACATAGCTCGAAGAATTGCAACACTTAAGTGGCAGTGGGCCGGGTACACTGACCGATGGATAGGATCGATGCCCGATGGGGCCGACAGGTTCTCAATTGGCGACTACGCACCGACAGACACAGCGTGGGTAGGTCCCCAACAAGGTGGGCCGACGAACTGCTGAAAGTCGCGGGAAACCGCTAGATGCGGGAGGCGCAGGACCGATCGTCGTGGAGATCCTTGGAGGAGGTTTTTATCCAGAGCCTGCTTTCCGAAAGATTTACCTAACAATTAACCAACCTCAGCAACCTTAGCTTCACTTGATCAATCGGCCCGGGCGGCTTTTTATCCATACTATCCATACTAATATTATAAATGCGAAAGTAACTCTGTCTGTCTATCTGTCTGTCTGTCTGTCTATCTGTCTGTCTGTCTGTCTGTCTGTCTGTCTGTCTGTTTGTCTGTCTGTTACGCTTTCCCGCCTAAACCTCTCAACCGATTTTGATGAAATTTGGCACAGACAATCTTTAGATCCTGAGAAAGAACATAGGCTACCTTTTATCCCGAAAAAATTTGATGTTCCCGAGGGAAATCTAAAGAGCGCGATATAACCGAACTCCACGCGGGCGAAGCCGCGGGCGGAAAGCTAGTATAAATTATAAACTAGTGTTTGACCACATTTCCGCCTGATGGTAAGCAGTGATGCAATCGTCGATGATAAAGCGCGCTAGTTTATTCACTCTAGCCTTGAAGACACTTAAATTGTAGTCCGAAGGAAACACCGCCGCTGGCAAAATTGTTCTAGTCCCTTGATGTACGCGGTATAAATGAAGAGGCGAAACGCTTCGTCCGGATCGTTGTGGTGTCAACAACGTAAGGATGGAAACTTGTCGTACGACGGGTCGTACGATCATGGAACGGAGATGTCCCCCTGTCTCATTAAATTATGCAATTTCCTGTTAATATTTTGTTACCTGTTAATATTTAGTTAGAGCACCTAAAAAAGCGTAGTCTATAGGACAGTTTTGATAGACTCAATGTATTAAAATGATTCAGTGCCCCAGAAAGTGAGGCTGTACGTACTTAATACCATCGCTAACGATGTATGCGTAAGCCTCATAAACACTAGGACGCGGTAAGGGGTCGACAGCTAATTGGCTTTGACCTATTTTCTTCCGGTCATTGCTTTTAAGGGCTGTTTGAAGAACTAAAGCTTTGTTCATACCTCGCTTCTGCATAATAGGATCCGGGAAATATCAACAAACAATATGAATATTTCCCAAATTAATTTAATAATATTCATTTAATATTATTATGTGAATTTAGGAAAACTAATTGTTCCGCAAATTGACTGTTAACCTAAATTGTTCGTATATTTAAATCACAACTGTCAAATAATGACAGAAGCAGAAATTGAAAAGGGTGGCAATTAGCTGCTGAAGATAAAACCAAAAATTGACGTTCGTCTTTCTCTGACGTCGTCGTTCGTGTCGTTTGTCTGAGAACTGACTTCAAAATAGGACTAGATTCATGCGTAGGTTACTTACTACCTGCATACTAATTGAGTAATCCATTTTCAATAACAATACGAGTCATTTTGGCTAACCGATTGTTCCATGTTTTAAAAGTCTACTCAACAACATAAATACTCATCATCATCATCATCATTCTCCTGCCCTTATCCCAATTTATTTGGGGTCGGCGCAACATGTCTTTTTCTTCCATACATCCCTATCAGAAGCCATCTCGGCAGTTTCCCCTCGGTTCTTAGCCATATCATCCTTCACACATTCCATCCATCGTTTCTTTGGTCTTCCCCTACTCTTATAGCCATCAACATTCATAATTAAAACTCTCCTCACGACATTCTCCTCATTTCTCCGTAACACATGCCCGTACCATGACAACCGATTTCCACACAACTTTTCAGCTACTGGTGCCACTTTCAGACTTCCTCTTATGTACTCATTTCTTATTATATCCATTCGTGTAACACCACACATCCCTCTTAGCATTCTCATCTCGGCTGCATGCAATTGCCTTTCAATCACCCCTTTCCCTTTCCCACTCATATGAATATTTTTATTACGCATACAATATTATTTTTTGTTTAAGCGAAACTTGAAACACGTGTCCAATATTTTTAAGTAAAGAATCTATGTACAAAAATATGGTCAACGCTCTGCTAAGGCGCTCGTTGATTTCTAGCGTCAGCTGTTGCGCGTCGTGCGCGGCACGCGCGTCGTACTATGATCTACCGTAACATGCGTGGCGCTTGGTAGCCACACTACAACAATTTTAAAATGTATTTGGTATCTATAAGAATATATAATATAAGATGACATAATATTTAATATAACATGGTCTGAAAATGATTGGAATCGATTCAGTTGCTTATTCTGAACAAACTATATTTAGGTTTCGTATAAAGAAAAAATAACGTTGTATACAATATGTAAAGAAAACCCCGTCCGACCCATAAGGATAATAAAGGTTAGGTAAACACATGAGCGAATAAAATATGAAATTTTACATAATCAGAAAATACCTAGTAATAATACTAATGAATTTTGAAATAATCGTTTTTTTCTCAAAATTTGGTATTTCTAAAAAAACTGACAACACCATTGTTGACGGTATTATTATGAGCGAATAACGAAGCGACCGCGTGCCGCGTGCCCTGCCCCCCTTCGCCTGCGGATTTATTGCCTACCGCACATGTATTAAGTTACCACTCTCTCTCTTCTCTCGGTGGTAGGCAACAGCATCAGCCGCCGGCATAAGTTACCACCCACCAGACAAAGTCTTGCCGCCAAGCGATTCGTCGTGTTCCGGCATGATGTCTGGTGAAGCCGTACGGAGGACGGGTCTGAGCAGTTGTGTTGCGATGTGTGCCGGGTACGATGTGCCTAATGTTGTTGTGTCGGGAGTTTGGTCGTGGCGTCTCCAGATCATCCTCTGGCGCAGCATCGTTGGTCGTGTTGTTGGGTTAAACATTGCATCACCTCGCTCAACTGCCGTCTTCCTTCCTATTCACTCAGTTTTTTTGAGTGAATAGGCTTAATGCTAGTGTGCTTTACCATCAATGATTGCATCACTGCTTACCATCAGGCAGGATTGCAGTCAAGCACTAGTTTATAACTATTAAAAAAAAAAAAAACCTCTTTTTGCGAAATAATATTTATTTTTTTAAGAGGATTTTTTTTAAGTTTAGCTCGGCTTTGTAGGCATTAGTAGAATCAGTTATCGATACCTAACAATACCTTTACGAAACGGACAGGGTTTTTTTACATATTGTATATTAGCTGTGCCCCGCGGTTTCACCCGCGTAAGGTTCGAATCGAAAGAGCTCAGTTGATATAAGCGCCTGTTAAAATAATGAGAGCAATATGTACGTCCGCGTTTGCTCCCGTTTCCGCAACATTTTTTGTTCCTGCTCTGCTCCTATTGGTCATAGCGGGATGTTTTATAGCCTATGTCCTTTCTCAGGCTCTAGATTATCTGTGTACCAAATTTCATTACAATCGGTTGAGTAATTTTGACGTGAAAGCCGGACAGACAGACAGACAGAGATACTTTCGCATTTATAATATTAGTATGGATCATATAAATTACAGACAAATATAGACATTTTACAAACTGTTAGTTTTAACAATGTATGTTACACAATTAATCGACCGACTTTTCTTCATAACTAACTTTAATAAGGAGATTATGCAAAACCTACCTTTCCCACACGTTATTACTACCCACACGGACTATCGTTCATCAAATTATACCAGGCATTATCAGTACCAACGAAAATCGGACAACATGGTAAAGCAATATCAAATGCTCTGTGCACTACGGATTTGTAGATATAATTTTAAAAGGCAGTACGTAACAGCGTTGGTTAGGACTGACAACTTAATTGGATCGCAAGCTGGCGGTACGGGTTCACTGTGTGTGGTACGAAGCTGGAAACCACTGCGGTTTATCAATTTCGTAACTCAATTTCGTTGATTATAATCTGGAGTTAAGGCTTCTGTATTTAAACATACTGAAACCACAGAATTGCTGAAATTAATTGGCAAAAGCAAAGAGCGTTGCTCCCAGGACACATGTCCGATGGAGCCAGAAGGATCTAGAAAATGTAGCGTTTACGTAGGCTTCCCATAACGTAGGCTGACGATTTTGTGAACGTCAAAGGAACGCTTTTCTGAGAAAAGCGCAGAAATGATCGACTTATACCCAGACGTCTTCTGGCTGTCTTTGTAAGATGACTGAAATTCCACGGTGTATAGTATATTCCTTTTCACTAATTCACAATCTTGCGCACGCCGGTTGTGGGCGCTAATCACCAGCAGGGTAATTACGTAACACACTCCTCTTCTTCATCTCAGCGTTAATCCCAGTCGCATCCGAAGCATTTTTACATGTTTTTACATGCTTTTTATTTTTTATATTAGTTTCACTTGTATTTTTGCTTGCTTGTTTGTTTGTCCGTCTCTAACTCTTTGGGCTACGAGTGAGCAGCTCATTACTGTAATAAATATAGTTTAAAAAACTAAAAACACACGCTTTTAAAGAATATCAAAAAGCGTGAAGCTATATACTAGATACTAGTATTGTTTATATACTATTGACATAAATTTTAAAATTATTTTATCTTTTTAGTTTGATATTCTTTTTTTAAATAATATACGGATAACACGAACGCTTAAGTGGTGCTCATTTTACATGCTTTTTATTAGCATCACTTGTATGTTTGCTTGTTTGTTTGGTTGTCCATCTCTAACTCTTTGGCCAAGAGTAAGCGGCACATTACTGTAAAATGTCCCACCGTTTTCATTACGTTCGTTCCTTCGTTTTTTTTTTTTAAAGAATATCGAACTAAAAAGTTGAAAATAAATATAGGTAGTTTAGAAAACTAAAACAACATGCTTTTAAAAAACATCAAACTAAAAAGTTAAAAACAATTTTAAAAAAAGCGTGAGGCGCTTTGTGCCATAATTTTTGTATATTAAGCGCCGCACGCTTTTTAAATTATTTTAAATTTTAGTTTGATATTTTTTTAATAGCTTTTTTGTTTTTAAACTATATTAATTATTAGCTTCACTTGTATGTTTGCTTGCTTGCTTGTTTGTTTGTTTGTCCGTCTCTAACTCATTGGACTATGAGTGAACGGCTTATTACTGTAAAATGTCCTGGACCGTTTTCAATGCGTTCGTTGGCCGAGCGGTATTAATTTGTGCAAATTAAAGTAATTTTCGGAACATATGGAACAATGATTAGCAATTTAAATGTATAAATTGGTTTTATAGAAACTCCTGTTAAAAAATAAAACCCATAATATTTATTAATTTTCTGAAAGGCTTTTTTTTATAACTATAAACTAGCGCTTGACCGCAATCCCGCCTGATAGTAAGCAGTGATGCAATCGTTGATGGTAAAGTGCGCTAGTTTATGAAGAGGCTATTCATTTAAAAAAAAACTGAGTGAACAGGAAGGAAAACGGCAGTTGAGCGAGGTGATGCTATATTAAACCCAACAACATGATTAACGATGCTGCGCCAGATGGAGATTGATCTGGAGACCCTCCACGATCCGGTAATAAGTACTACGTTGTATGTAGTAATTATTACTTCCATGGTCTGTGGTCTATGATCCTGGCTTTGACATCAGTTTTGCATGTTAGAGTACGAGACTTTTGGTGATATTATTAGTATTATTTTCATGTATTTTGTTTGTTATTATTATTTTATGGTATTTAGTTGTAAAGTGCGTTTTGTTTGTGCGGAATAAGAAATATTTCTCTCTTTCTTTCATCGTACCCGGCACACATCGCAACACAACTGCTCAGACCCGTGTTCTTGGCAAAACTAAAACAACCCAACAGTCGCACAAGCTGTTCGAATACTAAGCTACCCATGTCGTAATCGGTTCGTTGACGATTCGTCCATACCATATCGAGACCTTTTTGGTGCCACAAAAAGCACATGAAACAATTTAATCCGGCTCTCATTCATAGGTCAAAAGGTCTCGCAACCAATCTGACCAGGGCATATTGTGTTACCCAGTCATTGATTTCTGGAGCTGCTGGAAGCCGACCTTAATATTGTTGGAAAAAGAGTACCTACGGTTTATTGAACTAAGTAATGGCCGATGAATAATTACGCAATGATACTGAGACCAAATTACTCAATCAGGTGCCTCACTTTGTGGGTTATTTATTTCATCACCACTGCTTTCAAAACGGTGAAGGAAAACATCGTGAGGAAACATCAACTAACCCGGACTGGGCCAGCGTGGTAGATTACAGCCCTCTCCCTCTCACCGAGAGGAGGCCTGTGTCCCAACAGTGGGAACATTATAGGCTGATTATATATGATACCAAGACTTAATATCTTAGACCCTGGCTCCAACGCGAAAGCCGCGGATGCAACCGGGATTATACGCAGAGATGATGATGATGACCAAGACTTAATATCAAAGTGTTAAGTAAACTGTTATGTATCTCGTAACAAAGTTTTAATTTTTTTTTTTTTACAATATCTGAAATAGGCAGCTGATATGTGTCTTAATAGTCAACTTATATTAGGTACACACATACATAGATTGCTAAAATTATATCCTTTCCAATTGGCTTAGCCGTAGTCTGTTAAAAAATTAACAAAGTCTAGACTGATTTTTTAACCTTTTCCGTCACAAACAAGAATTGTGTGCAATCTAATATCAGTTGGACGCGACAAGTTAATTGGCTCGACTGCCGGCACGGTGGCGCAGTGTATCAAACCTAACCCGCTATAGCGTGAAGGAATTAACATCAGTTCTGTTCAAAGTTATCTTCTGGGCGGAGAGGAGCGGTGAAGAGCGGTGAACACCGGTCAGTGTTTTTACTGAAGCGGAGCGGAGCATACTTTTGAACTTCTCATACATTTTGATACGTAATGACGTATCTAACAATGATAACTGAGGCACTGCGCGCGAGTCACGCACCACCCCGCTGTCCTTCGCTCTGCACCCCAATGCCCGTCGTGCTCCGCACTGCATCACCTCGCTTTATTTTTAACCGACTTCAAAAAGGAGGAGGTTACTCAATTCAACCGTATATAAGCTTTTTTTTATGTTTGTTCGCGCATAACTTCGTTGTTTATGAACCGATTTTAATAATTCTCTTGACGTTCTCAAGGTGGTCCCATGATAAGGATATCAGGGTTTGATGGTGGAAGACCAGAGAAAGCAAGGGGAACTTTCAAAAATTGTACGGGCGACTAGTGCATTTCTTAGCATTTTCATTGAGTATTTTAAAGCACTACAATTTAATAAAGGTCTGGAGTAGATCTGATGATGGAGCCGGGAGACAGTCGAAGGAACTCCTCAACAATTCACAGCAGCTACCTTGTATTTGGGCTCGATTAATTTGTATTGATAAGAACTTTACACCTAGATGGGTTGTGACTGTCATAAGAGCTCTGATGATGAAGACAAAGGCCAGTTTCGGGAACTCCTCAACGGTTTACAGTAGCTACTTTGTGGTTGGACTTAATTCATTCATATTGACGAGACCTTTGCACCCATTGGGTTAAAATAATGGTCTGCAGTAAATTTGATGATGAAGATCATAGGCAGTTGAGGGAATACATACGGGTAAAAATTAAAATAAACAAAATTACATCATTTTCGGATGCAACTGAATACATAGTACTTTTAAGAACTAAAAAGTATAAAATAAAAACTTTTTTACAAAAAAACAACCGACTTCCAAAAACCACTACAAAGTGAAAAATAACTAATTTCGGAAGTCAGTGTCAAAAACGAATATACAAAACCAAAGACACCGACTTCCGAAATTAGTTATTTTTCACTTTGTAGTGGTTTTTGGAAGTCGGTTGTTTTTTTGTAAAAAAGTTTTTTTAATATGAATATCTACTTTGCTCTGCTCCACTCCACTCGTGGTGTTTCCATTGAAGCGCAGCGGAGATTTCGAGCATAGTGATTGGTCAATTCGTGTACCGCTAAACTGCGCTCCACGTTGTACCCGGCCTTATATGCTGCAGCACACGCCGCTAACGAGCGCGCTTCTAACACTTAACACGATGTCTCAACAGATTGACTGCTTCAACCTTACTCTTAGTAAATTCACAGCGGCCTGAATTTGTAATATTACGTATTGTTCATAATAATTGTAAATTATTAGTATATTCAGGAAGATTCTGGAGTGGCGGCCACGTACCGGAAGACGCAGCGTAGGGAGGCCCCCCATCAAGGTGGACCAATTTTTACCTAGTGAAGGTGGCGGGAAGCCGATGGCACGCGGGCAGCACAAAATCGGTCATCATGGAAAGCCTTGGGGAAAGCTTTTGCCCAGCAATGGACTTTTATAGGCTGAGAAGAAGAAGAAGAATCATCTTCTGAGATGTACTTATTCTGGTTGCCAAATAATCACTTTTTACACTGTTCAATAAGCAAGTACGACCTAACTACTAACGATAAATTTAGTTTATGAAGAAGACAATTTTATTAGACTCGTAGAGAGATTGCGACGCCCCCGTCAGGGGGCGTGGCTAGCGGTACCATTACAATATGGTACAATGTCCCCCGGGAGCGGAAACCATACGTTGGCCCGCAAATACTGGCCACTTATCATGTTGCCGACTTGGCTTACGGCTTCTGAAAGAAATATGTGAGTTGCACAATTCCATGTGTGTGATTACATGCATGCATGTCACAGTATTTACTCACAAAACTTCTTTCGTCACCTGGAGGAGACCCGGCAGCGGATGACCGATTGACCAATGACGGAGGTGCCGATTCGACGATCCTACATTTTATCCGGATAATCCCGAGCCTTATATACACTTTCAGGTAACGAAACCATAGCGCAATCTAAGTCGATCCCAACGTCATCTATTTAAAGCAGGTAGTTATTAAACGAAATATTAAAAATGTTTAATGGAATTATGTTCGGATCGATTAAATATGTATTATGAACAAACTCGACTACTGCATGAACTATATGTTAATTAAAACTACTAAATGATGTAATAAGAGTGGATATAAGTTAAAAACTGAAATAAAACCAAAAAAGTATGATACCTTTTTACTGTACTAAAAAAGGTTCTCAACTCAGGTCGTAGAACTGCTTTGTAAGCACGGCTTAAGAAACTAGTCCAGATGACAAGAAAGTCTTCTTTTTGCTTTCTTTGAAGATTTATCCGCGGCGCGCAACCTCTTTATTACAATAAAAATATACTGTCAGCTTATGCTTCGGTTTCAAAATAGAAAAGAAAGAAAGAATTTCAAAAACCCCCGACATTTACCGAAAACGATGGAAATATTACAATTTCAGTTTTCATACGCGCCATTTCGAACGAGGTATTTCGTACTCCGCTATTCTCTAACATTGCCTCGTTTTTGCCCAAATCTACCTGAATACCGTGATTGAATATATGTAGTGCGATAACACAATGAATACCGTCAACGGAACTTTGACAAGAATTTCATTGGGCATATTTTACGCATAGTTACTGTACAGTAAACAAAGCCTTCGCAATAGAAACTTTCGTTTGTCCGAACGTTTTCCATATTCGGAAAATCGATAGTTACATGCACTTGGAACCTCAATAATGTATTTACTATTCACTAGTATTATCTCCCAATACACCATTTGTGTTAGCCATAGACAGTAAAGGTTCCTAGAACCAGAAATGTACATTTGATTTTCGATCGGAGTTCAAATATTAATAAATACTGGTTTCAATATGAAATTTTAATAACACAAAAGATAATCTCAATAACAGTAATAAAACATTAACCCATAACAACTAAATAACGAAACTCGACAGTGAACAGCTAAGTTAGCAATCACAAGTATCGACAATTGAATTACAATCAAACACAGCTACGTATTTTGTGGGCAGCCATTTTACCTCGGTGAATTAGAAAACACAACGTATTCATGAGCGGATTAGGAAACATTTCAGATTTGAAAAATTTATAAGTAGCAACAAGTAAAGCGTTCCAGGTACTGAAAACCCCTGATTCTAAAAGATTTTTAACATAGACACCAGTAGTTTCCATAAAAACAGAATAATTTATTTGATTAAAAGCCTCATAAATTCAGAAGGTAGATAATTCAATTGAGTCATTTTATGTATAAAAGTAGGTATACAAGTTGATTTTAATAAATTCAGCATCAAGCTTAACTGTAAGGCTCAGGGCGCATTACGGTTAAACCGCGGCGGTTTTTAATCGCGTGAATTTGTGCCCCTAGAAGACTAATGCAAGCGGCCGCACCTGCGTTTTTTTCCCGCGAGCATTTTGTAGCAAAAAAATCAGTCGCAGGAAAAAACCGCAGCGGTTTAACCGTAGTGCGGCCTACGCCTAACATAGCAGGATATAATATATCCTATATATATTATATAAACGGTACTATGTACCCTAAAAACGGCTAAATACAGCACTAATGCTGTATGAGAATTGATCTTCGCACAGAGTACCTACATAGACCAAATAAATGTACAGAATTTATACCACAGAATATATACACCTATGAACGTATACATCTTCAGATAGTTTTTACAAAAAAGTTTGCATATGCAGAACTAACGAGCAAGAAGAAAAAAGAATGACTTACCCAAATGACAGAAAAAACACACCAACGCCGCAAGCCACATCACGATAGTTTAATTTTTTCACATCATTAGGGCAAACACTTCTCTTTATCACTTATCTTCATTAGGGCAGTTCACTTTAAATTGTCATTCCCAGTCACATTCACTCAGTGAATCACCCCGCACAATGGACCTGCGAACAAAAAGTATTGACAATTCTTTACTCCGTAACTTTATTCGTTTTGTTTTGGTTCCTAAGTGAATCAAATTCTTGGAATCAAATTTCGTTGAATTATATCTAATCATTTTAAAAGCTTGCAATTGAATTGATTGTGTAAAATGGCGTAAAATAATATTATAGACAAAAAGAACATATTATTATAAAAAAAGGAAAATCAGGGGTCTTTTTTGTTATTTGCTAACGAAATCATAATTTTTTTAAACATCGACATTTTCGACCTCAACAATATCGTCTCATTAGAATTCACCGGTGATTTAACAGCTATAGAGCCTTTAATTTACATACTTATTTAGATCATAGAGAGACTGTAATCGACTTCACTAAATAAAAAATAAAAACTTTTTTACAAAAAAAAACAACCGACTTCTAAAAACCACTACAAAGTGAAAAATAACTAATTTCGGACGTCGGTGTCTTTGGTGTTTGTATATTAGTTTTTGACACCGACTTCCGAAATTAGTTATTTTTCACTTTGTAGTGGTTTTTAGAAGTCGGTTGTTTTTTTTTTTTTTTGTTTTTATTTTACACTTTTTAGTTGTGAAAAGTAGGTACTATGTATTCAGTTACATCCGGTCAGACTGGAAGCTGACGCAAATATAGTTGGGAAATGACATAATTTTGTTTACTTTAATTTTTACCCGTAATTTTGAAGAATTCTCTCGACTGCCTGCGGTCTTCATCATCAGATTTACTGCAGACCATTATTTTAACCCAATGGGTGCAAAGTTCTCATCAATATAAATGAATTATAACCAAACACAAAGTAGCTACTGCAAACTGTTGAGGAGTTCCTGGAACTGGCCTTTGTCTTCATCATCAGAGCTCTTATGACAGTCACAACCCATCTAAGTGTAAAGTTCTTTTCAATACAAATTAAAGAAGTCCAAACACAAGGTAGCTGCTGTGAATTGTTTAGGAGTTCCTTCGACTGTCTCCCGGCTCCATCATCAGATCTACTCCAGACCTTTATCAAATTGTAGTGCTTTAAAATACTTAACGAAAATACTAAGAAATGCACTCGCCAAAATCGCCCCTACGATTTTTGAAAGTGCCCCTTGATTTCTCTGGTCTTCCATCATCAGACCCTGATGTCCTTATCATGGGACCACCTTGGGAACGTCTTCTTTCCAACAAAAAAAGAATTATCAAAGTCGGTTCATAATCGACGAAGTTATGCGCGAACAAACAAAAAAAAAAAAGCATATACGGTCGAATTGAGTAACCTCCTCCTTTTTGAAGTCGGTTAAAATAGAATGAGTCGATCATTATCTCCTCAGAGAAGACCTATTGATCATTCCTTTCCACACTACGATGTTATTACCGAGAGTAGTGGTAAATTGTAAAGATGGGGTGATATCCCTGAGCTTCAGAAAGCTCGTTAGGTGGTTTTTCTTGCGCTTGACATGTGTGGCGCCTATATTCACACCCGAACGACGACATTCCGTGTGTCCTAAATTGCGCTTTATTGCTATGCACTTAAAATTTTTATTGCGATAGGAAGTCCTTGCTCGAGCCGTCTCGTGTGGACTGCACCTGAGGTCACCTGTGTCTGCGCACACCTTGTACACTATAATATTTCCAGCAAGGATAGCTAGTCTCATTTCTGCCTATCATCATCATCACTATTTCAGCCGAAAGACGTCCACAGGGTCAAGGGTCTTCACGATCTTCACTAGATCATCGATCCACCTTGTCGGAGACCGTCTTCCGGTTAAGTTAATATTATTTTGTAACTATTATTTAATATTAATAGTTAAGTATATTCGTGGTGGCCTCTTGGTTAAACACTAGGTAGTGTAGAGGTACTAGGTACTGTGTAAAATTTTATAATAAAAAGTACCGCTAGAGATTCAACAGCTCAATGAATCAAATTTAAAACATGCATTAAACGCATGCTGTGTAAGCAAGCATATTATAAACTGGAAGATTATATCCTTGATAAAATTCTTGGATAAATGCCAGTCCTGCTCCACAGCCACAGACAATTTTGTAGGTTTGGAAGAGATGCCATTCCCCCTTTTGTTGTTTTCTAAATATTCCTTTTTTTTATTTTATTTGTTTATTTCAACGTTGTGCACAATATTTTGCAATAGTATTGTATAATGTAAAGCACTTTTCAAGTTTGTGAATGTGAGGCACCATGGACTATAGTTTTTTTTTTTTTATATATATATATATAACTTGTTTGACATTGCGAGATTGGCAGTTGAGAATTGTCATGCTCACTCAAATGTCTTGCTGATGGTGGCGCGTGTTGTGGGTCATTTGGTTCCCTTCAATATGGTTGAGCTAAGTGGGGCTGATGCGCGCGTCATGCTCGTGAACAGGGGCCGTCAGTGGAGACTGGTCATCTCTTAGCTGCCAGTGGGCTTAATTCATTTTTATATTTTAATTAATTTTACATTGTGCTCACATGATAGAAGCAACATAAATATGTAACGAAGAAATGTAACCCATATATTATGATTTTAAAAAGAGTGTCCATGGAGTTTCTTGCACGTTCTTCTCCATAGAGATCTACGCTTTGGAACGTGCAATTTAGCTCACTTTTCTTGAATTGACCGACATTGACTATTCAAAAGTACCAAGTGATGGTTAATTTGAAATAAACGATTTTGATTTTGATTTTGATTTTACACCACCTCTCAAGTATGAGTGTGCTGGTACGATTCAGATAAGACCAATGTAACTTTTTCTAAGCTATATGTATTTTCTAAGTATATCTTGGGCACCAATGACTGATTATACAAGTTGAAGGAAAATATCTTGAGGAAACCTGGTCTTTAAGTCTGAAATCGCCAACCCGCATTGAGCAAGCGTGGTGATTACACTCAATCCTTCTCTGTGAGATGGGAGACCTGTGCCCATAGTGGGACGAAAAAGGTTGATGATGATGATGATATATTAAATAGGTTTACCTATATATAAGTTTACTATATTATAATTTTGAAGACGAAGGAGACTACTAAACAAGGAACCCTAGTATAAAGGTTAGTGCTATTTGAATTAGTACTGCTCTTTGATCAATTAAGTTTAATTCAATTGAGATGAGTCAATAGATTTACTAACTGTTATCAAAGCGGTTACCTACTGCTAGTAATTAAGATTTCTCTGACATATCTCGCCTATTTAGCTATATCTAAAATACCTATTATTTAAACCCACGATGAGAAAAATATTCGTAGATCAAAAATGGAAAACAAAATATATGTAAATTATCTATTCAAAATCAGAAGATTCAAATAAAATACTTCTTGTACTTCTTACAAATAATTCAAAATCAGAATTTTGGAATAAAATTCTTAATTGTATATTTAGGTATGTAAAGTAATTAACATTACAAGACACAGAATATTAGGTACACAGTTGTCCTCTTAGTTGCAATCGGTGGCGCTCTCGCGCGTACGGCCTAGTCCAGACCATGGTCCAGAGCGAGAGTGCATGGCAAGCCGTCACCTTTTCTGCGAGGCAGTGATGCTGGCAATGGAGGCGGAGCGCGTGAGGGGCAGGAATCCCAGCACACTCACACACACCAGGAAACGCCCTGGGCGTTTCCTGCGGTGCTAAAGGTGTAAAGGGGAGAACATCAAACTGCCGACAATCGTAGGCGGGCTTCCGGCAACGTGGGCAGCTCGCCGCACGGTAAGCACCAGGCCCGAATCGACGGCGAGTTGTGTTTCACGCGTGCCTCAAAGAGATGTGAAGCACATCGTGACGGGGTTCACGAAGACCCGTACCTGCTAGGGCTGCGGGTTGTTTGAGAGAGATATCGTGGCCCTGGTGCTCAAGCAAGTGAAGGATCACGGATGGGTTTTGATCAGTAAAAGTTTGACACGCCATTCCGCTCTGCTCAGAGCGGGAGAAATCATTTAATGAATTCCCATCAGCAAAAAAAGTAATGGTAAATGGCTTATTATGAAGGGCTTTTAGTATCTATGAGAAAACTGTCAAACATTCAAAAGATTAAACCTTAGATAAAATATTCTAGGGTTAGAATAAGCAGTCCTAACTAAGTGTCCAGTAGATACTGGCAGGCTTATAATAAAAAAGGTTATTACCAACATTCATTATGAGGTAAGTTTTCACTCTGTTGTCAGTAACAAAGTTCGAATAACACGAAATTATTCAATAATATACTTTTAGCATTTTACAGTAGAAGCTAGAGTAGAAATTAAAGTAGAGAGCGAATCAGAATTGTTCTTTAATTGAATGTCATGTTTCAATTTTAATAAATTGTTTCGCTCAGTAATTAACATTTAGAAAACTAAAATGTTTAACGACTATTGTTGCTAATTGTACTAATCGCCGCCTGAAAGTTTCCAACTTAGCAACAACTTAATTTAAAAGTTAAAGCTTGTCTGTTACATGTACGGACGACAGCAGGCCAAGCTACCCGATACTGTCAAATATTCCCAATCAATCCTGAGCCTTAATGCTTTAGAGATTAAATTGAAAATCTAATAAAGAAATCTGACTGATTGTTATAGCTTGTACAATATTATAATTCTTAATATACTACGCCCCGAGTAAAAGTCAATTAGAAAGTGTAACGACGGATATAAGAAAATAGGAGAAATATGTATCTCGTGGCTGTAATAAAAAGGCCTAGTTCGGAAAATAGGGATAATTCACAAAACCAACATAACAAGATACGCAGTTGATATTGGCTAGCCACAACAAACTAGTTTCAAACTTGCTGGCTGTTCATGAGTATAATAAGTTGCCAACTGAATGCTTGCACAAGTAACATATTACCACGTTTCCAGCAATCGACTGTGAACTTGCAAGTGACACATTTAATGCTTGCAGCGTTGCCGAATTGCATCGGACGGTGGTCGTGCAACTACGAAGTTTTGTTATTGGAGAATTTGTAACGTTCCTAAACTACAGAGTAATTGCACAACATTCAAACACACAACACACTATTAGTAGGAATAGGTATCATTTAGAACAAAATACTCTTTATTATGTACACCATATAGATTACATAAATGTAAAGATTTAGAAGGACACGATCTTTTACAGACAACCTTTGGATGGAATACTAAGGGGAAGGAGGAAGAAATAATGTAGGTACTCTACAGTGTACTATTTACATAGATTATATAATAAATACATATGTACGTAAAGTGTATAATTATTTCAGCACGGAATTATAAGTGCAAAAAAGTTTTTTTTATATATAAATCGTTCGATTTAATCTGACTACTTCTAGAAGGAAGTGCGTTCAAACCAACAAACAAAAATTTTAGCTTCATCTATATCTATACTAATACATAAAGCTGAAGAGTTTGTTTATTTGTTTGAACGCGCTAATCTCAGGAACTACTGGTCCTATTCGAAAAAGTATGTTTGCGTTGGGTAGCCCATTAATCCACGAAGGCTTTGAGCTATATAACATCACGCTGCGACCAGTGGGAGCGGAGCATATAAAAACAAACATATCGAAACCTACGTGGGTGAAATCTTTAGGCGCAGCTAGTACTAATATATATGTATAAAGCTGAAAAGTTTGTTTGTCTGAATGCGCTAATCTCAGGAAATACGGGTCCGATTCGAAAGATTCTTTTTGCATTGGATAGCCCATTAATCCAGGAAGGCTTTAGGCAATTTAATTGACGACCTCCGTGGCGCAACGGTCAACACGCCTGCCTGCGATGTGGAGGCCCCGGGTTCGATCCCCGGCCAGGTCATGATGGAAAACGATCTTTTCCTGATTGGCCTGGGTCTTGGATGTTTATCTATACAACGTGTAACATAAAGGGTATATACATAACAAAGGCATGGCAGCTTTACATGATATCAAACGATATAGGAAGGGTTTTTTAATCCTATCTTTTTATATTAGGAAGTTATGAGGAAAAACACCGCCTGAGATAGGCTACTGTCATACTAGTCTTACAGAGATATTGAAGACATTTATCGGATTTTGGCAAGTAACGTGACGGGTAACGAGTAGATAATAACGTATGTAGTGTGCTGCCACGTTTGTTATGATTTGATTTTAAGAAACACACGAAACCGAAAATTTGGTACCAATTTTTTGAGTATTTTATTTTGAGTTGAAACCTTTCCGATATCGTTTGATATCATCTAAAGATGCCTTGCCCTTAGTATGTATATACCCTTTTTGTTACACGTTCTATATGTATCTATTATAAATAAAGTATCGTGAAGTTAGTATCCCATAACACAAGTCTCGAACTTACTTTGGGGCTAGCTCAATCTGTGTGGTTTGTCCGTATATATTTATTATTATTATATAACATCACGTTGCGACCAATAAGAGCGGAGCATATCGAAAATTTAAAATATGTGCTGTATATTATGATCCAGAAGTGTAATATTTATCTTTCTTTAGAAATTGACTCTTTTGGGGTTCAAATAAAATGTTCAAATAACTAACTCCACACGGACGAAGTTACGAGTTACCAGTTATTAATACAGGACATACCAGAATGTATTATTTAGATTTACGACAATACGGTGGCACAGAACAGGTGTGAAAGGAAGTTTGCGAGTTAAGCTATTTTGAAAGTAAGCGAGACACATATACGAAGTATTCTAAAGCTAGAACAGGATGAATCGTTACCCATCATATATTACGACAAATTTGTTATTTCCGCTCAAGGGATGTTAGCACGATTTGCGGAGTTTGTTACCATGCAAACAGAATTAATCAACAAAATTTTATAGGCATACTTTGTATGTGATGGTATGATTAGAAAGGGGTAACTAAGCATCATTATTTACAAGGGGGTGCCTCTGCCAGGGCTCTGAGTTGTTCGAAGGAGATAAGGTAGTCCTGGTACAGGCAAATGAAGGAACACTGGTGAGTTTTATTCAATCACTGGCCGCTATAACGACTTCTCAACCAAAAGAAGTGGGAGACTACCGAAATGATAACTAAATTAGAAAAACAAAACAGGTTTCGCCGACCCTAAATAAGTTTGGATGAGGGCAAGAGAGGCCTATGTCCAGCATTGAACATCTTTCGGCTGAAATAATTGTAATGATGATAAGACTTCGAGAAAGAGGACAATCGTCGAATCCAACTCGTCTGGGCTGCTTTTGGAAAGCTACGTAGAATTTTCTCGTCCAAAATACCGCAGAGTCTCAAGACAAAAATCTTCCACCAGTGTGTGTTGCCAGTTACGACTCATGGTACTGAGACGTGGTCGCTAATAATGGGCCTTATAAGAAAGCTTAAGGTCACTCAAGGGGCGCTGGAGAGGGCTATGCTTGGGGGTTCACTGCGTGATCAAATCAGGAATGAAAAGATCCGCAGAAGAACGAGAGTAACCGACGTAGCCCGAAGAATTACAACACTAAAGTGGCAGTGGGCCGGACACATTGCCCGTAGGTCCGATGCCCGATGGGATTGACGGGTTTTCGATTGGTGATCACGCACCCGAAGGTGCAGCGCGGGGCCTACCCACGGTGCACCTTCTGGTGATCGACAAGGTGGACCGACGATATGGTGAAGGTCGCGGGAAACTGCTGGATGCGGGAGGTGCAGGACCGGTCGTCGTGGAGATCCTTGGGGGAGGCCTATGTCCAGCAGTGGACGTGATATGTAGGTGCGTAAGCAATGAAACGACAGTACTTCGGAAATGCTGGTTTATTACTGGCCCACCGCTACCGCGCCGCCGCGCTCACGGCTGCGTACGCGATAAACGTAGGTACCTACATATATGTCACTCCTTCACACTTAGTTTTCAAACCTGGTGACAAGAACATAAACAAGTTGATAACAATTAATCATAATAAGTACATATATCTAAAAGTACACTGATCTAAACTAGTGACAATGATTAATACTATAACTAATTAACAAATAGGTAATAATCTTAAAAGTATTTCTTATAATCTATTAATTTCCTGTTAGGCCGCATAGATCGAGAGGGTGTGGGTGGTGGCGCTGATACTACGTCAACGTTGTGACCAATGGCACTTGGGGACTGATTCCCCTCAGGCACTTGCACCAGAATTTCACCCTGCACTGCTGGCGGCTGCGGTGTTGCGCCAGTTTCGGCCGCCATTCCCTCACCCTCAATTGCCTCACAATCGACCCATTCTTCCCCGTCAGCAACATCAGTGACGCGTCCCGGTATCGGGTCGCAGGGTACGGTTACTTCATTAGTTCCACCAGTAGTACTAGTGTTTGCTGTCTCTGGTGATGAAAACCGATGTGACACCGTATCACCTTCAATTAAGTTTGAGGTGTCATTGTTACCCTTAAATTTCATAATTTGATCAACATGCCTAATGCACTGATGATCCAAATTTTTTATATAAATACCATACATTTTATTGCCCATTCTATGTTTTATTACCCCTAATTGCCAAGTTTCCTTCCGTGCGCTGTACCATCGGGTCCAAACGACATCACCGACCGCAAATTGTCTTTTACCGCCTTCTACTGACGAATGAGCCGATGTTATTGATTTTGAGGGTAAGACTAAATCCAGACGAGACCGCAGGTTTCTACCAAACATTAACTTAGCTGGCGTTTCCCCAGTGGTACAGTGCACAGCATTCCTATAATTGAACAAGTACCCTAATAACAACTCATTTATTTTAACCGGAGGTAAATTATCATTAAGAATACATTTTAACATTTTTTTACACGTTCTGACCGAATTTTCAGCCTGACCATTACTGGGCGGGTGATAAATGGGTGACGTCAAGTATTTAATGCCATTCGAACCACAAAATGTTTTGAACTCTACGGAATTAATTTTAACATCGTTATCAGATACCAATAAGTTAGGTATACCGAAGGTTGAAAATAGTTCTTTTAGTTTCGCTATAAGGGCTTTGGTTGTGGTTCCATTATTCATGAATTTGCACTCTACCCACTTACTGTATGAATCGACAACTACAACATATACCCTCTGTCCTACGGTCATATAGTCTATGTGCACGCGCTGCCAAGGTGCGGTGGCGGCGGGCCACGGGGCGGGGGTGTCACGCGGGGGCGCGGGGCGCACGCTGACGCATGTTGTACAAGACCCTATCCAACGCTCGATGTCGTTGTCGATGCCGGGCCACCACATTCTACTTCGTGCATTACTCTTGGTTTTAATAATACCTAAATGCGTATCGTGTAATTCACGTAACATTTTTTTCCTAAGTGACGTTGGAATAACAATTCTATGTCCTCTAAAAAGGCACTTATTCTCACTTTGCAAATCAGCTTTGCATTGGAAAAAGGGTAAAACATTTTTACACGCTATTTTACGCGGCCAGCCTTTTTGCATATACTTAATAACTGTTTGTATTACCGTATCATGTTCCGTAGCCTGTGTTATTTCGCGTATCGTGGTAGCGGGTGAATCTTCGTTTAAAAACTTAAGCGCGTAAAAATGATCCACGTTATTGTCGGACTTTTCTGACTTACGCGAGTCCTCTAAAGGCGCGCGTGAAAAATAATCAGCTACTAGGTTATTTTCGCCTGATACATATTGTACTACGTAATTATAAGCCGATAATGTTATAGCGTACCTTTGAAGTCTTAGCGCTGTCGTAACCGGTATGCCTGTCTTATTATTAAATATTGAAACCAAAGGCCTATGGTCTGTTTTTAAAATGAAAGGCTCACTACGTCCGTACAAGTACTGGTGGAACTTTTTGACTCCGAATATGATAGCTGTCGCTTCCTTTTGTATCTGGCTATAGTTCCGCTCGCTGGACGTGAGCGATCGAGACGCATACGCAAGGGGTCGCTCGTGTGCGTCGTCCTCTCCGCGTTGTGACAGTACGGCACCCAGCCCGGCTGGGCCCGCGTCCACTGTCAACACGAGCTGGGCGTCCGGTTCAAAATGCGCTAATACACGCTCTGATGCTAATTCACGGCGCACTGCCTCCATCGCTTGTCGCTGCCTATTTCCCCACTCCCAGGGGGCGTCGCTTCGTAACAACTCGTGCAGAGGACTTAACAATGAAGAAGCGTTTGGAATAAAATTCCTATAGTAATTAACGACCCCAAGGAATCTTTTAACTTCGGTTACGTTTGTTGGCTCGGGCGCGCTCAGTATAGCCTTAACTTTGTCTGGACTAGTCCTCAGGCCGGCTTTGCTGATCACGTACCCTAAATAAAGTACGCTTTTTTTTAAAAATTCACACTTCTCTTTTTGAAGACGCAACCCGGCATCGTTTAATCTACATAAGACTTCCGTTAATCTTTTAACATGCGTACTTCTATCGGGTCCCGTAACACAAATGTCATCGAGCCAGACGCTGACTCCGTCTATCCCGGCTAAAAGTGTCTCCATGGATTTTTGAAAAATCGCCGGTGCGTTAGCTAGACCGTAAACCAAACGAGTATATTTAAACAAGCCCTTATGCGTATTAATTGCCGTCAATTCCTGTGAGGGCTCATCTAAAATAAATTGATTATACGCATTTTTTAAATCGATTTTACTGTATAGTTGCCCACCTCCAATCTTAGCAAAAACCTCTTCAATTCTCGGTAGAGGGTATTTTTCAATGACGAGGTCTTTGTTAAGAGTTACCGAAAAATCTCCCGCAATTCTCACTTTTCCGTTCTCTTTTAATACCGGAACTATCGGAGTGGCATATTGAGCATGATCTATAGACTTTAAAATACCTAAACTTACTAATCGTTGTAATTCTTGTTCTACCTTTAGTTTTAGCGCGAATGGAACAGTACGGGGCTTAAAAAATTTTGGAGTGGAGTTTTCCCTTAATTGTAGACTAACTTTAAATTTATTAAATGAACCCAACTCATCCCGCCACAGATCTGGAAACTTCTCCGCTAATTCTCGTGTATTACAATCGCTATTAACAATACTATTGGAACATTCTAATGATTTAATGTTGGTAGTTATAATTAAATTGTAGGCGGACATAAAATCTCTGCCTAATAATGGTGGACCTCCATTTTTGACAATGTAAATTTTGATATTTTTGTGTATGTTATTGTATTTTGCTTTGATCATTATAAATCCCCGTGGTGAGATTTTATGTCCGTCATAAAGACACATCTTTACATTACACTTTTGTAGCTGATAACCCGAGAACTTTTTTTTATACAACGATTCCGATATAACGCTACTACCAGATCCTGAGTCTAGTTCCATTTGAACTAATTGATCGCCCAATATGACGTCAATTACGAAAGGCTTGTCAGACACGTACCTTATGTTAAAATTTTGGCACTCTTCACAACGCTCGTTATTTGGCTGTTTGTCACTGCACTCTTCCTTAGAGTCAATATGATAAACACGCGATGTTTTTTTGTTACCGCACATTCTTTTTAAATGGCCCTTTACACCACACTTTTGACACTTGTAGCCTTTAAAACGACACTTAGTATCACTGTGATTCGTCATGCCGCAAATTGTGCAGCGCTCCTCAAGGCGGCTAGTAGCCGCGTCCGCGCCGCCACTGCCCACGTGCGCCCTGCTGCCGTTGCCGGCGGCCGCGCCGCGGCCGCTGCTGGTTCGGCCTTGGAATCTCGCGCGGTATACTGGTTCCTCCTTAATGGACACAGCTTCGGCTAACATGGTCTTCGCCTCTTTAGCACATGCTACCTGTTCTGCCAATTCAATAGCCCGCGATAACGTGAGTGTCGACGGGCTCTGCTCGAACAGTTTGTCACGCTCTGGACCTGCACTCAGGCCAAGGACGAAACGATCTCTTAGATTCGTTTCTAGAGCGGTGCCGAAGTCGCAATACGTTGCCAAACCTCTTAATCGCGCCGCCCATTCTCCTATAGGTTCGCCTGGTTGTCTGCTCGCACTATGGAAGTTCGCCTTGTCGACGAAGGTACACCTTTTTGGTTTGAAGTGGCCATCGAGTAATCCAACTAATTCCGTATAACTCAGGGCTTCCAATTCATTTGGAAACGCGAGGTTAAGCACTAACCGGTACGTTTCTTCAGTTAGGTGGCACAATAATATTCCACTGCATTTTGTATCTTCTACGTTATTGATTTTTAAAAACTGTGTTAATTTTCCTTTGTAGATTTTCCAGTCGCTGCTTTTATGGTCAAAAATATGCAACTGACCTAAAAACGCGGACATTTTTATAAAAGTGGGTAAGTGCCCGCCTCGTCGCCAATGATATGTAGGTGCGTAAGCAATGAAACGACAGTACTTCGGAAATGCTGGTTTATTACTGGCCCACCGCTACCGCGCCGCCGCGCTCACGGCTGCGTACGCGATAAACGTAGGTACCTACATATATGTCAGGACGTCTAGGCTGAAATGATGATATGGGCAGTAAAACGATTAAGTACGATTTTCAAACTCAAATTCTTTGTTTCCGTGGGTACAGCAGCAATGTGATAATATGAGCTTTTTGCTCGATCTGACATTGAATCTATGACTCCAGGCTCAACAGCCGCTCTTGCAAAACGAGACCAACAGGCCAGTTATCGTGGACCCTAAACACCCTTAAAACTTTATGTCAATATACAACCACTTCGCAAACAACTCGGAAAAACGAGCAAATAACAATTACATAAGTACGCGAATATCATTCAACTTATCATAACAACAAAATAAATAAATATATATAGTAATACGAAAAGTAAGAGATACTCTAGCGGGGAAACTTCTTACTTCTTTTATTCATAGTTAACAAAACTTTCGCTAACTTATTTCCATTTGCTTGTTGAAGTGACAGAGGAAAAGTTACAAACTGGCAATTACATATAATCCTCATAGTTAGCTGGATAGACGTAGTGAATCTAGTTAGCTTTGGTTCCTATAAACGATGTATACACAGTGGAATTTAGTCATCTTGAAACGGTAACCAACTTTATCGATCCTCTAACTTAAACACAACATAAAAACATTCTTCTTCAGCCTATAGAGGTCCATTGCTGGACAAAGGAATCCCCCAAGGCTTTCATTACATTGGAGGGTTTGCCATAATATAATATTATCACGCTGTTCAAGGAGACCGACCCAGATGACGTACCAACATTTGTGGCGAAGGAACTGCACAAGCTGCCACCCGTCACTTTCGACCACGTTGACGTAACAAGCCTTCTGAAGGATATTGTCTTTCTCAAGGAACGTCTCGCGGATGTCTTAGCGAAGTTAGATGATTCCCAAAACACCGTCATCGTTTTGCGTAAGGAATTCAGCGAGTTGCGCAATAGTGTAGCGGTAACTAGGTCATCAGTCGATGCATCTAACGTAAACATGTGTCGCGGAGCTGGCCTCGATGTATCGCCGTCAAATTCCGCGTCAGCAGTTTCGTCGCCAGCGCACCCGTCGTTTGCTGAGCTTGCAAAGTGCCCTGCCCGCGTGTCCCACAGCCACGCACCTGTCATCGCAGCTCCTCCACGCAGCGTCGCCCGGACCCCTCGCCCCGTCTCGCTGCACGTGTCTGCAGCTCTAGCGAAGCCTCCGCAAAAGGAATCCGCTAGCTTCACAGCGAGTGTCTCAGACATTCCGAAAAAGAAGCCTATACCAGATCAGTCGCCGAATAGGGCTAATGATGAGGGTTTCGTGACGGTGCAAAGGAGGAAGCGCCGAACGCGAACCAACAAGAACCGTTGCGGCAAAGCTCCTGCGGGGACGGAAGCTAACTTGCGTGCCGCAGAGCCGAACACACCGGTGTATATCTCACGCCTACACTACACCACTAAGGCGGAGGACATCGTGGAGTATATACGCCAGAAGACAAGATACTCACCGAGGGTACAGTTCCTGGAGTCGCGCCGCAACGTCAACTTCAAGGCTTTCGTGGTCCGCATACCGAATTGTTTTCTGCCCATCGTGATGGAAGAGAACTTCTGGCCGCAAGACGTAGTTTTCCGTCGCTTCCGCGGACAAATACCACAGAACAGCATAAGAACATGCTAGTAGTAGCGAAGCACTATTTTATAATATAAATATATGTATGTTTAGGTTAAGGTAATTATGTATGGGCCTGCGTCGCGTGAAATAAACAAATAAATAATCCCCACGCTTGGCAGGCTGGTTGGGCATCGCAGTAATTTGGTATTCCACAGGAAAAGCGCTCGCTGCTGCCCGCTTCCCTGGTGAGAGTTCCCTTAGCCGCCTTTTACGATATCCACGGGAGGGTATATGGGTTGGTACTATTCTATGCCTGGTACCACACGGGCAAAATCTACAGAACGGTTATCGATTAAATTTGGCACACAGATAGTTTATACACTTACACAGATAGTTGTTGACAGTTACGTGTACCTGGGACAAACCACAGTGTCTCAAGACAAAAGTCTTCGACCAGTGTGTGTTGCCAGTGATGACTTATGGAATTGAGACGTGGTCGCTAACAATGGGCCTTGTAGGAAGGCTCAAAGTCACTCAAAGGGCAATGGAGAGGGCTATGCTTGGGGTTTCACTGCGCGATCGAATCAGGAATGAGGAGATCTGCCGAAGAACGAGAGTTACTGACATAGCCCGAAGAATTGCAACACTAAAGTGGCAGTGGGCTGGACACATTGCCCGTAGGACCGATGCCCGATGGGGCCGACGGGTTCTCGAGTGGCGACCACGCACCGGAAGACGTAGCGTGGGTAGGCCCCCGACAAAGTGGACCGACGACCTGGTGAAGGTCGCGGGAAACCGCTGGATGCGGAAGGCGCAGGACCGGACGTCGTGGAGAACCTTGGGGGAGGCCTATGTCCAGCAGTCGACGTCATTCGGCTGAAATGATGATGATAATGATGATAGTTTATAGCCAGATTTATCATATAGAAGTTTTCGTGGGTGTCCCACGGGAGGATATGAGTTGGTACTGTTCTAAGCCCGGTACCACACGGATTAAAAACTACTATTACTAACACATACATACATTACGACAATATTTTTCGAATATACCAACTAATGGGTTAGCAATATGCTTCAAATTGAAAGAGTATTTGGGATTGATAGTATGTGAGAAAACTTAGCCCAACAACTTTGAATAACAGAATAAAAGTTCGAACTAGGCCCGAGATTTACTAAGAAAGAATACAACATCAAAAACAACTCACAAAAGTACCAAGTTTCCGGTTTTGAACCCACAACTTTCTACCCAACAAACGTTCCCATACCTAAACCTTTCCACCGCAGTAAACTTCTGCTTATTTAATTAGAATTAATTAAGAAGTACTGGCTAACGTTTTGATAACTAATTCTGTACGCGTCCTGCGTCCGGAGAAATGCGCAGTAACAGAGGTACCTACATTTTTAGTAGGAACGGACGACAGCTGCAGGTCCTACCTGAAACTGCCAATTAATATTTCCAATCAACCTTGGGTCTTAATGCTTTAGAGGTAAGATTGAAAATCTAATTAACAAATCTCACACATTGTAGAAATTACATGTGCTGTAGTTTGTACCTATCATATTAATGTAATCAATTTGAATGTAATGTAAAAGATTAATAAATAGAAGGATATCGCTTATCCATCTATTTTAAATATTATTTATCGGGCTAGTCTCAGGAACTGCTTGTTCTAAAGGAAGGGATATTATTATGTTGGATAGTATATGTTTATATTTATCGAGGAAGGCTTTAGGCTATACAACATCACGCTGCGAACAATAGTGTCACGTAGCAAAATATAGCAGCAGGCGACATCTCGTGGACTAGGGCTGAACTCGGGTCACATATTTTACATCGAGCCAAGAGATGGCGTTGCCCGAAAGGACGGTCGTTAATATAATAAATAAATTTAAATAAAGAACGACCGGGTTAAATAATATAATATAAAAGAAGGACTTAAAATAAAGATATTAAAAAATTAAGAACCAACTCATGAGTCTGAGTTAAAAATACAAGTCGCGGAACGCACGGGGCTATGGTTCAGGAAAAGACAATTGGGAGCGGTCGGTCGGAATAGAGAGAAAAGAGCGACCGAAGCTTGCGTGGTGTCGCAAGTTCTTTGGTGGAAATAGCCGGTACCCAAGGCTGGCGTTTGGTGCAATAAGCCCCATGGGGCGGTGCATATGAAGTCTGGCTCATCTCTCTGTGAGTATTCATTTCTGTACCCGGAATATTTTCTCCACGTGTTTTCTTGTTCTGTATTAGGTACTGAATTAGGTTAAATGTTGTTCTAGATTTGGCTCTATTGGCGGGCCTAGGGTGGGAACCCGTTTTGGGAGGCGTCGCGTCATAATATAACTTTGGTGGCCTTGATTCCCATTGGATCAGGCTTGTTGGAGTGGATGTGGCTGAACCCTGATGGTACGGCACATCGAGTTCTCTTTCGACGACGACTAGACAGGTATAAGCTGTCATGATTATTTTGCTCCTGGTGTTCCCGAGATACCTAATCCCGCAGGCCGCGTTCAACCGTGCATTAATCTGACACCCGTCAGTTAGTGAAGCCAAGGGTCTTTGTACCGCAATCTAGAAGAGTAATCCAGTAACGTAATCTAGAAGTGTAATCTGGAGGCGTAATCCAGAGGCGTTAGGCAGAAGAGCTAATCTGAAACGTAGACTCCCTGTCCTTGTTTCTTTGTTTTGTTGTATCTAGTGATTGAGAGTGGGTTTCTGACAGGTTGCATTTAAGTAGGCTATTGGCTTGATATTGTGTGCATAACCTGAGATACTTTGGTAACGACTGAGCCGTGATCACAACGGTTCACCTCACGAATCCTCGTCAAGCGACCCTGAGCTTGCTGAATTGTCTCATGCGGATTCCCTGTCCCACTCCGACCCGAGACGGAGTGAGTCAGGAAATCGTCTATGTAAGTTAGGTGTTTGTTTTGTCATATATTTATGACACAGGGTAATTATAAAATAAATTTGTAATTGTATCCATTTATTGTTTTATTTAATGCTTCTAGCTACCAAGCATTTATTTACATGACTAAATTTACTGTAACTGCCGGGTAAGGGTGGAGTAAGACACCCCTTTCTTTTTTTTAAAGCGTTACAATTGAAGCGAAGAATCAGTGGAAAATGTGGAAAAAACGGGGAAAATTATTCTATCTATCTACACAATAAAAAAAATATTCTCTATATTTGAAGGCTTCTGTTGCCTGAGCGACGTAATTGTCCAAAAAATATTATGATATTAATCTCGATCATAATAACAGAAATTGTCCCGAAGCGTCAGACGAAGTGTACAACACCTAGTCCTTACATAATTGAATTGAATATTAAAATTGTTTTTATTAAATTTTATTATGTATCTAAGACTCTGAAATGTATGTGTACTTTCTGCCGCATTAGGTTAAGCTACCTGGAATGGAAGAAAAATGTGAATAAATAAATAATAATTGATGGATGATATTTTAAATATGAAAGTAAGTTTGTTTGTTTTATCCGCTTTTACGCAAAAAATACTAAACAAATTTAGATGGAATTTGGCACACAGATGGTTTATAATCAGAAATAATACATAGGATACTTTTTATCCCAAAATCTACATGGGTTGGAAACTTACACGGATAAAACCGCAGGACGCAAGCTCGTTACTTTATGTTATTGAAAAAGTCTGCTTAACAACGGAAATAACGCAATATTTATAATTATTTTTTTGATTTTCATGCCTTGGACAGATCCCATGTCTAAATATGAAAATCAAAAAATAATTAGTCCGTCTTACAGATAATAAAAAAAATAAGACACGTATTTTTTATTTTGTCGAAATTACCATAAAACTACTAAGAAAAGCGTATTAAAGTTACGAAGTAGAGGCTAATTACGCGACGCCGTGGTACAAATTATACCACGCCATGCGACATTTTAAATCAATATATCTTCCTAAGTATTTGAATGAAAGAAAAAATAAGAAATACGTGTTCAATATTTTTTATAAATCTATCTGATGGACATTAAATTATATTATAGGATACAACCCAATTTGGAAGTACATTGCTGGTTCATTGCTTCATAGGTTGGAAAAAATTGTTTGCCCAACAACATAAACTACGCAATGAATGTTGTTGAACTGTCACACTGGTACCCATTGCTACTGATAGTTTGTTACACAATTACCCTGCCGTACAGCTATTATGTCCCTCTGTTTTAGTTGCGCAACTACAATTCTACAGCTGCAAAATAAATATAGGTATCGTTTTTCTTTATATTGGCTCACTGCCAGGTCCGTTTAGCTTAAAAAGTGGGAAGTGCGCTCATTAGTTCATATACGAACAGATGTCGGCTGACCTGCTTGTATGTAATACACCATATTCATATAATTATGTTATGGTATTGTGTATCATTGGATATGTTATAAAGCTTAATTACCGTCGTTTTCATGCCTTCAGATTTTATACCCAAATATCAACGTTATTTTAACAGGAATTAAGTTGATTTTAAAGGAATATATTAGTAAATTTTTCAATACTGCCCACTATTGATAATTTTGCGCAAGTCATGGTGGCCTAGTGGTTAAAACACCAGCATCTCAAATATGGGTGTGCGGGTTCGATGTCAGGTCAGGCAAGTACCAATGTAACTTAGTATATCTTGGACACCAATGACTGATTAAAAGGTGAAGCAAAATATCTTGACGAAAGCTGGGCTTTAAGTCTGAAATCGCCAACCCGCTTATAGCAAGCGTGGTGTTTACGCGAGATAAGACCTGTGCCCAGCAGTGGGACGATGAAAAGGTTGATGATGAAATGATGATGATTGATAAATTTATACATAGAACGTTGAAGTAAATTCAGCGGACCAAGAACTTATCCCATTACTAAAAATATATTATATGTTATTCTAATTGCTTTCATATATTCAACAAAGTTGGTTCAAAACTAGTAGACACGTTAAATTTGGTTAAAGTTTATTCACGTCTTGATCAAACAGGCTATTGTTTCCTAACTACCTAATATTGTGGACCATGAATCATTCATGATAGTGGGGCCAATCAGAATACGAATCATTTTGTAGGATATTGATAACCTATTACTTCACATGTTCGATAAGTGTGTCTGCTGAACAACGTAAACTACGTAATGTAAATGTAACATATTGCAATTGATGATTTGTTACGCAATCACCCCACAGATTAAAAATGAAGATAAGATTTTTTTATTTGCTTAAACATGTCTGTGTATATACATAAAAATTCATACAAGGTGAAAAATAATAATAAGTTCAAACATGTTTGTCGCTATACGACGTGCAAAATAATAGAATTATACAATCAATTAAAAAAACCCATATTAAAAATTGACAGATTTATTTACTAAGTATTATTAAAATTATAAACTAAATCAACATTATCATTATATAAGTCACATAAAATTAATCTAATTAATTATATTTTATTTCGAAACAAGTCTATTTTCATTAAGGAAATCATTAATACTATAATATGCCCTTCAAAATAGTACGAAGTTTACTCTTTATTACATAGAGGTAGTTTTCTTCATTTTGGGTACTTTATTATAGATGACTAGCTTTATTATAGATAACAATATACTTTTGAATAACAATTTGTTGATGAATAAAAAATGTTGTTCCGCAGAAAGACAGTACGCGCCAGTGCAACCCAACTGTGATATAATGTTGAGAACAATAGGGTATTTGACTAAATAAACTAATTAGTCCGTCAGTCAGATTCCAAAAAATACCAGACATGTATTTTTTCTTTTTTCATATAAACAAAAAACGAAGACAACACAGTGCGTTGAAAACTCGTGTGACGTCACTGCACGCTACACTTTTTAGCGACCAGTGACGTTACCTGCCACCACTCCTGATCTTTGATGACTTTTATATCTGACAATTTTTATTGATTTGATAAAACAAAATATACGTATCCAATATTTTTCTATAATCTGAATGACGGAATAAATAAAATCAAGTTTTTTTACCCAGGAAACATCCCTATTGTCGATTTTTAAGCGACGATAAATCGATATTGAATTTCATGCGTATTTCAGTTTAGTTACAATTTGAAATAAAATGAAACCATAAAGGAAAAGGCAGAGCTCGGTCTGAAATTCTGAAAGTCTGAATTTCAAATGTTCGGCATTTTAAAAAGTCAAAGAAAATTCATTGTGAAATTAGCGGATAGAATTTTAGAATTCCTTGAAAATAGAAGGCAGGAATAATTTACATTTGATAATTTTCTATGAAATTATTTAGCTTTTTATATAATTTAAACGAAAATTTGGCTATTTTATTTCTACACTCAATAAAGATGTTATTTTTCCTCTCAACGTAATCCCTTAATCCTATTCTACAGCATCTATGAACAGACCACCAAACCGTTCAAACCTACAACAACCCGAAAACATCTAACACATAAATCTTATTGAATCAATTACGCTAATTAAGCCCAGCGTGCATAATTTTAAGGGGTATAAACATCAAAACGCGTTAGATCCAAGTTCCCAGCCAGGTGAGTGAACACAAATGCCTTTGATCGGGTTGACTGGCTTGTACTGTAGTGGCTCAGCTCTTTCACTCGGAACGTATCCGCGTTTGTGTAATCAAGCTCCAGGAGTTGCATACTTTATTTTGGTCGGGGTGTGAAAAATGGAACACGAAACGTATGGTGTGTTACAAAAGACATGGCCGATGTGTTTTGTGGTGTCGAGTCTAACAAAATCTAACGCAAGTGATTAGGTTTTCTAAGAATACTAGCGTAGGTAAACATACATTATTTCTAGTAATTCCATCATCATCATCATCTCAGCGTTAATCCCAGTCATATCCGAAGCTTTTTCAGCTTTGGAGTCTGGGGTCCGCTTTACCAGTCTAACTGCTGATTTTGGTTAAACTTCGATATTTTCCGTGAAGCGACTGCCGTCTGACCTCAGAACCCGAAGGCAATAACGAAGCACTACGGTTACACCAATTGTTAGACTTTTGAGGGCTCCAACAACCCGTAACGACTGCCATTAGATGGTCGTATGGCAACCGGGACCAACGGCTTAACGTGCTTTCCGAGGCACAACCAGACCTACTTTTTTTTTATTAAATTACTAGCTTTCTGTCCGCGGCTACGCCCGCGTGGAGTTCGGTTATATCGCGCTTTTTAGATTTCCCTCGGGAACATCAAAGTTTATCCGGGATAAAAGATAGCCTATGTTCTTTCTCAGGGTCTAAAGATTGTCTGTGCCAAATTTCATCAAAATCGGTTGAGCGGTTTAAGCGGGAAAGCGTAACAGACAGACAGACAGACAGACAGACAGACAGACAGAGTTACTTTCGCATTTATAATATTAGTATGGATAACGAATTGTTTTCGAAAAATTGATGTTATTTCAAAATAAAGAATAATAATAATATTATTGATCTTTCCTTTCATACTTTTTAATTTTTTTTATTTTTATTTTATTTTATTTTGGCATCAAACAGTCATATACAAACAATTAGTTATAAATACAAGTGGTTTCTTATAATAGACCTATAGTGCCGACAATGTTATATAAATGTTAAAATAATGCAAAACTTCTTATAAGGAAAGACGACGGTTAGACTTAAATATGTTTGGGTACATAACATTTTTGCATCAAAAAATGACTTCAGTGAAACATATGCTTATTAGTTAGAAAGGACGTAAACTGGCAAAAAAGATAAGTTTTGATTAGGTGAAATATTTACTTTTTAGCTTTAATTTTAGGTTATTAAGAGAAATGTTAAAAAGATCTATTTCTGTAAATTCTCTATTATAGTTGTTAGTGGAACGGTATAAGAATGAGTTACGAGTGTATGTTTTAGTTAGTTGAGGAGGAACGAAAAGTGGTTTTATACGTGAGGGGCGTACGGGTAGACGAGCATGTGCTTTTAGGGATATTTTACCAAGTAATGATGGTGAATCGGTTAACGAGGTCAAAATTTTGAACAACTGAATAATGTCGAATGTATCACGTCTGTTGCGAAGGCTTATCAGTTTATGCCTACGCAATGCATCTTCGTATTCGGTCTCATAAATATTATTCCGATAATTTAGTGATTTTAAAAACTTTTTTGTATCTTTTCTATTCTATCGATGTGTACTTTAAAACATGGACTCCACACAGTGCTACAAAAGTCTAAAATAGAGCGGACAAAAGAAAAATAAAGAATTTTTAAAGTCGTAATATTTTTGAAAGGTTTACTGATTCTCAAAATAAAACCAAGGCTGCGAAAAGCGGAGCCGACGATGTGATCGATGTGATTGGTAAATGTTAATTTGGAGTCCATAATGAGACCTAGGTCCCGAATGGTGAAAACTCTTTTAAGGATTGAGCCATTTATGGTGTAGTCGAAATTGAGAGGGTGAGTTTTCCGGGTATATGACATTATGAAACATTTATCTATGTTGAGATACAGTTGGTTTGTTGTACAGTAGTTATGCAAGTTTAATAAATCGCTTTGTAGTTTAGCGCAATCTGCGAGACATTCAACCACTCTGAATATTTTTGTGTCGTCAGCGTAAAGTAAATGGTTACTATGGTCAAATAGAGTCAGTCATAGTTCTCTGTATGAGAGGAGACCTGTGTCCAGCAGTGGGACGATAAAAAAAAAAAACAAGGTTGATGATGATGATGATGATGGTCAAATATAGATCCTATGTAATTAATGTAAAGGTTAAAGAGCAATGGTCCAATATGGGAACCTTGGGGAACTCCAGAGGGAACAGGGAGGAATTGAGATGAGTAACCTTTAACACAGACCGCCTGACTTCGATTTTTTATATAAGATTGGATCCATCGCAGTAAGTTTCCGTGTACTCCGGCAAACGCTAATTTTTCAATAAGCATATCGTGATTAATTTTATCGAACGCCTTCGAAAAGTCAGTGTACACGACATCGACTTGTTGATTTTTATCCATGGCTTGCACTAGAAATTCCGAAAAATCCAGCATATTACTATCCACGCTACGATGTTTGATGAAACCGTGCTGGTGCTGAGAAATGTGATTACGAAGAGCTAGTGAAACCTGAGATGTTACTATTTTTTCTAATATTTTTCCAAGAACACATAATTTTGAAATTGGTCTGTATTCTGTTACAATATCTTTTTTATTGTTTTTGGGTATAGGGGTTATAATTGATTGTTTCCATTTTGTAGGAAATACTCCAGTTTTAATAGATGTACGAAATATAATGGTTATTGGTCTTGCAAGAACCTCAGCGCACCGAGATATGAAAATTGGGTGAATGTCATCGGATCCCGCACCTTTTTTCGTATTGACATTTTTTAATTCTTTTAATACTTGTTTATAAGTGAGGTTGATTGTGCCTATATCTACAGTTGAAGATGAGTTACAGCTGTGAGGGTAGGATTGAGAGGTGACTGAAACAAAAACTGAATTAAAATAATGATTAAAGGCATCACAAATCTCCTCACCAGTAGAGAGAATCTGACCTTTGTACATCATCTTTTCTGGTATGGTATTAGATGCATTTTTTGATTTGACAAATGACCAAAACGAATTAGGGTCTTTCTTTATATTGTCTTCAGAATACTTAATAAAATTACGATAGCAATCATTAGACATTTTTTTAAATCTACTCCGCAGTAACGAGAACGTATGGTAATCCTGAAGGTTGCCGTAAGCTTTCCATTTATGGTGAAACTTGCTTTTCTCTTTAGATAATTTAATAAGTGGTTTTGTATACCAAGGTGGATACTTTTCTCTAAAATTTAAATTGCACAAATTCGTCTACAATATTTTCGAGAACACTATAGAAATAATCAACCATCGAATCGACATGGGTCATACTTGAAAAAATATTATTATACTGTAATAACGATGAGAAATTCATAAAATCGGCGGTGAGGCTGACTAATTTATCACTGTTAGTGTGTATATCCATGTAATTTGAGTTATGATTGCAAGACCAATGTGCATGGGTGACATTAAAGTCTCCGAGTATAAGAAATTTATCATTATGTTTCGCAGCTTCTTTCTTTGCGATTTGGTTAACAAATTGTAGATGTGTACCACGCATCAGCCTATCACACGGATTTTTTAAATACATTTTTTTTTTTTTTTTTTTTTTAACACTGGCAACTTACTTTTACCCCCACTACCCCCACTCTGCTGCTGCTGCCGGTTCGAACGGTCGGCGCGATCTGCTCCTCATTATGTGTTTCCGTGCCGAAGCCTACGCACGTCATTGGGAAAGAACCCTGCCGCACCATTATTTGAATTTGAACATGGGGAAGAAATGGAAGTACGAGGACTCTGAAGAAATCATTAGGTGAAAAATTAGGAGGTTAAATGAAAAACTTAAGAAACGAATTATTTATTCTGATGAAGATACAGATCGTAAGTGATCGTAGTGAGTGAAGTGATCGTGAGTGATTGATATTCATTCAATTATTGCGTTATTTCCTAATTTTGGCTCTTAACATTCCAAGATGCGAACAACTGCCGTTTATACTTAATTAGTATGAATAACTGGGTTGTATCCATCCACTTTTATTATAAACTGATGCGTAACTGCCAATACTCTGGGCTTTTACCCTCAAAGATGCGAACAACTGCCGTTTATACTTATTTAGTATGAATAACTGGGTTGTATCCATCCACTTTTATTATAAACTGATGCGTAACTGCCAATACTCTGGGCTTTTACCGTCAAAGATGCGAACAACTACCGTTTATACTTATTTAGTATGAATAACTGGGTTGTATCCATCCACTTTTATTATAAACTGATGCGTAACTGCCAATACTCTGGGCTTTTACCCTCAAAGATGCGAACAACTGCCGTTTATACTTATTTAGTATGAATAACTGGGTTGTATCCATCCACTTTTATTATAAACTGATGCGTAACTGCCATTACTCTGGGCTTTTACCTTCAAAGTTTTTACAAGAACTTTTCGTTCTTGCTGGCTGCTCATACCAACTCGAAACCGAAGCTGCAGTGGCTGGCGTGGAGACTGTTCCTGACCCGCCGCCAATGCAAGATACTGACGCTGATGGCTTGACGGGTGCAGTCGAAGACGCCGTCCTGGACACTGACATCCTAGCGTTGCTAGGTGAAGCGCCAGAACCGGAGACTAAACTTCAAACCCCTGCATCAAAAGCAGCGGGCAAGCAGTATGCACGGAAGAGTCAGCCCGGCCACCGCCAGCACCAGCAGCAGAGCAGCCGGGCCCCGCCACCACCGCCGCGCAGAGCAGCTCGCGAGCGCTTACCGCCGCCGCACGCCTCACCGCCAGCACCAGCAGCAGAGCAGCCGGGCCCCGCCACCACCGCCGCGCAGAGCAGCCCGCGAGCGCTCACCGCCGCCGCACGCCTCACCGCCGCGTCGTGGCAGAAACGTCCAAGCTCGCCGCTAACGCAAAAAGAGGTACTGTACGCAGGACGTTTACGTTTTTTCTCACAAAGGTGGGCGAACATTACAAATGATCCTATTGTCTTATTATGGGCCGAAGGCTACACTATTCTTTTCAATAACCCACCAGTCCAGAGTAACAGTATTGTTTCATATACAAAATCACCCCAAGAGGCCGCAGATTTTCAAAAATCTTTAATTAAATTACTTAAAATTGGGGCAATTCGTAAATGTACTTACGAAAACTCAATTTGTATCTGGTGTATTCTTAGTACCGAAACTTAACGGAGAAAAAAGATTTATACTACATCTGCAAGGAGGTCAAGGAATAACTAACAAAGGAATATTTTTTCCCAAAAATTGCTAATTGTTGGTACCACCTCTATTAAATCCGGAGGCTAAAACCGCATTGACGGAACTCTTAAAAACGGGATTTCTCGCTTATGTATAGGCAGAAATAAATAGGTACTGCACTCGCAGCGTTAGCTCCGGTTATTGAAGTCTAATTTCGAAAACTTCAACCAAAATGGGAAAGAAATTTGTTATTTCATCCATAAGTACCGGTCTTCGAGATACCCTCGTAAATTCATGCACAGATAAATATTTTTTTGGCGACGTTATGTCCGAAAAAGTAAAACATGCCAATAATGTGCAAAAATCGGCAGAGGCCCGTAAGGTTACGCAAAAGACACAAAAATCAACTTAAACTAATAGTTACAAAAAATAAAAACCTAAACAGGAAAGTCATTTTAAGATAGAAGATTATCGCACTGCCTCAAAATTAATAACACCAAACTGTTTCATGGCATCTATCGATTTAAAAGACGCTTATTTTTTAATCAATGTTACTAAATCACATCGAAAATACTTGCGTTTCAAATCACGCACTTATCAAAACTCTCACCGGTGATTGTACGAATTCACTTGCCTCCCATTTGGTTTATGTACTTGTTACTAGTTATGTACAGGTTATGTACAGCACCATACGTTTTTACTAAATTACTTAAACCCGTAATAGAATACTTACGAAATAAAGATTACATATTCGCTATATATTTAAACGATATCCTTTGTTTCGGCCAATCATATAAAGAATGTAACGATAACGTTAATTACACAATGAAAGTTTTGACAGATCTAGGTTTTATAATCAACACAGAAAAAAGTTCACTTACCCCAAAACAACAATGCAAATTTTTAGGTTTTATTTACGATTCAAAACTTATGACACTATACCTTCCTGACAAAAAGAACAGAAAAGGACACACAAACGAAAATGCAAACTTCGCAATTTTGCTAGAATAAATTGGTCTGCCGGTTTGTATTGCCCTGCGGTTCAATATTCTGGGTTATACACAAAATTGTTTGAACGTCACAAGTACCTGTGTTTACAAAATAATGACAGTTATTCAACAAGAACAAATTATTCACCTACCCAGTAATTTTAAAAATTGCAAGATGATTTTTGTTTGTGGTTAAATCACATTGATAGTGCTTGTTCGCCTTTTAGATTTAATCAATTTAGTTTCGAAATATTTTCCGATTCGAGTTTAACTGGCTGGGGCGCTTTTTGTAATAATAAGGAAGCGTCCGGTTATTGGAAAAAATGACGAATCTTGTTCACACATAAATGAATTAGAATTAAAAGCTGTTTTCCTCGCACTTAAGGTTTTTGCAAAGGATCTTTATAATGTAAGTAGACATTTTATTGAGAATCGACAATACAACGGCTATTTGTTGCATCCACCGTATGGGAAACGTGCAGTACCCACATTTAAACAATGTATCCAGAGAAATCTGGCAATGGGGTGTGGAAAGATATATATTTTTGTATCTTACATAAATACCAAAGATAACTGTGAGGCCGATATTTTGTCTAGAAAGGCATTTCAGGATACGGAATGGGAATTGGCAGACTATGCTTTCGAAAAAGTTTTGTCAGGTGTTTGGCCTTTTTTGAAATAGATTAGTTAGAGAGTCGCTGTAGTGCCAAATGTATATTACTTGGAAGATCGACCCTGACGCATGGACTATCGACGCCTTTACTGTGTCCTGGACGTAATTATATTTTTATGCTTTTCCCCCTTTATTTTAATTTTAAAAGTGTTACGAAAAATAAAAGCCGACAAGGCAGAAGAAGCAGTAGTTGTACCATATTGGTCATAACAACCCTCGTTTCCTTTGTTTAAGACTAGCCTGCCCATCCTTTATACATTTCAGTCCTGACGTTAATCTTTTGTCAGCTCCTTTCGGAATACCCAACAATCTTCACAAGACACTTCGCTTAGTTGCCGCAAAGTTATCCGGCAAAAATATCTGAAGATATTAATACCAGTGAGGACAGTTAGCATTATGATCAATTCGCTTTCAGATAACACGTACAAGCAATATGACACTTGTATTAGACCCTGGTTAGAATATTGTAAACAAAGCGGTTGTGACTATTTGGATACCAATGTTACCGTAATTTTAGATTTCCTTACAAAAGTATTTGATAAAGGTGCCAAATATGGCACAATTAACTCGTACAAATCTCCCTGTCAATATTATTTCCAAATATATTACAGGACTCGCGAATAAAAAGGTTTATGAAAAGAGTTTTCAGATCAAGACCATGTCAACCAAGGTATAATATGACTTGGGATACTGATACTGTTCTTGGCTATTTATCTGAACGAAGTGAATACTTTGAAAGAGTTTCCATGGAAACTCTTTCAAAGTATTCACTTAACTTGTTGGCTCTAGTAACTGTTCATAGAGTATAAACATTTTTCACAAATAAAAATAAGCAATATTAATGTCATTAATCAAAACCTAATTACCATTAAAATCCAGATTTAATAAACACCTCGAAACCGAATTCTTTTCAACCCTTTTTGAAATTACCTTTCTGTAATGAAAAACCTAATATATGTCCAGCTACCTGTTTACATGACTATATAAATAAAACAAATTCCATTCGACAGACTAATAATGATTATTTATTCATCAGTTACAAGAAACCTTATAAGAAGGTGTCATCCCAACGGTTGTTGGATTAAGAAAATATTACAAAAAGAGTGGTATTGATATTTGTATATTTAGTGCGCATAGTACTCGTCATGCAGCCACATCCAGAGCCAGCAGCTCAGGTGTCAGTATTGATGTGATTAGAAATACTGCTGATAAAAGATCGATAGTCGAGGATAATTTGCAAGCTCAATATTAAATTCTACAGATTAATACATGTAAATCTGTTGTTACGTTTATCTGTTAAAAGAACATCTGTTATGATTTGCTTATAAAGAGGTGTTCGAAAATTTCTTAAAATATTAGTAAAAACTATTCATTTATTATGAAATAATTTGTTTTATAAAAACTTAAGTACCTATATAGGTATATTTTATATTTGTCACCTCTAAACATCCTACAATTTGTTAACCAAATCGCAAAGAAAGAAGCTGCGAAACATAATTAAAAATCAAACGAACTTACCAAGTGAAGTTCGATGATAATTATGTGAGCGGCTTCTTTCGACGCGATTTATATACACCCACCCTATTATATTACATTTTGCTATAAGTACTTATGCCCTACCCTAACATACATACAAATACAAAATATACATATATAATTATACTTTCAACTAAAATGAGGAGCAGATCGCGCCGACCGTTCGAACCGGCAGCAGCAGCAGAGTGGGGGTAGTGGGGGTAAAAGTAAGTTGCCAGTGTTAAAAAAAAAAAAAATGTATTTAAAAAATCCGTGTGATAGGCTGATGCGTGGTACACATCTACAATTTGTTAACCAAATCGCGTCGAAAGAAGCCGCTCACATAATTATCATCGAACTTCACTTGGTAAGTTCGTTTGATTTTTAATTATGGTTGCGTAAAATAAATTCACTCACTCTGTCGTAGAACGATGTTAGCAATGATTCATGACTAGCACCATGGGGTATATACGTAGCTATCATGTGTAAGCAGCTAGAACCGGCATTGTTTTGCCCCACCAACGAATTCGTGCGCAGAGGCAGAGAGACCCAAACCTCGTCGGACAGCGGTGACGCATGCGTGTCCCTGCGCTGCCAAGGACAAAGCTCGCGACGCACCGCAATCATAACACCCCCGCCACGATCGCTGCCGGTCGCTTGGTAATTACGATCACAGTGGTATAGTTCGTATCGGCTATCAACATATTCGCTACTGTGAAAATTATCGTTAAGCCAAGTTTCTGTGATACATATGACGTCATAGTTACTCTGCAAGACTTCTGAAAGAAATATATGTGATTTAGTGCGTAATCCCCTCACGTTTTGATAATAAATTGACAAGTTATTCTTATCGAATTTTGATCGTTATTTTTGCCATGAACAGGTAAACAAGTTCCACTAACATTACATTGAAGAATTTAAAATATATTATTATAGATTGGTAATGAGTTTTATAAATGAATGTACAGTCCTTCCTAATATATGAACAACAAATTATTATGCAGTAAAGTGATATAGGTAATATTGTAGTAGGTAAAAAACTAAGTATGCATATATAATGAACATGAGTGGGTAGTCACTTTATTTTAGCTAAATCGATATCGCTAGACACACACATAATTTTGGACGTATCACTTTTACGCAGCAAGATTTTACACCCTGACAACCATACATACTTATAGTCATTTTCTTTTGCAAGAAGACGGGCCCGCTTATATAATTGTTTATTTAGTGGAGTAAGGTGATCACTTATGAAAATGGGTTTCGCCGGCCCATCCAATCCAGCATCAGCTGTTGTCAGACCCCGTCGTACGCGGACAGCAGCCAACATATCATTTTTACGTTTCCTCTGGGTGAACTTGACGATGATGTTCGGGATGGATGTAGCATTATTGGCAGCTGACTCACCAGTACCCACATTTGATTTATTAGAGTTGAAACGTCGAACTCGATGGATAAAATCGATGTCCGTGGTTGTAATAGCGAAATTAATCTTTCTTGCTATGTTATGTATGATGTTAGTTAAGTTTTCACCTTTTATGGAGGGAATGCCAGCTATTTCTAGGTTATTGATTCTTTCCTGCTGTTCTTTGAAACGTAACTGGTCTGATAGGTCTGCAACGGTCGCTCGAAGCACTTCGACATCCTGTGACACAAACTGTATTTTGCTACTGGTAGCTGTATTTGTAGATTTTAAATCCATCACATCCTTCACAATACATGCCTGTTCTTCGGACAACTTATCTATTTTGGCATCCACCATCCCCAAATCGTTCCTAAAGCCATTTATATCCTGACGCAATGCTTCCAAAGTGGCCATCATATTTTGATTCTGAGTTTCAAGAGTGGATGTAATAGTCTTCATGATTGTATTCTGAAGCTCAAGTAATACTTCCGAGTGATTACAGCTATATTCGGGCTGCTTCCTCTTTCTGAAAGTGACAGCTGTGGAATCATCACGCAGCCTGGAAAGGTCCGGTTGCGATCCCGTGTTTACCATGGGAGGAGATCTTTGGACATTCATTATACCGCTACAGACAATATCCACGATGTAGGTAGATGTACAGATAACTCGGTGGTATCAGCGAATACGTGCGCTGCGGCAATCACGACGAAAATATGGATGTCTCGTTCCCACGTATTACGAAAGTTTTATTATCACCACACGAGTTGATACGAGCATCTACGATGCAAAATGTGACAGAGACAAAGAGTCCGACTTCTCACTTGTATGTAATAAACACAGAAGTTATCTTGACAGTATATTTACAACCATACAGCACAATAACAAGGTTCCGATTGCGAAAACAGTTACTTGAGCCAAAAACACAAAATCAAACACGCGTCCGTCCCGACAAGAGCTTTGACAAGAAATGAATGCCCTAATCACTTGAATATATGCAGGACAACGTCTGCCGGGTCCGCTAGTCTTTATATATATAATTCTGCTGTACGTGTGTATGTAATTGAACTCCTCCTAAACGGCTTGACCGATTTAAATGATTTTTTCTGTATGCGTTTGAGTGGCCCCCTGGATGGTTTAGATTCACAAATCAGCCCGGCAGATGGCGCTGATTGCTTGAAAAAGCATGTGATCTCGGAAACGGCCCTAACGATTTTGCTGAAATTTGATATGTAGGGGTTTCGGGGACGAGAAATCGATCTAACTCAGTGTTATGTCTGCGGAAGCGCATGTTTTCGAGTTTTCTCTTTCGCAATATTTCATGCGTAATATGGGCGCTAATTTCGCGCGGCTTGACATTACGGCTGTGGCGTGGTGGATAGTGGTATGGTTCTACTCCCGGTGGCTGGTGTTCCTCGGTTCAAACCCAGGCAGACTCAAGTATTTTTTTTTTGTTTTTAGACAAGTTTATAGTTTCTTTATAGTTTTTGGAGTCACTTAAAAAGAAAATTGTACATAAGAACTGAAAGGGGAAAAAAATAAAAAGAAATATTTTTTTTTTTAATTTAACTAAAATTGTACTTAAGAACTAAAGGAGAAAAAAAAATAAAAATAAATAAATATTTTAAATTTTTTATTTAACTTTAAGAGACTGAAACTAGAGCTCTAGAGGTAGAGAGAGGTGTGATATCATTGTTACAAAATGTAGAAGACAGTGCTTTCCGTGGGTATATTCCTTAATCTGCGGTACGTGTGTACGCCACTGAAGTCCTCCTAAGCCGCTGGTCCGATTTGAATGATTTTTTTATGCGTTTAGGTGACGCCCTGGATTGTTTAGATTCACAAATCAGTCCGGCAGATGGCGCTGCAGTCGGTGTCTAGGTTATTAATCCTAAACGGCTGAACTGATTTGAATGAATATTTGTTTTTACATTCAAGTGGGGGCCTGGAAAAATAACATTCACAAAAAAACAATTCGGCAGATGGCGCTGTAGTCGGTATTTAGGTTATTTATCTATACTGCAACTAAACGGGTGGACCGATTTGAACGATTTTTTTTTTAAATTTGATACAATTTAATTTATTTTCTATTTTTAGACTATATTAATCACTCTGGCAACATATAGTAATTAATCAAACATCACAGGCTAACCCGGCTTGCTGATGATATCTTGACTTGGCTCGCTGAACTTGACGGCGTGGCGGGAGGCCTCGGTGACTCGGACAAGTCTGGCTGAACCAGAATATTGCCGATGTTGCGCTCCTGACTTTTTTCTACCTCATTCAAATCGTTTAGTTCTTCGGCAGTTAAATTAAGCTCTGAAAATGTTATTCCCTCAGAAGATGATGGTGACATTGTTGATCTCAACAATGTATTTCCGTTTTAACAAGTAGTTGCTTCACTCGATTTTTTTGTTCTTTATCCCTACTAATTCGTATTATGCAAAACTTGAAGGTTTCAGCGGTTATTGTAAAACATTCGTCGCATCTTAACAAGTTTTTTGTGCAATTATTGATTACTAGCTTTCTGTCCGCGGCTACGCCCGCGTGGAGTTCGGTTATATCGCGCTTTTTAGATTTCCCTCGGGAACATCAAAGTTTATCCGGGATAAAAGATAGCCTATGTTCTTTCTCAGGGTCTAAAGATTGTCTGTGCCAAATTTCATCAAAATCGGTTGAGCGGTTTAAGCGGGAAAGCGTAACAGACAGACAGACAGACAGACAGACCGACAGACAGACAGAGTTACTTTCGCATTTATAATATTAGTATGGATAAACTAGCGCTTGACCGCAATCCCGCCTGATGGTAAGCACGAACGCAATCGTTGAGAAACACCGCCGCCGGCAAATTGTTCCAGTCCCTTGATGTACGCGGTATAAAGGAGGCGGCGAAACGCTTTGTCCGGATCGTAGTAGTGTTGACAACGTAAGGGTGGAACTCGCCGTACGATGGGTCGTCCGATGGTGGAACGGAGATGGGGGAATTAAATCATACAATTTCCTGCTACACTCCCTAAAATGCATCCTATAGAACCCCGAAAGGCTGGCTACTCTACGCCTGTGCTCCAGGCTTTGGAGACCGTTTCAAGTTAATTCTGGATCTCCAATCAGCCTCTTCGCATGCCTCTCCACTGAATCCAAAGTGGCCAGGTGACATTTCGCAGCACCAGCCCAAATGTGGCTGCACTACTCCACACACGAGCGGATATGTGCTTTGTACAATATTAGAAGCTGCCCTGGTATGAAGTACCGCCGGGACCTTTGCGATGACGCCAAGTTTTCTGGCAGCCACCTTGGTCGTGGACTCAATGAACCGCCCAAAGTTTAGGTTCGAAGATATCTTAACTCTCAAAAGCTGAAGGCGGTCGGTGCACTCCAAGGATACATTCTGAAACTGTAACTTTTCTAAAGTTATATGTACTTTCTAACTAGATCTTGGACACCAATGACTGAAAGTGAAGGAAAACATCTTGAGGAAACCTGGACTTTATAGGTCTGAAATCGTGAAGCGTGGTGATTACGCTCAATCCTTCTCTGTATGAGAGGAAACCTGTGCCCAGCAGTGGGACGATAAAAGGTTGATGATGATGAGTAAAATAAAAATATTAATTGCTCCATTTCATTGAACCATCTATTAATGACTTCTTACATACATTGAAATAAATACCTGTAATCATTAGTTCCATGTGTCAAAAAATGGATTACCTAGTGGACAGAGTATAACCTGAAAAATATAATAACTGTCACCACTTCATCATTATGAAATAATATATGAAATGGACATGAAAATATCCATAATTTAACTCATTTCAATTCAATGACACTTGTGTTTCATGATTAGTCATTACTTATTTTAATATAATAAATAAACAATGAGGTCGCACCGTATACGTTTACGTCATCGATTTTGTAATATTTTAATGAAATTCGTTTACCTGTCAATATTCATGAATTTGTTTTCATTAATTATGGCAGTAATTATAATTTGTAAGCTCAAAGAGAAAATAAATTGAAATCTGGAAATACTGTTTTCATTTAACATGGCATAGATCTAAGTTGTTACAAAACTGTAATGACTTGTTTAGGTATGTACTGATAAAATTCAATAATTTTTAAGGGATAAATTTTATCGGAGGAACAATTTTGAATTTTTGACAGTTTTCCCATACCCCAAAACTGTCAGACGTCAATTTCATTTCACGAATACAAATTATCTTTCGATTAAAAAATCGGCCTCAAGTTAAATTACGGCGCAGTTGAACCGCAAACCACTAAACAATATGTTCAACACAGGTTTTATAAAAAGCCATGTTTCGTTTTTAGTGTTCTGTGGCCAAATGGCAAAAAAACGGAACCCTTATAGATTCGTCATGTCTGCCTGTCCGTCTGTCCGTCCGTATGTCACAGCCATTTTTTTTCCGAAACTATAAGAGCTATACTGTTGAAACTTGGTAGGTAGATGTATTTTGTGAACGGCATTAAGATAGTGATGGAAAAAAAAAATAATAAATATTGGGGGCTCCCCATACTTAGAAGTGAAACTCAAATTTTTTTTTTCATCAAACACTTATTAGTGGGTTATCTATGGATACGTCTTCAAAGATAATATCGAAGTTTCTAAAATATTTTTATTCTAAACCGAATAGTTTGCTTGACAGACGCTTCCAAAGTAGAAAAAAGATGGTCCCCCCCCCCACCTCCTCTTACTTCTAAAATAAGAAAATGAAGAATCTAAAGTAAACACATGATGTACATTACTATAAAAACTACCGACGAAAATTGTTTTGAATGAGATCTAGTAAGTAGTTTTTTTAATACCTCGTAAATCGAAAACCGCTTATTACCGCGTAATCTTTCATACAAATAACTTAAATCCTTTAATTTTTTAAAAGATAATTCTTAAAATATCTGCGTTTGGTGTATTCTTGAACCGCATACGATAAAGTCATCCTTTTTCCTGTCTCTTCCCCTTTCAATCCCCTTAGGACTAGCTTATCTTTTGATGTGATAGTCCCAACGTTTCGCTTGTCGTTCTTTGTTGTATTAATTTAGTCCATATGATATTTTCAATCTTAGTAATTACCCTGAATATCGACATTTTTGTGTTTTACATAATTTACAGCTTTGAACTTTTTGCCCTTTTATTTAATTTCATTAGAGAGAACAGAAGTATCCTAGTGGTATCGGCTGTGACTTCTAAGTAAGGCCGTAGGTTCGAACCCCGTCAGGCGCTTTACTTTGTGTAAATTATTATTTCATCATCACTGCTCTTAAAACGGTGAAGGGAAGCATCGGGAGGAAACCGGCATGTCATAGAGGCAAAAAACTTCAAAGACATCTGACACCTACCAATCCACACTGAGCCCGCGTGGTAGATTAGGCTCGCTCCCTGTTCCGATCTCTTCCATGAATCGACCGCGGTACCTTTACAGTGCAGCGGTAGATTCTTGGATAAGTAACCATTAAAATGTCTCTCCTCATGAATCGAAACTACATAATATTTCCATTCATGGATAAGCTACGTTTACGCCTAATATTCAATAGACCCGTGAAACTGTAATAATCACACCAGAATTAAAAATTATATTTTTAAATCGGACCAAAATTGCTAAAAATGTAAAACAGTCAAGTATAATATAACCTCCTATTTTTGGGAATTAAAAAGAAGTAATTACGAACAAGTCGATGTTGTATAGAACACTTTTAATTAAGGTAGACTTGAAGGAGTAATTCGTTTCTGGATAGAATACCGCAAACAAATGATTGCTTCATGTAATGTATGACATTGCGTATAATTAAAAAAAACACCATGTATAGGTAGGTATTTTTGTTATACCTATCCCATAATTCTAGGGTATAAAGAAGAATCAACTAGAATTTTGTAAAATTTACGTAAAGGTTTATTAATTTATTTTACATTAATTATTGAAATTTCGTCGAATTAAAGTTTGCAACTAGCAATAATCGCACCTCGGATTAACCTCATTAGTGATGAATAGGTACGATATTGCCTCTGCGTAAAGGTATTTTATATAATTATTGAGATTTCGTCGAATTAATTATTTAAATATAAAACGAAAAATATAATTTATGCGTGAATTTTTTTGTTTCTATTATAATTTTTGTTTTTTGAGTCTCGTTTCAGTGAAATATGACAAAGTGGCATTTAATTTACTTTAAATAAGAATCTGTTTTGATGTTTGGTTTCCATGAAAATAAATTATTCGTATCTTTTTTTTAACTATTAAACTAGTGCTTGACCGCAATCCCACTTGATGGTAAGTAGTGATGCAATCGTTGATGGTAAAGCGCGCTAGTTTATTAAGAACCTAACCTAAATTGTAGTAAGACAGAAAAAAATCCCAGCGGCTCCACGCCTCTAGCCAATATAGGAGACGTCCTGGTTGGGAGGCAACATTGAACTCCCAGCCACCGTAGGCGCGGGCTTGCGGCCGGCCAGTAAGAGGGTTAAGCATTGTATCACCTCGCTCAACTGCCGTCTTCCTTCCTACCCACTGAGTTCAAAAAAAAATTAACGCCCTTTGCCATTAACTATTGCATCACAGCTTAACATCAGGCGGGATTGCGATCAAGTACTAGTTTATAATAATAAAAAAGTGTCAAGGGCATCGAGGTGCGAACTCATACCATAAATAAAATTCAGAACATGATTCTAGACTCAAGTGGTGAAATTTTTCGTCGATGCCGAGACCCTGTATACAACAAAGGAATTAATTCATGTCACGACCGCGGTTAGCAAGTCACTAATACCCGCTTTTAACACTAGGCGCCTAAAAATATCCTAAGCTTAGCACGTGGTTTTATTTTCAACTTTCGGAGAGAAAATAAGTCCTTTTCCTAACGTTAAAAATCCAGTAGCGCAATGTATAAAAAGTCATCTTGATAACTTCAAAGGCATTCAAATATTCGCCCAATCTTGCATGCCTTTTGATCACTGTCCTAAAGCCGATATACCCCGTAAAAACATTCCATACGTGTTTATGTAAACATCGTCATAGAAGCAATTTGTATCAAATAGAAGCTTCGATCAAAAAATCCCACTGTCTATAAACTTCCCGATTGTGTGATATGGAAAAATATTGGAAAAGTTATCCTTTGTAGCGTAAATCGTAACAAAACTTGGGTACTCCGTTATATGTGTCCTTACGTATGATATTGGCGCTTCATGTGGAAAAATTAAAACGATATTATTTATGAATACACGCACACGCACACGCCCTTTGCACTCACACATCCACACTCAAACCCCATACTCAAACAACTACGCAAACCTACCCTACTTTGCTGCCTAATATTTCAATGTAATTATTTCCTTTGTAGGTATTTCCATTTTTGGCAATATTTTTGTCATTTATCTTACATTCCACAATCATTGTCATCTGTTAGCAGACGTTTGTATCAGATGTGACATGACCGGCCTGGAGACCTGTACTGGTTTCCACCACATCAATGTTTACCTGTTTCAGTAGGTATGTGATGGAAAAACCGTTTCTGTTATCATTATTTTTATTATAAAATTATTTAATCAGTGATTCAATTAGTAAAGATAATTAACAATTCAGAACTGTAATTTTGTTACCAAATTTAAGCCGTTTGTGCGACTATGTATAGTCCCCCATCCCACGATATTCGCTTCAATTTGGGCGAAGCTGTTACACGCTGAAAATATTAGAATCATAAAAGCAATAGTCGTTAGGAAACATGCGAGTGACTTATATCTTACATTCCACAATCATTGTCATCTATTAGCAGACGTTTGTATCAGATGTGACATGACCGGCCTGGAGACCTGTACTGGTTTCCACCACATCAATGTTTACCTGTGATCTTATGTTTCAGTAGGTATGTGATGGAAAAACCGTTTCTGTTATCATTATTTTTATTATAAAATTATTTAATCAGTGATTCAATTAGTAAAGATAATTAACAATTCAGAACTGTAATTTTGTTACCAAATTTAAGCCGTTTGTGCAGTATGTATAGTCTCCCATCCCACACGATATTCGCTTCAATTTGGGCGAAGCTGTTACACGCTGAAAATATTAGAATCATAAAAGCAATAGTCGTTAGGAAACATGCGAGTGACTTAATTTCATTAGATAAGAAAAATGTCGGAATGTTATGAACAAGCTCCTATAATTACGCTGTTTAAACAACACAATGCCTTTAGAGCCACTGAATTACTTTAATGGCCCTCCGGCGCTTCTTGCTTACGAGACGTTTAAAAGCTAATTCCCATACGAGGATGGTACGTCTATTATGTGCGTAGCGTAACACTTTCTGTGCGAACATTTAAATTTTATTAATAGTATTTAATCCTCTTTATTGCTATTTATATTTTTAAATAAAAAAGAGATGGTAAATATTGTAGCAGAATGCTTTCTGTGCGTTTATGCCTACCCCCATGAGAAAAAAGGGTGATTAATGGAAGTTATTGTTAATAGTGTAATATTTAGACTACAGCAGGTCAAGCTACCCTAAACTGTCAAATATTCCCAATCTATCTTGAGCCTTAATGCTTTAAAGATAAAGTTGAAAAATCTAATAAAGAAATCTGCTATCGTCTGTACTATAGTTTACAAAAATATAGGAATAAAATCAAAACTTCTCTTCTTCTTCTTCTTCAGCCTATTGATTTCCACTGCTGGACAAAGGCCTCCCCAAGGCTTTCCACGCTGACCGGTCTTGTGCTACCCGCATCCATCGGCTTCCCGCGACCTTCACCAGGTCATCGGTCCACCTTGTTGGGGGCCTCCCTATGCTGCGTCTTCCAGTACGTGGCCGCCACTCTAGAACCTTACTGCCCCATCGGCCGTCAGTTGTACGAACAATGTACCCTGCCCACTGCCACTTAAGTTTAGCGAATCGCATAGCTATGTCGGTGACTTTGGTTCTTCTGCGGATCTCCTCATTTCTGTTTCGATCACGCAGAGAAACTCCGAAAAACTATACATTGAAAATTTTTAAAAGTAAATACTACAGACGGGGTATCAAGTCTGATACTGAATGATCCGTTTGAATTGATTTTAAACGCAGAGCAAGCAAAACAGTAATTTGTTCACATTTAGGAATAAAATCGAAAACGAGAGTAGACAATTATTCTGTTAAAATAAACCGAAACGTCCATCGCCCGTTTTCCGATAGCCGCGTAGTGGGCGGCAGTAAAAATTTTACGCTTGGGAAAGCGTTTGTGCAATCAGAGCGGATTGTGCTGCGAATCTAAGCTGAGCCGCACTAGGCGGCGAGAAAACATTTCGCCCGTGTGAATCCTATTACTGATTTTTAAAAAGGTTTCACGGAGCCAAGTTCATACCTATCTGTTTTTTGTGAATTCTTAAGGTGCTTGCTGACTAGAAGCATTTGCCTGTAATTTAACGATTAAAGATTCTAATCTACATAACTGCTAGAAATTTTCAAGTAGATCGTGCAGGCTGTCAACTGTTAACAAATCATCAAAGAAGAACTCTCGGAAGGGCGTCAGACTTTTACTGACTAAAACCTGCTTCTTCATTTACCTGTGCATCAGGGTCCACGGTATCCCTATCGAACAACTCGCGGCTGTGGGAGGCATTGATCATTTTGGACCCCGAACTGTGTGCCCATATCTCTTTGAGACTTGTGTGGTACATAACGTGCTGTCGACACGGGTTTGGTCTTTGTCGAGCAGTGGGCAGCTTGCCGCCCGTAACCCTGCCTCTACAGTGGCCGGGTGTTCGTTGTTATCTTCCGACGATTAGCCCTCCGCCTCTTCCTCTGCCAGCATTACTGCTGCGCAGAAGGCGGTCACGGTCTGCCATGCACTCACGCTTCTGTGGGTTCGAACCACAGAAATTATATTTAAGACAAAGATAATACAATAACAATAAGTTGTCTGTTTTTCGAACTTTGATACGTGCACTTTTTGAATAAATTATATGAAATAATTTATTCACCACTGCTCCCGAAATGGTTGAAGGAAAACAACGTGAGGCAGCATGTCATAGAATCAAAATCACGAAGACATGACGTGACAGCTACTAATTCATACTAGGCGCGTCGGAATACGGGCCTCTCATAAAGAAAAAGCCTGTGTCTCAATTGTGAGAAAATTATTTATTTTTCTTGTGGAAAAATTACAGCTAAAGTAGTTACTAAATCTATAACATGATGATAGCCAATTACAAGTTTTGACACAATCATATGATAACAATTAACTAGGTACTACGTAGCTGACAGAGTTACATTCGCGTGGGTACTATTATATTAGTATACATTGCAAGGACCGTGTTATTTTGTCGAAGAATTGATTACAAAGAGCCTTCTGTAATTAATTTTGTTAAATATTTGTAGTTTGACTATGCAATGTATGTAGGTAGAGTTCGTTTCCAGGTCAGGCAAGTACCAGTGTAGCTTTTCTAATTATATCTTGGCCACCAATGTTCTAGTGGCAGTCGTTACGGGATGTTGGAGCCCTCAAAAGTCTAACAATTGGTCTAACTGCAATGCTTAGATATTGCCTTCGAGTTGTGGAGGTCAGACGGCAGTCGCTTCACGGAAAATATCGAAGGTTAGCCAAATTAGCGGTTAGACTGGTAAAGCGGACCCCAGACTCCAAGGCTGGAAAAGCTGCGGATGCGACTGGGAGTAACGCTGAGATGATGATGATGATCTTGGCCACAAATGATTATAAGGTGAAGGAAAACGAGAAATCTTGAGGAAACCTGGACTTTAAGCCTGAAATCGCCAACCGCATTGAGCAATCGTGGTGATTACGCTCAATACTTCTCTGCATGAGAGGAGACCTGTGCCCAGCAGTGGGACGATAAAAAGGTTGATGGTGATGTATGTAGATCGTATATGGATGCATGTATAGAGTATAGGTAAGTATAACAACAAGGATACGGGAGAAGGTAACATTACAAGCGAATGCTCTCCTCGGTGACGAGGCACCTTTATGTTTCTTTAATGCTCTCGCCAACCTAAAGTAGATTTGTTACAGATAAAATCGCTCACTCCTGATCTTTTCTAATTACGTATTCATGCCGATATTTCTCGATAAGAAGGTTTTTCGAGAATTTTCCTCGATATAAGTAGGTTCTTGAAATTTCGGCTGGCTGCCAATACGGGTTTGGTAGATTTTTATTTTTGTTTCGAAGAAGGGCCTTTTAATGATAAAAGCCAAGGTAAGCAGGTACTTATACCTAACTGGCACCATCGGTTTTAAAGTTTAAGTCGTTTATTTCTAAGTGGATTTTTCTGTTACCTATACTATATATGTAATTTTTGTGGTGGATCACTAAAAACATTTTTAGTCTTTACTAAATACTTTCCCAGTGCCTATTTGTTCTTGTTTTCACTTTCCTGTCCTATGCTGTACCTGTTACTGTCTCTTGTGCTAACCTAATATTGTCCGTGGAAACTTTTAATTGGCCTTGTTTCACTAACTATCCTTTACCTGTATATATGCTAGCTGTAAGTTTCCTTAAAATGTAAAAATAAAAGAAAATTCTTAAAAACGAAGCATCACCCTTGCACGTATTTTTCTGTTTCTCTCTTTCGTCTTGTTAGGTACATAAATTGCTTCTGTACATAAATAATAAAAAAGGAAATGAATAAATTGTTTTAATTTTTTGACAATACATTATATACCTGTAATTGAACACGGGGTAGTTTTTAGTCAGTAAAAGTCTGACTAAACACCACCCCGAGAGAAAAAAAAGTAAGCATGGAATGAACTATCATTGCTACTGTAGTGGTAGCTACAACCGCCACATGCGAACAACGCGTCATACTGACGTCACCCGAATTCTACATCTCGCAAGCAGAGTTTACCGTGCAACTAGCATTCATACAACTTCCCAATTTCAAGCATTGGGCAAGTACCCGCCAGACATAACACCCTTCTGTTCGGAGGATCCTCCCTTTTCTATGGAGGATGAGTAAACTTTACACCCCGTTCCTCATGTCTCCAAACTACTTTAAAAACCCATGAAATTGACAGTTAACTCTAAGTTCAGTTTACCCTACATTTTACGTTGAAGATTTTATAGAATCGATTGGTTGAATTCTTTTATATCATCGACGTAGATGTGTTTGAACCGTGAATTCAGCTCATGATTTATTTATTTATTCTTTTGCACACATGACATGTACAGAGGCGGACTTAATGCCTTAGGCATTCTCTACCAGTCAACCCCAGGTGGTGAAGAATGAAATACACTCGCGCACTCTTATTTTTCTTCTTGTGTGTTTATGTGTGTATATGTAATAAGTAGATCAATAATTCATGCATGCTGTATCAAAATAAACAATTAAAAGCTATAAGAATAAATTTGTGTTTACCAGTGTGTACCTACTTGTAAAAGAATGGCGCGTCTTTTTGGTAACGGAAAAAAACAACTGCCTTTATTTTAGACGCCGACGTAGTTGATTAACAAAGAAGAAAAAAACAAGGTTTCTTGTGATATTTTCTCTCTTTAGAGGAAACGTCCCGACTTCTTAACCAATTTATTTTATAAGTATCGCTTACCATTACAGAAGGCCGTAAGAATGTCTTACGAGGTTCGGAGAAGACGTAAAAATGACGATTTTCAGGGTCTTTGAGAAAAGAGGAAACATTTTTAACAATAGTTAATTGGCATTGGAAGCTGAATTACCTATTTTTATCCTACTCTCCCCCAACATTAATATATTTTTTTAATAAAGAACGTAACAGCGTTCCGTTAAATGATTTCCAAATTGATAATAAAAATAATATATTTATTATCTACTAGCTATTGGTTACGGTTTTACATTCTTCTTCGGCCTGTAGAAGGCCACTGCTGGACAAAGGCCCAAGGTTTTCCACGATGACCGGTCTTGTGCTGCCCGCATCCATCGGCTTCCTGCAACCTTCACCAGGTCATCGGTCCACCTTGTTAGGAACGCTGCGTCTTCCGGTACATGGCCGGAAGACGCATATAATTACGGATATATTAATATGTATTATTAAATATTTAGCTATTGCTTTGTGAGATTGCATATAAATTTTTGACTGACTCCGTATCTTATATCCTAATTCATGGCATCGTGTACCAGTTTACTACATTGCCTTCAAATCCGTCCAGCCGATAAAGCATGATTGAGGATCAAATAAAAACTGTTTTTAAAAACTGTTTTTATAAAAACTGTTTCACTATTGGAGTAGAATAACCAAAACAAATATTTTAATGAAACCTCGTAGAATCAGATTTGGTCTATTGACAGCGATAATAATCATTATTTCAGCAATTCAATTGAAAACCGTATGAATCGAACGTGCAACCAACATAAAATTTGGCCTTCAACCGACCCGGCCAGAATTGCTAACACCCGGTTTTCGATTAAAAGGGTAATCACACTCTCAAAATGTATTGGGATGGCGAGTTTAATTATGATTTCCTGTTTATCAACAGATGTATTTATTGCTTACTAAGTAAAAAATAATAAAATAATTACAAAGTAGTGACTAGGTTCCATAAGCGGCTTCGTCTGCGTGTTAGGACGATCCAAATCAAGCTATAACGTTCCTCAGGTTTAAAGTTGATACTTTTAAGTCCTGAGGATAAATGGGTAAAAATGGGTAGAAATGGTATGGGAATTCATACCATTTCGTTAAAATCGGTCCAGCCGTTTCAACAAAGACTTTTTAAAAAAATATTTTATTTTCATACTTTCATTGCTACCTAAATGGAATAAGCTGATAGTTTGTTATTACAAACAGACCCTTCAATTATTATTTTTTTTGTGTTATTTACATTGGAAAATAATAAGACGTCCTCAACCCAAATCTGAACCCGATTCAATCATTTTTCTGTCAACCTTATACTTGAGAGGGACTGGGTCGTAATCCACCATACGGGGACAATGTGCGTTAGAAGATTTATGATGTCTTCGAATAATCGGTTTTGAGCAATGCTGATTTCCTTACTATGTTTCCTTTTACTGTTTTAAGTTATATTGACAGGATGTTTCATTAATTCATTTCATGTATAATTGAGATTGCGTGTAAATTTAATTTAGTGTTGCTTTCTACATATTTTTAAAGTTTACTTTAATGTTAGCCGTAAGTTGATTTTCAATTTATCTGATGCATGTTTTGCAATACAATATTGTATCAGGGGCATCCTATAAAAATAGCGTATATAAAAGAAAACTAATTTACAAAAAAAAAAACAACCGACTTCCAAAAAACAGTACAAAGTGAAAACATAACTAATTTCGTAAGTCAGTGTCTTTGGTTTTTGTATATTAGTTTTTTAGACTAGTTAGTAGTAGTTTTTTAGATTATTTTGTAGATGGGACTGGCATGTGCAATAATTGCATAAAAGTCCCTAAAAATAAATAAAGAAAAAAAAAGTCAGTGTCTTTGGTTTTTGTTTATTAGTTTTTTACACTTCCGACTTCCGAAATAAGTTATTTTTCACTTTGTAGTGTTTTTTGGAAGTCGACTGTTTTTTTTTTTTGTAAAAAAAAAAATATTTTACTGTTTTTAGTTGTGATAAGTACTGTTCAGCTACATCCGGTTAGATTGGATGCTGACGCAAAAATAGTTGGGAAAAGGCATGTAAGCAAACGACGTAATTTTGTTTACTTTAATTTTTACCCGTAATTTTAGTTTAAAAACAGAGCCACTGAGCCGGTTTCTATAAAATTCCTATGAAACCAAAATTAAAGTATGAACAATGCTAGACATGACGCGAATACGCAACTTAAATCCAGTCTCTTGATTATACGTAATTGATTGTTGCATAAGCGTGAAGAGTAGGTAGTAGTTGTCCTATGTTAAACTTTAATGCTGTAAATTTTTGAGGAATTCCCTCTACTGCCTATGGTCTTCATCGTCAGATTTAAACATCATTTTAACCCATATAGGTGCAAAGTTCTCATCAATATAAATGAACTAATTCCAAGCACAAAGTTGCTACTGTAAACCATTGAGATTTCCCTTAACTGTCCTTTATCTTCATCATACGACCCCTAATGACAATACATCTATATATATCAATACATCTAGATGCAACGCTGTTATCTATACAAATCAATCAAGCACAAATACAAGGTAACTGCTGTGAATCGTTGAAGAGTTCCCTCGACTCTACTACTAAGCTCCGTCATCAAATCTACTGCAGACCTTCATAAATTCAATTTTATTTATTTATTTCTCTCTTCAAAACATTGGATTAACAATATTTTTACTTATATTGCACCATTAGAAGAGAGTGGTGCCTAAAGTAGGTTTTTGAAGAAGCCTGTGTTACAGGTCACCATCCGGGTCACCATTATAACCCACATGGGTGCAAAGTTCTCATGAATGTAAATTAATTAAGTACCAAACACAAGGTAACTACTGTAAACCGTGGAAAAGTTCCCCAAACTGGCCTTTGTTTTCATCATCAGAGCCGTAATAACAGTTACAACCTATCTAGGTGTAAAGTTCTTATCAATACAAATTAATTAAGCACAAACTCAAAGTAGCTGCTGTGAATCGTTGAGGAGTTCCCTCGACTGTCTAGGGTCTTTATCATCAGATCTACTGCAGATCTTCATTTTAACCCACACGGGTATAAAGTACTCATCAATATAAATTAATTAAGTCCAAACACAAAGTAGCTACTGTAAACCGCTAGGAGTTCCCTGAATTGGCCTTTGTCTTCATCATCAGAGCCCTTAGTCACAACCACCTAGGTGTAAAGTTCTTCTCAATACAAATTAATAAAGCACAAACACTGGGTACCTAGCTGCTGTGAATCGTTGAGGAGTTCATTCGACTGACTCCCGGCTCCATCATCAGATCTACCCCAGACCTTTATTACATTGTAAACTTTAATATACTTAATGAAAATACTTAGAAATGCACTAGTCGCCCCTACGATTTTTGAAAGTTCCCCTTGATTTCTCTGATCTTCCATCATCAGATCCTGACCTGGTGAATATGGGACCAACTGAAATGTATACCCATTCAAACAAAAAAAGGATTTTGAAAATCGGTCCAGGCCTCTTAGAGTAATCCGTCAACAAAAAATAAAAGATTACGACGAATTAAAAACCTCCTTTTTTAAGTCGGTTAAAATTCCTAAATTAATATTTTGTATGTCTTTGTCTATTAATTGCACATCTATCCCATGGCAAAACTTTTTCATTATTTCAAACCAAAATCAAAAACTGTCGGCCTCCATCAACTTTGAAGGCAAAACAAAGCCGCGTGGAACGGTCTTATTATATTTTACAATGAGGCCTCCAAACCCGAGGAGCGTGCGGTAATGCACGAACACATAAGTTAGGCAAACCTGACGGACAGGACACGTCACACAAGTAAAATTAATATTATACTTTGTGACAAAGAACCCTTTTTGTCATTTGTTGGTCGTATAAAATGCGCGGCTGAAGTATTGTGATACCAGACGAAAATACGGGAATTTTGCCTTTTAGATGGAAATATTTCAATGCTGTAACTCCCTGTATACTCGGTCTAGGTAGCATTTTTTTAAAGTAAAAGTTTCTTCAGTCACGTTGAGCACTTTTGTTGGATGAGGAAAAGGCATTGAATTCGCATGAGCATGGCCGACCTTTTTTTTTGGTGTGCTTGGGACATTATTTAATGACGTGACACCGTGGTCGTTTTTTTGTTTTTTAGTTATATGTATTCTGTGTTCTTTAATGATTTCAGTTTTTACTTCTGTCGGTTAGTACCAAGGCTGATTTTTTTTTCAGGATAGAAATGAATTCATCAAATGTCCTCTCCCGCTCTGGGCGGAGCGGAATGGCGTGTCAAGGTTTTACTGGCTACAACCCACCTGTACACAGGCAAGTAAAGGAATCACTTGCGAGTGCGTCAGGGCCACGGTATCTTTTCGAACACACCCCTAGCCCTGGCCGGCAATCCAGGTAGCATCTTGTCTACTGCGTAATTGTATCAACGGCAAGAAGTTCTTCTTATTGCTTATAATATGTTTTTGGAAATAATTAATATCATGATCATTTTAATCGGAAAATCGGAATTGGTCTAACTGCAATGCTTCGATATCGCCTTCGGGTTGTGAAGGTCAGGCGGCAGTCACTTCACGGAAAATATCAAAGTTTAGCCAAAATCAGCAGTTAGACTGGTAAAGCGGACCCCAAATTCCAAAGCTGAAAAAAGCTTCGGATGCGACTGGCATTAACGCTGAGATGATGAAAAGGATGATTATTTCAATCGGAAGACCGACGTCCATTGCAGGACATCATCACAATCAAACATCTCCTCTTTTTCTGGTTCCTCTTCTTGCATCCAGCGGTTTCATGTGGCTCATAGAACAAATGTAAAAAACTAGACTTAGACGTAGACTTCCTCCTATAAATTTTAAAACTTATGTACATTTTTTTCACGAGTTTTATTTCAAAAGGTTTGAAGTTGGAAGAGAGGAACACATACTATGTATAACCTCTGTGACGGTTTTCCTTGAGGGGTGATTCTCGTATATATTCTTAAAATTACGAGAATTATTCCACAGAGATACTCTGGGTGAACTGAATAATCAGACTGAATGTTCTTACGGTCTGTCTGATTTCAGTCTTAATCGAAATCGATAAAATACTTCGAATTCATCTTCTCCTTCTCTTCTCTTCTCCTTTTCATTTTGACAAATTGTATTTTATTTTTTGGAATTGAGATGAGACTGTGACTTTAATTTGAACGTTTAGATTCACGAGAATTGGTTATTTGGTCAACTGAATATACGTTATTAAGAGTTCTAATAAAGTGTTTTTGGGAAAAGAGTTCCTGGTAAGACTTGGAGGTCGTTTGCTCAACTTTGACAGTCGTCTATACTGTCCCACGGTAATGTTCCCCTCCAGCCTATTTTTGATCTTTTTTCTTTTCCTAATTTTATTTTCATGATGGTCATTGATTATGGCCTATAGCAGCCTTCTCTGGAACTTGAACATTAACGTTGTGATTTTTTGAATATTTTACCAATTGCTCTATTACATTATTTAATACACGAGTTTTACAAATATACGTACATTTATAATCTGTGGATGCACGTAGTTGGCTGTAGTATAAACACACACGCACACTCGCGCAAGCAGTATGCGTGTGTGTTACGAGCAAGAACTAAATACGTTTCCAACGCGCGTTAAGAAAGAAAGGGGGATATTACACTGCGTCTGTCTACTCCTCCTCAGTCTTATGAATTTACGACCAGGGACAAATGTCTTGACGCGAATTTAACATTTTGTACCGATACCAAAAATGCACAAAGCGGCAACAAAGATTTCACTTAAAAAAAACAGATAAGACCTAATGTAAACCAAAATAAATAAGGCTAAGAAATGATATTTGTAATACTTGAAAATAAGTTATCAACACCAATCTAATCAAAACATGAGAAAGAAAACATTATTTCCCATTGAAAGCTACCACAACGAACCGAGAATGAAAGGGTATTCATTTTGAGACTCGATTTACCTACAGATAAAGTAAGGTTGGGTATTCTCAATTGAGCACTGCCAATCGATTCTGTAAAAATCCAAATATGTAAAGTTCGCTTAGAGTGGACTGTCAATAGTGTCGATTCCCCAGATTAGCTGGAGTGACGGCTCACTGTATGTCCAGTTTAGCCAAGTTTTCACAGTTAGATGGTGGTAGGCCATAACATCGGCTGCCGGCAGAAGTTACCACCCACCAGACTAAGTCTTGCCGCCATGCGATTTGTCGTCTTCCGGCATGATGTTTGATGAACCCGTACGAAGGACGGGTCTGAGCAGTTGTGTTGCGATGTATGCCATGTACGATGCGCCAAATGTTGTTGTGACGGGAGTATGGTCGCGGAGGGTTTAAAGATCAATCTCCCTCTGGCCCAGCACCGTTGGTCATCTTGTTGGGTTTAACAATGCATCACCTCGCTTAACTGCCGTCTTTCTTCACTCAGTTTTTGTGAGTGAATAAGTTCTTAATAAACTAGCGCGCTTTACCATCAACTCCGGCGGGATTGCGGTCTTGGCCGCAATTCATTTACGAGTATTTTTGTGAGAGCACTGGTACCCTTAGCCCTACCTGTGTTACTTCACGTGCCTGTGCGCCAGAGGGCACTGTATCTATCTCATTCGAATAACCCTAGTATTGCTTTTTCTTTATCGATAACATCTTATCTAGTGGTATATTCTCTATAGCCGGGCACTCACCTACTAAAATCGTTGCAGATATAGTAACCAAATTTTATAAGAGAGTACGTAGTTCGCTCTTCGGTCGTGCCTCGGAAAGCACGTTAAGCCCGTCCCTAACGTCCGTCGTCTAACGGTCCCGGTTGCCATATGAACATTAAGTGGCAGTCGTAACGGGTTGTTGGAGCACTCAAAAGTCCAACAATTGCCCTAACTGAAATGCTTCGATATCGCCTTCGGATTGTATAGGTCAGACGGCAATCCTTTCACGGATAATATCGAAGTTTAACCAAAATCAGCAGTTAGACCCCAGCGGACCAGCGGACCTCAGGCTCTAACTAGGATTAACCCTGAGATGATGATGAGATATCTATTAATTCTTTTGATTTGATTTCTACTGTACCATTATATGTAATGTATTTTTATTATGTTTTTTTTAAAACCTAACCCTGGTAAAGAAACTTCTGGGCATGGGACCTAAATCCCAGACTCCAAAGCTGAAAAAGCTTCGGATGCGACTAGGATTAACGCTGAGGTGATGTTGAGTAGGTAGTTCGCTAGACTATTATGGTTTAACGTGAGCCAATCCCAGTATACCGAAACCTGTCGGTTTTTTCCACGAACACAAAGGATCTCGCACTGAGAGGATAAGCGATTGTACATAGGTGAATACGCTTCTAGTTACCATTTATTAGTACTTCCAACGGAACAGCCGTAAGCACTGTTACTGTAACCACAACGAGAAAACGTCTACATATGGACTATGCTACTGCAACTGAAATAGTTATAGTTACAGCTTTAGACTTTCAATGGAGATACGGGCCTATTCTGTAGTACTTGTTTCGTCAAAATAAAGGAATTATTCAATTATTCGAACTGGCATTACATGTCAAGAGTAGGACCAACTGTTACATTGTCTTGACATTTTTAGTTCGTACCTTGAAATAATCATAATATGTCGTCACTAGCAGTGGTTCGCGGTTTTGCCCACATACCTAAGTCTAAATATTATCCCATGGAAACATCAACAATATATATCTTATGTTTGATACGGGTGTATTAATAAATGTTTGGCTTCTTCAAAGTCATTTTGAATAGTTTTTGTGTGATAGACTATCAAACGCATATCCATCCATCCATTCATGTTCACAAAATTTCACATTTATAATGTTACTAGGAAGTGAGACAGATTAGGATACGCACGTAGACCACCTGGACTGGTATCAGATCTCATAGGACCGCTATCCAGTACCGAATCGATAATACCAAGGCCGCTATTCTCCGTAGAAGCACTTACAGAATGACAATAACGAATACTAACTAGTTAATAGGTCTCCAATAGCCATAAGCAAACAGTAACGACATTATTATTTTCTATCACAAAGAGACAAATTGTAACATAAATGATTTATTGTTCAAATACTATGACGTTATAGCTATCAGCTATTTCATTTTATTGCTTCTTCGGATTGAATGGATTTGCGCATTTATGTATCAATCTATTATTATACTAGCTGTGCCTCGCGGTGTTTCCCAGCATAATGTCGAAGCATTATGCTGAGATAGAAGCCTTTTGGCTTCGTAAGAGACTTCCTGATTATTCTTACTTTTTATATACAACTAGCTTACTTAGCTTTAGCTAGTGCTTCGCTACGTATAAAGTGAAATAATAAAAATATATTTATTGGATCATCAAAATTAATGAGTTATTTTTCACTTTGTAGTGTTTTTTTTTTTTGTGGAAATCGGTTGTGAGTTTTGTATAAAAGTTTTTATTAAAATAATATTTATTTTTTTAGGAGGATTTTTTTAAAGTTTAGCCTGGCTTTGTAGGCATTATTAGAATCAGTTAACGATACCTAACAATACCTTCATGGATCGGACAGGGTTTTCTTTACATATTGTTTATAAATTTTATAAGTTTTAGTAGAAGTTGCTCATTTGAGTTACAAAGTAGTTGGGTGAACGCTGGGACGCTATTTTGAACGTTACGTGGACAGAGTCGTTTTGAAAAGTCAAAATTGTCGAACAGTCACTTAGCTTTTATGCGCGGAACAGAGCACATCTCTCAGGCGAAACTGTCGGTTTGCCTTTTTAAATAGTGATTGTCAAGATTGGAGGGTATATTTACACGTCGTGCTTTAATTCGAAACCTCATCTACGAAATGGACCCCTTACCACCACTCTAAGATGCGGACAACCCTATCGCTCCGCTGTCGCTGACGTCGTCATATACAATATGTAAAGAAAACCCTGTCCAATCCGTGAAGATATTAATTAGGTATCGATAACTGATTCTAATAATACATACAAAGCAGGCCTTAACTTAAAAAAAAACCCCCTAAAAAAATATTATTTCGAAATGCGAGGTAACTTAATACATGTGCGGTAGGCAACACGGTAGGCATAGATGCGCGTGCGAAGGGGGTCAGAGCACGCGGCACGTGGTCGTTTCACTCAATAATACTGTCTAAAATGGTGATGTCACTTTTTAAGAATTACCAAATTTTGGGGTAGTTGGAATTAATTCGCAGGAAAAAAAGATTATTTCAAAATTCATTAGTATTGTTACTATGATGATTATGTAAAATTTCATATTTTATTTGGTCATGTGTATACCTAACCTTTATTATCCTTTTGGTTCGGGCGGGGTTTTCTTTACATATTGTATAACTTGTTTTTATACTTAATTGTGTCTAACTTAGGTTAGTTTTTAGGAGTCACAATAAATATTTTTTCCATCTTTCTTTCTTACCCGCATAAGTTTGATCCTGTGAGAATTTACGAATGAAAACTTCTTTATGTTAAATCTGGTTATGAACTATCTGTGTGCCCAATTTAACCGAAATCCGTTCTGTAGTTTTTGCATGAAAGAGTAACAAACGTTTATAATACTCGCTATTTCATCTACATAAGTCTCGCTTTTCTATTCTATTCTATTTTTGTTTATGTGATATTATGAGAAAACGTGCGAAGACAAAGAAATTAAAAAAATACAATTCTAATACAGAAATATTTTGATAACACTGTGTTTAATGTGAAACTTGTAGACAAGTGTTAGTAGGTACACTGTAACAAACAAAAATAAAAATACATTAAATATATTATGGTTAATTAAAAGTTATTATTATTAAGTATGAACAATATGAACATAGACAAGCAAACAAAAATAATCATAAATTAATGTCATTAATACGGATAAAGTTTTGATTTTCTATATGTTAGTCCTGTAGGGTAATAACGTAACACATTATCAGTAGCAATGGGTTTGATTTTGACAGTTCAACAACATTCATTGCGTTATTTAGGTTGTTTAGCCGACATATTTTTGAACACATGGAGTAATGGATTAGAAATATGCTTCGAAATGATTCCAACTGATAGTAATAGTCTGATACGTAATTAGGGTACAGTCAGAAGCCAAAATATGTATACATTGCCAAGGCTCCAAAAATATGTAAGCATCTTCGACTTTAAGACGAAGTGCTCAACTTGAAGAGCATAAAATTGTAGCCACCGGTTCACATCATAAATATGTATACGCTCATTGCTTCATTAAATTATGCCCACCACGAAAGGAACAATACTATGTATGCACGCTTCCATCAAAGCATGTATTCACGCGTTGGTTCATAAATTAATGAAGCAATGAGCGTATACATATTTATGATGTGAACCGGTGGCTACAATTTTATGGTCTTCAAGTTGAGCACTTCGTCTTAAAGTCGAAGATGTTTACATATTTTTGGAGCCTTGGCAATGTATACATATTTTTGCTTCTGACTGTACTGGTTGTATTATCATCAGAGTGCCAAATAGCGCACGTATAATAGACTTAAGATCATTATGTAAATACCTGTATTTCACAAATAAATATTTCTCATTCTAATTCTCATACACAAACAGCCAGACTCGGAACTTGTTGGTTATACAAATATTTGTTCTGCAAAACGCAGTGCAGCAGACGCTCGCTTAGTATTTTCGTCAAACGTGTCGGCAAATCCTCGTAGTGTCATCTCAGCGACAATAAATGTCAAAAACTTGTCAAAAATAATAGTTATTTACTGGATTATTAACTTTATTGTAGGTACTATTATTTTTGACAAATTAAAACTGCAATCAGACAATGGCGATGATTCATTTGTTCACATCATCATCATCAACCTTTTTATCGTCTCACTGTTGGGTACAGGTCTCCTCTCACACAGAGAAGGATTGAGCGTAATCACCACGCTTGCTCAATGCGGGTTGGCGATTTCAGACATAAAGTCCAGGTTTCCTCAAGATGTCTTCCTTCACCTTTTAATTAGTCATTGGTGTCCAAGATATACTTAGAAAGTACATATTGCCTGACCTTGAATCGAACCCGCTCACTCATACTTTTGAGACGGACTACTTTTTAACGCCTGACGTAAATTAAATATCATAATTTGACAGAACTATACTAATATTTTATTTTCTGTCCTTTTGTTCATGAAATAAGGAATCAAAATATTTATAAAACTTAAATTTAGTTTAGTTTCTTAACAAGAGAATTGGCGCTATTAGACATTTTAAAAATTGTAATTAGAATAGGGTAGTTGACTAAAAAAACTAATTAATCCGTCAGTCAGATCTCCAAAAAAATACTAGATACATATTTTTTCCTTTTTCATATAAACAAAAAAATGAAGACGACACAGTGCGTTGAAAACTCGTGCGACAACACTGTACGCTACACTTTTTATCGAGGAGTGACGTCACTAGCCACCGCTGTTGACCTTTGATGCCTTTTATATTTGTAATTTTTTATTGATTTGATAAAACAAAATATACGTATCCAATATTTTTCTATAATCTGAATGACGGATTAAATAGATCATTTTTTTTTACCCAGGAAACATCCCAATTGCTCAGGTAATCTATAAAGCTGAAGAGTTTGTTTAATCGCGCTAATCACAGGAACTACTGGTCCTATTTGCAAAAAAACTATAATAACCTATGTTAGATAGCTCATTAATCCAGGAAGGCTTAATGGTATATAACATCACGCTGCGACCAGTAGGAGCGGAGCATTTAAAAAAAAACATTGAAATCTACATGGGTGAAACCTTGGGGCTCAGCTAGTTCAGTACCTATAATTTTATTCTCAACCCATTGATTATTATTACCTAATGACTAACAAGATCAAGTAGGTATATATCTAACATTGTGCAATTCCGCATAATCTGAAGCATAATGCACAGACATTAGCGAAGCTTAGTTCCGCTATCAATAGGAGAATGTTAATTGTTAATCGGTATTCAGATAATGAAATCCTAGTGCTTTGACTACTAATTGCATTAAATGGTTTGACACGCAGGTAGTGAATTGGTTACTCGAATTCACCATAATCTAACATAATACATAATCAGCCATTAATATCTGCACTCCTGGGACACAAGCCTCCTCTTGGTGAGAGGGAGTGGGCCGTAATCTACCACGCGGACCCAGTGAGAGTTGGTAGGTGTCAAGTGTCTTCGAAGTTTTGCATCTAAGACATACCGGTTTCCTCACGATATTTCCCTTTGACGTTTTGAGAGCAGTAGTAAAATAAGAGTAAATAATTTACACAAAGTAAAGCTCTTTTAACAGGGTTCGAACACATGACCTTTTTTTTGTTGGGATGGGAAATCATTAAATGACTTTTCCCGCTCTGGGCGGAGCGGAAGGGCGTGTCAGACTTTTACTGACTAAAACCCACCCGTGTTTCTTCCCTTGCCTGTGGGGCGGCCAGGGCTACGGTTTCTTGTTTAGCCAATCCTGCAATCCTGACCCAGGAGGCATCGGTCTTCGTGGACCCCGTCACGATGTGCTGACATCTCTTTGAGGCGCGCGTGAAACACGACGCGCCGTCGACTCGGGCCTGGTCCTTACCGGACAGCGAGCTGCCCACTGCTCACCGCCCATCTCCCGACCAGAACACATGATCTACAGCTTGTAAGTCGCAGGCGATACCACTAGGCCACTATAACTTAAAGTAGATAGAAATACTTATAAGCGTATGAAACTTTACCTGTATAAATAAAAATACGGCAGTCGTGACCAACAGAATAGAAAACTGAAATTATAAAAAAAAAAAAAAAACACGGCCTAACATGCTTTCCTACTTGGACTATCAAACGTTATTTTTGTATATGCGAAACCCGAAACACATGTCCAATCATCATCATCATCATCATCATCATCATCATCATCAACCTTTTTACCATTCCACTATTGGCATATAGGTCTCTTCTCATACAGAGAACTTACTTGCTCAATGCGGGTTGGCGATTTCAGACTTTAAGTCCAGGTTTCCTCAAGATGTTTTCCATCACCTTATAATCAGTCATTGGTGTCCAAGATATACTTAGAAAAGGTACATGATACTTGCCTGACCTGGAATCGAACATGCACACTCATACTTGAGAGGCTGGTGTTTTAACCACTAGGCCACCACGAACCAACACAAGTCCAGTATTTATAAGTAAAGCATCTATGTACAAAATTTCAAAAAGATATCATGAAAAATCACAAAGTTATAAGCTTGTTATCTTAGCTGGTTGTCTCAACAAAAATAATTATGATCAACGCGCCGTTTGCCCGTCTGCGCCTGTAGCGGCGTGGCACTTCTGCCTCACTGTGCCCCTAATACTATGATCTACCGCCAGATGTGTTGTGCGTTCAGTAACCCCACTTCAACTCAAAATTTCTAAACGTATTTGGGAAAAAATATAACATGGTGTAAAAATGATTGGAATCGATTCGGTTGCTTATACTGAACAAACTATGTTCAGGATTCGTTAGAAGAAATAATGCTGCATAGTACGTACGTACGTTGCGTAGTAGTTTTGGCGTCCTCCGTGGCGGAGCGGTCAACACGCCTGTCTGCGGCGTGGAGGCCCCGGGTTCGATCCCCGTCCAGGTCATGATGGAAAACGATCTTTTCCTGATTGGCCTGGGTTTTGGATGTTTATCTATATATGTATCTATTATAAAATATAGTATCGTTGATTTAGTATCCCATAACACAAGTCTCGAACTTACTTTGGGGCTAGCCCAATCTGTGTGATTTGTTCGTATATATTTATTTATTTATTTATAGTACAGTTCTCATTTAGGTACTTGTATGTGACCATAACATCATAACAGTTTTTGAGGAAAGAACCATAGTATTAAGTATCTGTTCAAGGAGTTGGAATACATGCATCAATCATCGAGTTCAACTTTCTTCTAGGTAGCTCAACAACACGGCACACGACGCTACCTCCAGTTAGCCGAAAATTCGTGTAGTGTTAGAATTTTCTCAGTTTGAAATTTCTTCCCTTAAAAGAAGGTTCTTGCAATAGCAATATAAGTAACTACAAACTGTTGGATTATGAAATTTTCAGAAACTAAGTAAAAACACAACCAAATACAACCAATGACTGAAGGTGAAGGAAAACACCTTGAGGAAACCTGGACTTTAAGTCTGAAATCGCCAACCCGCATTGAGCAAGCGTGGTGATTACGCTCAATCCTTCTCTGTATGAGAGGAGACCTGTGCCCAGCAGTGGGACGATAAAAAGGTTGATGATGAAGTAAAAACAGCCGTAGGTTAAGCTACGCTTGCCGCGGTTGGTTGTGGATGGGTGACCCATTTTCATATAATATAGAAACCCCCGCTGTGCCTCGGAAAGCACGTTAAGTCGTTGGTGGCGGCTGTCTATCTGTGGACTTTTAACAGCCGTTATGGACGTTTTAAAAGCCCCAAAGTTTGACCACCGGTCTTACCCAGGGGTATCGAATTACCCAGTAAGAGGGTTCTGGAGGCTGTCACTCCATGTAAAAATATTCAGGTATTCAGTTGTATTCAGCTGGATCTAGTAAGACCCCAAACCGATCAAAAGAGGAAAATGCATTAGGCAGGTGAGGAATAGGAGGTATATACAAAATGTAATCATCATCATGTCTGCCAAGGAAAGTCCACTGTGGGACATACACCTCCCCCAAAGATTTTCAAAAAGACCGGTTGGATGCGACCTGTATCCAGCGCTTCCCTGCGATTTTGGTCGGTCATCCGACCACCTTGTCGGTGGGTGTTCGACGCTGCACTTGCCGGTATGTGCTTGCCTTCCTGTCCTATCAGCTATCGGCTCTGCGTGCTATGTACCCCGCCTACTGCCACTTCAAAGAACTAATTTGCTGGGCTATGTCAGAGAATGTTGCACCATCACTGGTTTTTATGTTGAGAGCTCCAGCCTAGAAGCTGTAGAGCAGTATATCTGAGACAGCTGATCCAGAGCGATAGTTCCGGCTTCAAGGACGACGTATTTCGACGAATCCGAGTCGGCTCGTTCAAAACACCTTAGTGCCTAAAGACAAAAGTCTTTAACCAATGTGTGTGGTGATGATATATGGATCAAAAACGTGGTCCATCACTATGGGCCTCATAAGAAAGCTAAAGGTAGCACGGAGAACTATGGAGAGGGCTATGCTAGGTGTTTCTCTACGTGATTAAAACAAGAATGAAGAGATTCGTAGAAGAACAAAATGTAAAATAAATGTAAAAGCATATTTATGTATCAATGTTACAAAAATAAATACAGTTTAAAGAGAGGTGAAAAATCTGAATACGTCGTAATTCAGAATGTGCGTACAAATATGAAAAATGTATTCCACTTTGCAACACTTATCGCTGTAATATCTCAGTGTACCTGTTTTTTTTTTGTCGTATAATTCTTCCTCAGACACATATTTCTCGTTGATAATTTTGTACAGACAAAAATAAATCGAAGACATGCAAGATACATCTACCCGAACTGGGTTCGTGTGGTGGATTATGGCCCACTCTCTCTCTCAGAGAGGAAGTCTGTATCTTAACAGTTGTTGATTATTTTGTACAGATGACAACTCATAAAGTTACTATAATCTGTCAAATTCCTTTATTAGATTTTCAACATTATCTCTGAAGCATTAAGGCTCATGTTTGATTGGGAATATTTGACAGTTTTGGGTAGCTTGACCTGCTGTCGTCCATAAATATGATGCCCCGTCTAGGAAGTCCTTTGCTATACAACGTGTAACATAAAGGGTATATATATAACAAAGGCCTCCGGTGTCATCTTTACATGATATCGAACGATATTAGAAGGGTTTTTTAATCCTATCTCTTTATGTTGGGAAGTTATGAGAAAAAACACTGCCTGTGATAGACTACTATCATACTAGTCGCACAGAGTTATTGAAGACATTTATCGGATTTTGGCAAGTAACGTGACGGGTAACGATTAGTTATTAACGTATGTAGTGTGCTGCCACGTTTGTTATGATTTGATTTTAAGAAACACACGAAACCGAACATTTGGTACCAATATTTTGAGTATTTTATTTTGAGTTGAAACCCTTCCGATATCGTTTGATATCATCTAAAGATGCCATACCCTTTTTGTTACACGTTGTATAGACATTTTAAATTAAGCCAATTTCTTAATACCTGTTTCATCATCATCTGCCTAGACTTATTCCAATTATATTGGGGTCAGCTTCCAGTCTAACTGGATTCAGCTAAATACCAGTATTTTATAACTGGGTAGAAAGAAAGCTCAAGGTCACTCAAAAGGCAATGGAGAGGGCTATACTTGGAGTTTCACTGCGTTATCAAATCAGAAGTGCGGAGATCCGTAGAAGAAAGAGAGTTACTTACATAGCCCGAAGAATTGCAACACTTAAGTGGCAGTGGGCTGGGCACATTGTCTGTAGGACCGCTACCCGATTGGGCCGTCGGATTCTTGACTGGCGACCTCGCACCGGCAGACGCAGTTTGGATTGGCCTCCGACAAGGTGGACCGACGACCTGGTGAAGGTCGCGGGAAACTGCTGGATGCGGGAGGCACAGAACGTCGTGGAGATCCTTGGGGGAGGCCTTTGACTAGCAGTTGACGTCTTTCGGCTAAAATGATAATGATGACGATGCCCCTTAGTAAGATTGGTTATCATACTTCTGGCAACTCGTAACCACCGTTAAAGATCTATTAATATTAGTGGGGACCAACGGCTTAACGTGCTTTTCTTGGCATGGAAGGGTCTAGTATGTAACTTTATTTCTCGGTGGTAGGATATAACATCGGCTGCTGGCAGAAGCTACCACCCATCAGACAAAGTCTTGCCGCCAAGCGTTTCGTCGTGTTCCGGTATGGTGGTGGTGGCTGGTTACACCAGAGTGTAACAGTACGGCGGACGGGTCTGAGCAGTTGTGTTGCGATGTGTGCCGGGTACGATGCGCCAAATGTTGTTGTGTTGGGAGTTTGGTCGTGGAGGCTCTCCATATCAATCTCCTACTGGCATAGCATCATCGGTCGTGTTGTTGGGTTTAACATTGCATCACCTCGCTCAACTACCGTCTTCCTTCCTATTCATTCAGTTTTTTTGAGTGAATATGCTCTTAAAAAACTAGCGCGTTTTACCATCAATGATTGCATCACTGCTTATCATCAGGCCGAATTGCGGTAAAGCACAAGTTTATGAATATATATAAAAAAGATGGTCGCCCATCCACAGAATAACCGCGGCAAGCATAGCTTGACCTGGTCAATCGACCTGTGTGGCTGGTATTATTTTAGCAACGGATCTCTATTCTCAATACCTGTTTGTGAAAAGGGATTTTGGGTCACTTATACCCCGAATTATGAGTAACTATTAATCGGTTCGGATCAAGTTTTCTGATACTTTTGGTCCCATGATCCGCCTTTAACTACCAATTTGGGTAGAACAAAATTAACTCCTGTGTTTGTCAACTTAAGAGTTAATTTCCCGTATACCTGTCGGTATACGGATTATTCATTACATAAGTAACATATTTGATTAATCTGTATAAAAATAGTTTGGACTGATCCCTTCCGACGCAATGACAAACGAACATCTCTGTCATCATTTTGATGACGTCATCTCTGTTTTCTATGGGAAATCATCAAAATTATATTCATTTATTCAAATTAGTCTGAGAATCAGCACTTTTTGAACGTCAATACTACATAAGACAGTCCCCCTAAAACGCGCGCTCTTTGCCACTTCCTACTGCTTTCGCTGGGAAGAAGTGGCAAAACAAACTCTCCAGCACCACAACTGTATGTTTATTAAAAAAAAACTTTATACCTACTTAATTATATACCATATGCTATCTAGCTGCTATATAGCAAGCCACTCCAAAATACCAGGGAAAGAAAAATTAATAAAATATCATTAAAATGGAAATGTAAATAAGTAAAAACTTATTACCTAAATAAACTCCCGAGGTATAAAGGGTGTGACAGTTTTCACATTACTTATCCATTAGAAAAAAACAAATTATATCAACTCATATAACCTCTCCATCAAATGACCACTCTCGCTTCGGGCGGAGCGAAAGTCAGTGTCAGACTCACGGAGTACTTTTTATTATATGGTCAGACTAAACCCACCCGTGTTCCTCCATTTGCCTATGCGCCGGGGGCCACGCAAGATAATATCTCTTTGGGCGAAGACGTCATCTCCTCAAACTTATGGCTACACAAACTATTTGGTTACACAAAGTTTTGGCCCAGAAAGCAGTTCATCGGCCAATGCGATGTTGTCATACTACATAAGTCCGTGCAATTAGATAGTGTTGAATAACATATTCCCCGTGTATTACTGACCTTAGAATAATAGATACCATCCCATATCCTCCCGTGCATGTCGTAAGAGGCGACTAAGGGAACTCTCACCAGGAAAGCGGGCAGCAGCGCTTGACTTGTGGATTAACAAATTACTGCTATCCCCAACCCACCTGCCAAGCGTGGGGATTATAGCAAACCCCCCCAATGTGGAAAGCCATGGGGGAGGCCTTTGTCCAGCAGTGGACCTCTATAGGCTGATAAAGAAGAAGAAGAATAACATATTAGCTTCCTATAGTTGACATTGACGTCGTCTCGACATCTTTTACAGCTAAGCTATTGAACGATAAGTGTGATATCATAACAATATGTGCTACCGGTGATGACATTTAGATCAAAAACGTGGTCCCTCACTGTGGGCCTCATAAGAAAACTCAAGGTCGCGCAGAGAGCTATTAAGAGGGCTATGCTGGGTGTTGCTAGGTGTTCTCTATGTGATCGAATGACGAGATGCGTAGAAGAATAAAATTTAATATAAAAGCGTATTTTTGTATCATTGTACACGCCTTGTTACTGTAAAAGTTATGGTATTCATAAGCGTATTCGTGGTACTAGGCTAAGAATAGTGCCAACCTGTATCCTCCCGTGGGTGTCGAAAGAGGCGACTACGGGAACTCTAACTAGGGAGGCGGCCAGCAGCGCTTGCCCTGTGGAATATCAAATTACTGCGATCCCCAAACCCCAACCCGCCTGCCAAGCATGAGGAAAATGGCAACTCCATCTAACCACCAGTTTAACCAAGGGGCAAATTTGGCTTACATACATGTAGGTCGAATTGATAAACTCCTTTTTTAAGTCAGTTTGAAACTACCCCGGGATCTCGTCTGTCACGTGCGTGCGGAGCCGTGGGAGTCTATATTCTTTCGCGGCCCCACACTCTCGGTCGGTCCGGTCTGTCGTTTCGTAACTTTATTGTGGAGGTCAGATAGGAAGTAGCTCCATGAAAAATATTGATACTCAGCTAAATCCAGTTGGATTGGAAGACGACCCCAACCTATTGGAAAAAGGTGATGATGATAAGCTTAGATCAAAATCTGCTTAATTTTTAACGTTTGTGTGCCAAATCTGATGAGCCTGAATACTGACTGTAGGTACCACACCACATTGTCAGATACTTTTATGGATGTACTAGCTGCGCCCCAGGGATACACCTGCATACGTTTCGATTCCGTTTTTAATATCGGATTTAAAAGGACCCAATATGTTAATTCTGGTTATATACTATTTGTCTGCCAAATTTCATCCGAATCCTTTTAGTAGATTTTTGGGAGAAAGAATATCAAACATCCATCTATCCATTCCTATAATCGTTCGCGATCATAATAGTAATAATATTAATAATCGCGATGCGTGATCAGGATGCTGCTATTCACCGAGTCGAATTATTTTACGTGCCTCTTATGTCATAAAAAGGCTGACCTTCATCAATATTATTGAGAAACTCATGCCCAACAGTGGGCACTGTTGGACACGAGTTTCATCAAAATGTTTTGTTCTTATATTTAAAAAAAAGTATGTCTATTAAATCATTGCACAAAAAATTTGGAAAATTTAAATTAACGCTTTAAACATAAACTAAATTAAACCTAAACGTAAATTAGATGTACCATATTCATGAATATGCAATAAATTATTGTAATAATTGTAAAAAATAAATACAAACATATAAATATATGCAATGGCACTTTTTAAATCAAGAAAGCACCAATCCATTCATCTGTAAGAACACGCTCATGGAAACGAATATTTGAGTACGTAATAAAAGTAACGCACCAATAAATTAGGGTACTAAAAAGATATTATTAAAATAATAAAACAATCATCCACTCTTACCGAATAAAAAACTTTTAACTGATCCAGATATATATCACACTGCACACACAACCGCCAATGAACGTAAAGACGCGGAAAAATTTGAACAACAACGTCAATTAAAAGTTTTAACATCCCAACACGTCACTGAATACACACAAAATTATTTTAGAACATAGAATTATTAGGAAAAAGTTTAATTAACAAGTACACTCACTAATTATGTCTCTTTTTTATTATTGTTGCTTTCGCGAGTTATTCGACTTTCGAATTTTGTATCGGAACATGGCGCGGTCGTTTGGAAAGGGCGCGAGCGTTGAGCAGACTGGTGCCCGCGGCCGGCGACTCTCAACGCGCATGTGCACACAACCTCTTATAATTTGATATCTCACATCACCGCCCCTGTGACATTCTGTGGTAAAACCTACTCGTAAATTATTCAATTTTATTTACTTATTCGTACGCTTCTGTAGAATATTATGACGTGGGTCGTGAGATTTACAATCGACGTGAGATTCGCGTGATAGGCTTTGGGCGTACTTTTTAAGTACGCTTGGCATAACTTCGCTCTTCAGTTAGGAAATAATTCATCAAATACTTCAGCACTTCCGACTGGCGTGGCCGTTAATGCTGGTTTCTCGGAAATAAAGTACTGTAAACTTATCAAGACATGATCTTTAGATAAATATTTTTTTGTATGATTTGAAATTAAAATAGATTATTTCTGGAAATCATTGACAATGTCATTTACAATAATTTTTCTTTTAATAGAAATTACTTATATTTATTATTTGCCTATGACTATATCTAACTATATGTATGCGACAATATTTTTAGGAACATTTGGGTAAACCTAATAAAAAGGATTTTAAATAGAAAAGTGTTAAAAAAAAGTGTAAAGTTAAAAATATTATTTTTACTCCTCTTGCGCAAAAAGATCGTCGTTGTAGCGTACCGAAGTGAGGAAAAAATAATACCTATACTGTCTATAGGAGATTTTTTATTATTATTAGGTATTATTTTTGACCTACAAAAACGACAAAAGCTTTATTGAGAAGTAGAATAATCACTAGGAATTAATTCTGTTGTTACTGGCTCGATTTAATACTGTCTCATAAAAAGGAATACTTATTTTTGAAAACGGAACTAGTAGTGGCAATCTCTTTGGTAGAATCCTAGCGTTTTCCCACCTATATCAAAAAGCTACGAATGACAGCTGGAACCAACAGCATAACGTGCTTTCCGAGACGCTTTTTAAAGGGCTCTCGGATCGTCCATCCTCAGGCCACGCGGCAAGCGTAGCTTAACCTGGTTCATCGGACTGTGCGGTTGTTGTTATTATTGCAAATTCGGTTTTATATTGATTTTTGACCGTATTTGATTTAATATTTTAATTGGATTCATTCATTCTCTCGCAATCGTAGTGAAAATTAGGGTGTACTACTCGGCGCTAAAAACCTTTAATAACTCGGTTTAACTACCTCGTATATTTTAGTCCCTTGTATAACAATCTTATTTGTATTATATTCTAGAATTAAAACCGTCATCGTCATCATCATCATTTCAGCCGAAAGACGTCCACTGCTGGACATAGACCTCCCGCAAGGATTTCCACGATGACCGGTTCTTAGCCTCCGGCCTCCAGCGGTTTCCCGCTATCTTCACCAGATCGTCGGTCCACCTTGTCGGGGGCCTATCCACTCTGCGTCTTCCGGTGCATGATCGCCACTCGAGAGCCCGTCGGCCCTATCGGGCATCGGCCCTGCGGGTCATCTCCCCCAAGATTAAAGCCGTTATCAAATTATATTGAAGCAAGTGCGGACACAAAGAGATTGTCTTTCGGTAAGCCGGCTACAAATAAAGAGGTTGAACAGACCGGACGGTTTTGGCAGTACGCCCGCACCCCTAGTTATTCCGACTCGCGCCGATACGACCCTTTGTCGATAAAACTAGAACATCAGTACACAACAGTTTTGAATCTATGTATACTGTGCGACTATAGTGAGAAGAGAGAATTGTAAAACGTGCGTGCCTTTAAAAAAACTACTTCGTTGGTTGGGAGCATGCTTGCTTGGTTTAGTCCAGATTTAAAAAAGTGCTATTCAGTTCATTTGAGTGGAAAAATTTTCAGATATAATCAGATCCTAGTTTTTATTTAAGTAGAAATATACCTTGCCTCCTTTTTTCATTTTTTGAGGATGCGCTTTGAGCGGAGTGGAAGGGTGAGGACTTTTACTGACTAAAACCCACCCGTTTGCCTTCAGTTGCTTGTGCATCAGGAGTAACAGAATCTCTTTCGAGCAACCCGCAACTCTGGCAGATACATCGCCTATATTAGGGACATGGGTAGGTCAGGCAAAATTTTTATGTACAATATACATATGTATCTCGGATAGATATGTTTTTATACTCTATACAAATATGCTTTGAGGGCCGGACCAGGGCACGTTTCCGGGGCAAGACTGTCGGTGTGCCTATTTAAATTGTTACTGTCAAGATTGGAGGGTTATATTTAGACTTCGCGCTTCAATTGAAAACTTCTCCTACGAAATAGAACTCTTACCACCACACTAAGATGGTGACAACCCTATCGCTGACGTTGTCATATATCTATACTAAATATAAAGCTGAAGAGTTTGTTTGTATGTTTGTTTGTTCGCGCTAATCTCGGGAACTACTGGTCCGATTTGAAAAATTCTTTTTGCGTTGGATAGCCAATTAATCCAGGAAGGCTTTGGGCTATATAACATCACGATGCGACTAATAGGAGCGGAGCATAATTAATTTCACGCGAACGAAGTCGCTGGCGGCTGCTAGTAAATTATAAATTGTGCTAAGCAGTGACGCAATCATTGAAGGTGAAGCGAGCTATTAAAAGCCTATTCACTCTAGCCTTGAAGACTCTTAAATTGTAGTCAGACGGAAATACCGTCGCTGGCATTTTTTTTCAATTCCTCGATGTGTAATGATGTCAACAATGTAAGGTGGACTCTCCGTACGACTTGTCCTCAGGTGATGGAACGAAGATGAGGGAATTATGTCATGCAATTCCCGCGCCCGCTCTGCAAAATACATCCCATAGAATGCCGACAGGCTGGCTACTCTTCGCCTGTGCTCCAGGCTTCAGAGACCGTTTTAAATCAATTTGGGTCGGTCAGGTCATTTTGTAGCACCAGCCTCGGTAATTTTAGTCACATTGGTGTTTATATAAGTTTTTTTTTTTTAAACTTAGAAGATTATATAAGTTAAAGATTTCGTTGAAGCTCCTTCATTAGAGTGCGCGCCACGGACGCACTATCTATTCTACAAAGGCGATTATAAGTCTATACACAAAGACATATCCGCGATTGACTGGGAATCCGAATTTGCGACACGATCAATTGATGAATCATTACACTTTTTCAATCAGTTTATTCTCAAATTACACACAAAATACATTCCACATAAGTTGAGTCATAGCAAATCATATCCAACTTGGTACAATTCGGCATTAATTAAAACAATTAAAGAAAAATACAAATATTTTACAAAATTTAAGACATACGGTAATTTAGCTGACGAGTCAACATTTAAGCTTCTTCGTGAAAGGGTAAAGTTATTAGAATCGCAATGTTATAAAAACTATTTGAACTTGACCGAAAAATCTATTAAAAAAAACCCTAAATATTTCTGGACCTTCGTTAAATAACGACACAATTCGAATGCAGTTTCGAGCACCTTAAACTACAATAACGAGACGTTGCGTACCGGAGACACAATATGTGAAGCGTTTTCTACATACTTTCACTCTACATTTCTTGATATTAGCCCTAATTGTGGAATTCCTTCACCCCTTGTTCTTACTGAATCTTCCGGCCTATCTGACTTATATATAATTGTAGTTAACGTTGAGGAGGTTTTTAACTTGCTTCGCAAGTTGGATACTTCTAAAGGTGCTGACCCAGATAATATTTCATCCAAATTTCTTATACGATATTCAAGTGTGATTACCCATCCTATATCGATTCTCTTCAAGAAATCCTTAGATACCTGTGTTGTTCCTAAGCTTTGGAAATCGGCTTTCATAACGCCAATTTACAAGAAAGGAGTCAAAACCGAAATTGTAAACTATAGGCCGATATCCAAGCTCTGTATTGTGGCTAAGATATTCGAAAGGATTATCTATAACCAGGTATTTAGTGCTCTTACAAATTCGCTTAGTTCCCTTCAACATGGTTTTTTGAAGGGAAGGTCTACAGTCACCAATTTAATTCTACTGAATGATTTTATTACTGCTGCCATGGATGATGGTAAGCAGGTTGATGTCGTTTATACTGATTACAGTAAAGCTTTTGATCGGATCGATCATAACATCTTACTATCCAAGTTATATAGTATAGGAATAAGAGGTGATTTACTCAGGTGGTTTTCTTCTTATCTGGAAAACCAGGTCCCAGGCAGTAGTATTAAGCAATTATTTGTCCAGTTGGGTACCTGTCTCACGTGGAGTCCCCCAGGGTTCATTGCTAGATCCATTACTTTTCATTATTTATATTAACGACATCAGCTCTTGCTTGACTTCTTCCAAACTGCTGTGTTTTGCTGATGATATGAAAATTTATTCCTCAATATCTTCACATGCGGACGTGATTGCACTTTAGGATCATTTACGTCGTCTGGAGGCTTATTGTCGTGTGAACAAGCTTGATCTCAACCCCTCTAAATGTTCGGTTCTGACATATTCTCGTAAGCGCTCAATCATACCATTATCGTATTTCTTAGGTGATCAAGATGATTGATTATTGATTGTTTTTTAGGACGAATTGCATCCGTGATCTGGGTGTATATCACGATTCTAAGCTTACATTTGAAGTTCATGTTGATGCCATAGTCGCCAAAGCATCTAAAGCCCTAGGTTTCATAATGCGGCTGTCCAAGTGCTTCACTCAGGCTAAAACTCTGAAAATCCTGTACTGTGGTTTTGTTAGAAGCCACTTGGAATATGCTTGTGAAATCGGGAATCCGTGTTATCACAAGTATATTGATCGAATCGAGAGCATCCAGAAAAGGTTTATCAAGTACTTGTGTTATCACCAGAAAGTGCCATACCGGTCTGAAGATTACCTTAAACTCTGTAAGAGGTATCATATATTACCCCTAATTAATCGGCGAGCAATATCTGATTGTATGACAATAATTAAAATTTTCAATAATTCTATTAACAGTTCCGATATTCTGTCAAAATTTTATTTTAACGTTCCCGGAAGGTCAAAGCGATGGAATGCACCTTTGCGTGTTCCATTAACCTCTACAAATTATAGAAAAAAATCATTTATAGTTCGAGCAAGTAGAACCTTTAATGACATGTGTATACAGCATGATTTCGATCCCTTTTCAACGAGTGTCTCCTCAGCCAGAAAGTGCATGAGCCGTAGCTTTTTTGTTTGAGGCTTTTGTGTGTGTTAGGTGTTTTTTTTTTATCATTGTTATCTTTGTGTGTAACATAGGCGGCAATGTTATATTGATTGTTTTTTAATTTCTGTTTTCTTTTTTTTTTGTAGTGTTTGTTTTTTTTATTATTATTTTTATAAGCTAGGTAGCTGTGTTGTGTTGTCCACACTATCTTTGTACAACCTGTTTTTTATAAGTGATGACTTCTTTTATAGTTGATGAGTCTGACATACTTTTTTTTTATTCTGATTGTTTTAGCTGTAAGTTGTCCATAGTCAATAAATAAATTAATATATAAATATTAATAAATAAAATAATACATATAAAAGAAAAGAATATTTGTTAAACTTATAAACTCATAATCTAGCCTCAGCTCAATATATCCAGATAGAAATCCAGCTCAATCAGGTAATAAATTGAAGTAATCAACGAGAAAAAAGGGACCTAATTGGGGTCGATCCGCTTATGAATGTCAATGTGAAACCCTGTATTTGCGGTCCTTAGCTAAGATAATAACTGTTCTAAAACACGCTTGGTGCATATTATAGAGCGCGTAGATCTCCGATGTATATACGTAAGTTGACTAGAATTTGCTTATTGATTGCGTTCTGTGTATGGTCTCACCAACTGGTGACTACTGGCTTCATAACTATGAAGAAATACTAATCAAAAAGACAGGAAAGCAAGACAGAAAAAAGGGTTCATTTATCATTAAACCTGGTGCCTACCAAAGGACCAGTTTCAGAATAATAATAATATTATTCAGGGTCATGATATTATTATTCAGAGTAATAATATTATTATTCAGAGTAATAATAATATTATTATTCTTAAACTGGTATTTTTGGTCTGACAAACTTAAAATATTATTTTTATTTTCAATGTGGGGTGATTGTGAAATGTGTGAAATGGAGTGAGAACCTAGTGCGTATAATATATGGTGTGACGTGGGGTGATCTTCTTTAGCTAAAATTGATCCATAGCAGTTCTGGTAATAGAGAAATGTAAAAAGGCTCTTAAATGAAAAATATGTTTTATAGATAAAATAAAAAACATGAATTCAGGTTAATTAAGTTGGACGCTGGGATAAGACGGTATGAAATATATTCCGGGTTAATTTTGCAATATTTTAAAATTCTGACAACATTGCGGAATTTTTATTTTGCCTCTACGATCGGGCTTTTTTACCCTAATCTAAGAACCAGAGCAAAAATTGTAAATATAGTAAAATTTCAACCTTGCCGTCTTATCCCCGTGGCAGTGCCGAACCTGGTACTATAATCGCCTTGTGAAACAAACGATTTCATCACCAGTTCTTGGAGCTGATGCTGCTTTGCATAAATGCATCGATCGTTAGTAAGTAGCCTTTTCTGCCAAAATTTTTTTTTCGTTATAATTAATTTGTTGTTTTAGTATTCATCATTATCATTTTAGCCAAAAGCTGTCCACTGCTGGACCTATGTCCAGCAGTGCACGGCTTTTGGCTGAGACAATCAAACCTATTACATAGTCATAGGCCTATCTCTCGGCTCTATATATAGACAATCAAAACTATTACTTGTGCCTATGTAATAGTTTTGATTGTCTTTTTTATGTTCTTTTAGGAATTATGAAATATATATGACGACTCGTATCGTCATATATATTTCATAGTTGTTAATAAAATTAACCTTAGCTATACGTATATTTATTTCTACATTTAGAAACCTATTCTGCGATATTGGTCCAGTGAATGAGTACCAAAGATGAAGCACTAATAAGCCTCCCTAAGGTAAATTGATTCCTATGGCATCACGTGGTCGTGATGCCATAGGAATACAGTAACTGTGAGAAGAATTCAAACGTTCAGTGTTGTAGTATGTAGTGTCCTCAACCCACCCCGTCCCATCATAACCCTCTAACCACGCACTACCGCTATCTGATTTTTGTGGTATTTGCTCGGCTCTTAAGTGTTCTAGCGTGATGTCGAGTAGCACATTGCTTTCCTCAGGAATTAGGCTATCGAATGCTGCAATCATTATTATCAAATACAATCGACAGTTTTTGCTCAGATAATCGCGTTTAAACAAACAAACAAACTTTTCAGATTTATTAGTGGTATGGATAGATATTATACCTTGATGAGCGAAACAGTTTTTTACTGCTTCTATTGCTTTTTCTACCCAATGTCTCATAAATGAACCTAAGTCATCAATTCAGCATGTCTCCTAGGTCATCAGAAACCCTAACAAATTTTAATCTTTAACCAGTTGAAGAATTTCTCTTCAAACAACAGCTGGAACGCAATATCAACAACCGCTAACGATGCAATTTTTCATCTGCTTTTAATTTACCAAAGCCTTCCTGTTCATTGTCCTTGAAACAACATAATTATTCATAAGAACATCCATCATTATTATATTTAACTATTCATGCATTTTCTACGTCGTTTACTCAAAAGCTTTTACCTTTCCCCAATGACATGCAAGGCCGCTATATACATATATGCTCGCATTTATATATATCCTAATATAGTTGCGTTTGTGGCCAACGCTGTTCGTGTATTAAATCATATCGCATAAATTTAGATGATCCATTTCTCTTTACTTGTCTACTCCTTGTTTCATATTGATGATCTGTCGAAGCCTTTAGGATATCAGTATCATTAAGATCAGTTAAATAAAGCAGCGGAGTCACAGGTACCAGTTTAATGTTAAATACGCATTTTAACCACTTGAATAATGACGATGGAAGCAAATTTTAGAAGTAAGTAAATACGTCGGTTTCACGGGGACTTCCGTCATCTATGGCAGTAATAAATGTTTTTGGTACCAACATTTTTCTGTCTTTGGTATTCAGAGCCATTTTTATTGGGAAAAGTTTTATATCGATAATTAAGAATTATCATTGTCATCATCATTTTAGCCGAAAGACGTCCACTACTGTGTATAGGCCTCCCCAAAGGATCTCCACGATGACCGGTCCTGCATTTCATGCGACCTTCATCAGGTCTTCGGTCCACCTTGTCGGCGGCCTACCTACGCTGTGTAATTAAGCTATAGCAAAATGTAAAAATAATAAACTATATATTTATTTAAACATTCTTATTGCAATATATCATTCTTGCTAGATACTCAGCAATATCCCTTCCATGCTGGTCTGGGAGAAATAGAAAAACATAGAATGTGCCAGCTGCTTCACTTCCTGAGCAGACTGTAAGAGTCGCTCAAGGGATGGGGAGAAATATAAACAACGTATAAGTGGCCCCCCCCTAGTATAAAGTACTTTCAACAGGCAGTAACGTTGGAAACTCATTAAGCCCATTAAACTGCGCTCGCCAACCCGCGTACCAAGCGGCTAGTATGACATTTCAATACTCAATACTTTTATTGCTTTCCATAATTATGTATTCTTAGATGGTAATACTTAAACTTAGTTCATGTGGACCAACAAAAAAATACCAGGCCCCCAGTCTCCGGCAGCCCCGCTATTCCTGGCTCCGGTAGCGGCCACGGTAACGGCGGGGCAGGGGGTGCTAAGAATCCCCGGATACAATCCGGCTACCGCCCCCGACGAAGATTGGCCCTGGTAACACACAATGTGGGCACGTTGAGGCTCGACGAAAAGGTCAAGAAAATAGAAGAAGAAATGGGTAGGTTACGATAGAACATAGCAGGGTTAGAAAGTTTTCAGCTTGAGCTCTCCAATCGATTCTCATGCCTAGATGGCTGGCTCATGCATTGAAGGCTGAGTGACTATCCATGGTACTGCAGACCTACGACGAAGCTGACGCATATCGGCGGCTCAATGGACAAATCCAGAAGTCCTTGCGGCACGATATTCGCCCAACGGATTAGAAGTGGCAGTGGGTGGGGCACATAGCTCGTAGAGCTGATGGCCGATCCGGCAGAAAAGCTCTTGAATGGCGACCACGTACCGGCAAGCGCAGCGTCAGATGTTCACCGACTAGGTGGTTGGATGATTTGACCAAAATCACAGGGAAGCGCTGGATGCAGGCCGCGTCCAACCATTCTTTTTGGAAATCCTTGGGGAAGCCCTATGTCCAGCAGTGGACTTCATGTGATTGAGATGATGATGACTCAGCAACATGTTGATAAATATCTGGTATTTGTTTTTGGTTTGTAGAGTTAATGTGTTTGAAATTTTGGTTTAGCAGATTTTACACCCTTTGTAATTATTCGAGTGGCTATCATCGTAGAGGATAAATTTTACACTGTTTTAACCTGTTTTTCATGAACATGCTTTGGAGATTGCACGAATGACTACCATTAGTGCACTTGATGCATTTAATGCTGTGGCGGCAGTAAGTTTTACTGGCGGACTGACTCGAGAGGAGGCACAGCTCCCTGATATTTCGGGTGCCACAAGTGCTCTCGGGGTATGGCTAGTTCGGGAAGTACCTGTATCGCATAAACAGGGAGCCAGAAGGCCCGGAGTCACCACTGCGTCGACTGCCGATAGGACACAGTGTGGAATAAGGTGCCAGAGTGTGCCGCTTGAGAGGAGCCGCACTGTGCTCTATCTCAGAAGTAGGCAATAAGCTGCCGCTACTGGCCGTCATTAAGTCGATGGTCTGCAGCGAAGAGTTTTGGGTTCCAATGGTTTCCTTCTGATAAAAGGTAGGGAGAGATCTCGTCCACTTAGCCGACCCGCAGCAGCATCAAGCGGCGGAAAATAAATCATAAATAATTTATTTTACTGAACTTATTTTATCATAATTATAAGTTGAATTAAAACCACATCCTTTCCATGTGGTTTTATTACTACATACACGATTTGACCCCCACACATAAAATAGTAACTAATAAGCCAAGTTAAATAAAAGCTTGTAATTCTGTCAGTAATACTAGTCGTACCATTAAGGTAGGTAATTATGTTTATAAAAGTTGACTAACAAGTTGTCAAAAGATAAAAAGAACAACATAAAAAGCTTTTAACTTTTCCAAAGTCAAAACATCACCATTCAGGATAAAAAAAATCCGTAAATTATTTTTGACATTGATACCGTTATTGTTGAATGAGCACTTAATCTGTACTTTTGCTAAGTGTATTTGTACAAACAAATTTCAGTGACGACAATAGCGTTGTTGTGTGTATTGTGTTAAGGTCTTTTTTGTGATTCACGGCAATGCAAAACTTTTAATTGGACGAACCCGTGACTTGTTGGCTATCTAATTAGTTCCAAGAAAAACACTAACAATTTTTTTAAATGATCTTTTCCAGCCTTAACTTTTCATACTCTTAATATAAGTATTTACAACATATTAGAAAAGACGACTTAGATACCATTCCAGAACATCTTTCGTAATATCGTGTTCGTATTTGACAAGTTGGTGAACTGACAGCTGGTGCTAGAAGATGGAAACTAAGACTTTGGAGGACATTTCTATTGGTATCATCAGTGTAGGTACGTAGTTAAATGCTCATCATATTATAGACCATAATGTGTTGAAGGATTCTACTTTTTAGAAATAATAAAAAGTAAAAAAAACTAAAACCCAACTACGTCAAAAAACGACGCTGAAAAAGTATAAAACAAGATTTTCAGAATACTGAACTGAACAAGGTTGCTAATATAGTTGCAAGTAAATGGACACAGTAGACTCTACCAAGGTGCCTCCGTTGTAAATTGACAATAATGTCATACAATACTATTCTGAAGTATGCAATATTCACTATGTAGAGATAAATTTTCATATTTGGAAAACCGCAGTCACACGTTATCAAAGTGCTACGGTAGGTAGGTATATTTAACGTGTGACTACGCCTTTCCAAATATGAAAATTTATCTCTACATAGTGAATATTGCATACTTCAGAATAGTATTGTATGACATTATTGTCAATTTACAAGGGAGGCACCTTGGTAGAGTCTACTGTGTCCATTTACTTGCAACTATATCAGCAACCTTGTTCAGTTCAGTATTCTGAAAATCTTGTTTTATACTTTTTCAGCGTCGTTTTTTGACGTAGTTGGGTTTTAGTTTTTTTTACTTTTTATTATTTGTACTATTTTGGTGTTAAAGTATATTTGTGGCGCATAATATTAACAAAAGTTAAATTGACGAACTAAAAAGTAGGTAGTTAACATACGACATCTCTTTTGACTTATGTATCGGCGTATAGTAATATGTAGAGATATCCTATTTTACTATTTCGTAGCACGTGGATCGTAGCGCGTATAGCGATGGTTTCCCCGTATGAAGCTCCCAGTATTTCGTAGTAGCGACGCACATTTGCGTCGATGGCAGCGAATGGGTCATGAATTAGTGGATGAGATCGTTAGTATAAATAGCTTGGATGTTTCATATATTAAGAGGACCTGGGAAGATTTCTTAATCTATCTAATTCTGCTAACGATCGACTGTCATGTGGATTTTTAAGTAATTTATTATGATCCTAGCCATTTATAAACAATTCCTCTATGGTTTTGACTCTACTGAGAGCGACATAGGCCTGTCCTTTACCAAACAATGACTTTCCTAGATCGATAACTGCTTTATCTAGAGTACAACCTTGTAATTTATGTATAGTACAACCCCAAGAAAGAATCAGAGGGAGAATTTTATGCTGAATTTGCCCCTTTGCTCGATTCTGATAAGTACGTTAATATCTGCTTTTATGAATGCGTCGTCAAATTGTATGAGAACAGCGCTTGGCTGTTCTTTCTGTTCCAACTGATCGCGCCGAAGAGCAGGCCATTCGAAGGCCTTCACCACTCCCATCGCTCCGTTTACCAAACCCTAGTTTACATTCAAACTTCTATGAAGCATTACTTGGAATTATGTACAAACATAAAGTACTCGTGAAGCTCTTTCAAGTGATACCAAATACGGTATATTTATTTTAATTTTATATTAACATACAACTTTTTGTCCGCTAGAGGGCGTAATACTAAATTTGGTGACAAGCTTTATAGCTCATAACCAACAGAATATCAAGACCCTTCTAATGGTACTGCAGTGATCTTATTCTGATAAGTAGTAAAGAAGCTATGAACGAAAAGATGTGAATTATATGTAATCAGCCCATGAATACAGGTAAAATTACAAGCAAATGCTAGCAATATATATATATATTCGAAATGTACAAGTAAAGCGCTTTCAAATGATACCAAACACGGCATATTTATCTTAACTTTTTTTTTTACTCTGTATGTTTTGTCCGCTAGAGGGCGCCACATTAGATTTTGTGAAACTCCATATAGCCTATAACCAGCGGACAATTAAGATGCTTCTAATGATATGTCATTTGTCGAATTCTGATAAGTAGTTTAGAAGTTACGAGGGAACAGATGAACATACATACATACATACATACATACATACATACATACATACATACATACATAGCCTATCAAAATCATAACCCTCCTTTTGCTTTGCCGTAGTCGGGTAAAAACGGAACCCTTATAGATTCGACATGTCTGTGTGTCCATCTATCCGTCCGTATGTCACAGCCATTTTTTTCGAGACTATGAGCTATACTGTTAAAACTTGGTAGGTAGATGTATTTTGTGAACCGCATTAAGATTTTGATGCAAAAGTAAATAATAAATATTGGAGGCTCCCCATACTTAGAGCTGAAACTCAACATTTTTTTTTTCATCAAACACATACATACTTGTGGGGTAGGTATCTATGGATAGGTCTTCAAAAATGATATTGAGGTTTCTAAAATATTTTTTTTCTAAACCGAATAGTTTGCGTGACAGACGCTTCCAAAGTAGAAAAAAGTTGGCCCCCTCCCGTTCTAACTTCTAAAATAAGAAAATGAAAAATCTAAAAAAAAAACGTATGATGTACATCACTATAAAAACTACCAATGAAAATTGTTTTGAAGGAGATCTAGTAAGTAGTTACATTTATTTTTAAATGAAAATAAGATTGGAATGAAAAGCGACTACACACTACTGGGAGACAGACATCCTCTTTGTGAGAAGGAGCGGGTTCTACCACGCGGGCCAAGTGTAGGTTGGCAGAGGTAACACTTTGTTCCATCTTCTGTTGAACCTGGGACATACCGGTTATCACACGATAACTCCGTAGTACAATGGCGCTGATTCTGCTGTTCACAAAGTTAACTAATTTTAAGTTATTTCTCTTTCCATTTCGGTAAGAAAAGGACAGAAGATAAAATGTCAGTTTAAACCTGTCAAATTGGTGCGCTCTTGACGTAAACTGGCGTATTTTAGTCGCCATGTTTATAATCGCGTTTAAACTGTCTATGAGTATCTTAATTTGACAGGATTAAATTAAAATATTATCTCCTATCCTTTTCTTAACGAAATGGAAAGAAAAAGATGCATATAACTTAAAATTAGTTTAGTTTTGTGAACAACAGAATCGGCGCCAATATCTACAAAAACTAAACAGTGTACCTACTAACATTTTAGAAATTTAATCGTATTGCTTCCCAATCTTTCCCTTGTCGAAAATATTTCATAATCTTTGAGCACCAAAATGTATCCTATTAATATTATAAACGAGAAAATGTTAACTACTGAAAGGATTAAGATAAAATTTAGCACACAGTAAATGTAGGATCGAGGGACGGGAACAATTTACCAGCGGCGGTGTTTCCGTCAGACTACAATTTAAGTGTCTTCAAAGCTAGAGTGAATAGGCTCTTATTAAACTAGCGCGCTTTACCATCAACGATTGCATCACTGCTTACCATCAGCCGGAATAGCGATCAAACGCTAGTTTATTAAAAAAAAATTGTGCTGATTTAAATAGATCACAACTATAAAACAGTAAAAAAGGATTAATGATCTCAGATATTTTTGATATTAGTGAGATAGAGGAATGCTGTTCTCCGTCCATTTCACAAAATCTATCAGTCAGCTTGTACAACATGAACGAAAAAAACGAGTATCTTTTCCATTAGTTAAGCCCCATAATGCAACGTAAAGCTATTAAATAAAAAGTGGTAAAAATATAAGCTCCTAGGTATTGTAGTCCGCATCCAATGGCATGTTCAATATTATCTCCTAATGTCAGAAACAGTGAATGAATCTGATGTGCTTTTGGAACATTTTAGTGAAGAGATGCTTTCTTATCTCAATTTACACTTGCCTTGTTCCATCGGTCTTTCACACCTTCAAAGTGAACCCCCTTACGAAGTTTTCTGTCTAAAGAGAGGTGATTTTTAAAATCCATCCTTGGTCACTATCGCTATATTTAGATGGCCTAGTGGTTAAAACACCAGCCTCTCAAGTATGAGTGTACGGGTTCGATTCCAGGTCAGGCAAGTACCAAAGTAACTTTTCTAAGTTGTAAGTATATTTTGGACACCAATCTTGAGGAAACCTGAACTTTAAGTGTGATATCGCCAACCCGCATTGAACAAGTGTGGCGGTTACGGTCAATCCTTCGCTGTATGAGGGGAGTACCTGTGCCCAGCAGTGAGACGATAAAAAAAAGGTTGATGGTGATAAATCGTACCTGTAGTCGTGGTGGCCTAGTGGTTAAAATATCAGCCTCTCAAGTATGAGTGTGCGGGTTCGATTCCAGGTGAGGCAAGTACCAATGTAACTTGTCTAAAGTTATATGTACTTTCTAAGTATACTTAGAAAGTAAATATAACTTTAGGTCTTTAGGTTAGGTGGGGTTAGGGTAAGATATATCTTGGACACCAATGACTGAAGGTGAAGGGAAAAACATCTTGAGGAAACCTGGACTTTAAAAGTCTGAAATCGCCAACCCGCATTGAGCTAGCGTGGTGATTATGCTCAATCCTTCTCTGTATGAGAGGAGACCTGTGTCCAGCAGTGGGACGATAAAAGGTTGATGATGATGATGATTATAGATGACAGTCGGTTTAGGTAGTGCGTTGTATGTCAATGCTTTTTTTTTATTTCGTAAATTTTCTACTGCTAATAAATTCGACCGTCTACTGTTATGTTGAATGTACAATGTTCGAGCACATGGATAGGTTTGGCATTGTCCATTTGTTCGCCAACTTTTGTATTGATGTGAATCGTGGCAGTATCACTGTCTGTCTCATCTACATTTCTATACAAAACGGTGCTATGGACAGTATCCAAAGGCCATAAGTAACCAAGTTCTTAGCTGGGGTTTCATAAAAACCTGATACATGATTCCGAATAAGGTTCGATTTAATTTTAAAAAAACCAAGCAGTTAATAAATTTATCATATTAAATTTAATTCGAAAACATTCTTTCTCGGTTCTTTCAACTACACAACATGTAATGGAAAGGGTTATATACTATAGTGTCGATGGGGAGCGAATTGAGACTCGGTTATCACAATCACGGTTTATTGTCCAAGAAAACAGCCTTAGCAATAAGAACAATCTAACAAAACTCGTAAAGTTATAAGATGTTTTTTTTTTATTATTATAAACTACCTAGTGCTTGGCCGGAAAAAGGAAGATCGAAATTTGAATATGGCTTACGAGCTAATTCTGATAAAATCAAGGCTATGGTAGACTACCCCATACCTGCAGAAAAGAAGTACGAAGATTCATTGGCACCTGCAGCTTGTTTCGAAGATTTATTCCAAACTTCAGCACTATTGCTACGCCACTCAACAAACTAACGTAATCCCACCTGATGGTAAGCAGTGATACAATCTTAGATGATAAGCGAGCCAATTTATTAATAGCCTATTCATTCTAGCTTTAAAGATACGTAAATTGTATTCAGACGGAAACACCGCCGCAAGCAAATTGTTCCAGTCCCTCGATGTACGCGAGGAGGTACTTGCCGTACGACGGGTCGTCCGATAATGGAACTGAGAAGGGGTTATAAAACATGCAATCCCCTCGCACACTCTCCAAAATACATTGGGCAGAACACCGACAGGCTGGCTACTCATTGCCTGTGCTCCAGGCTTTGGAGACCATTTTGAACTAAATCTTGGTCGCCAATTAGCCTCCACGCACGTCTGTACCTAATCCAAAGTTGCCAGGTGACATTTTGCAAATTCAGCCCAAATGTGGCTGCAGTACTTTAATAGACCTAGGTGTTAATACATTGATACCAAAAATGCGTACCTATACTTTCTTAAATTGAAAAATTTTTAAGTTCTCGTGATATTGGCGAATAACACGGAAAGTTATGTTGGTAGTGCGGTAACATGAAACCGCAAATTTGGTATCAATATTATTCTTAGAGTATTTTGTTTTGAGCCGAAACTGGGTATAGTTTTTACATATTAACTGTTGTTTTTAGTGCTTAGGGTTTCTGTTAAACCATCTTTAAAATGCCTCGGGTTATTTATCTCTTTTGGTAGTCGTGTGTTTTTTTTTATAAATTACTAGCTGACCCGGCGAACTTCGTTCCGCCTTAAGGGTAATATCACATGACTACTTTTTAAATTAGGATAATTTTAAATAAATGAATATTATTATTCAATGATTCTTTATTTGGGAGCACAATCCTGGCGATTCTCCGGAAATCTTTAATGTGCTACAATACTCGCAAACAACATCCATTGGCCCAATGCGAACGCCATTGCGCTATATTATATGCGTATTGAAACGCTGCCCGATTCAAATCAGTATTTGATGAATTTCTTCTTGTGTTTCGTAAATTATCTAGCGCTTGATCTCTGAGGTTTGCTCGACGATTTCGCATTGCCAACCGAGCCATTTCACGGGCTGCCTCCCTTTGCTCTGGTGAGTGAGAAGCACGAAGTCGAGCCATACTAAGGCTGCGCCTTCAAGTGCAATTTCTTGCTCTTCTTCAGTTTTTTTTTTGTTGTGGATGGGAAATCATCAAGTGACCTCTCCCGCTCTGGGCGGAGCGGAAGGGCGTGTCAGACTTTTATTGACTAAAACCCACCCGTGTTCCTTCACTTGCCTGTGCAACGGCCAGTGCCATGGTTTCTTTTTTAATCAACCCGTAACCCTGTGGACCAGTCCTCGTGGACACCGTCAAAGTGTGCTGACATCTCTTTGAGGCACGTGTGAAACACAATGGGCCGTCAACCCGGGCCTGGTTCTTACAAGGAGGCGAGCTGCCTATCCCTCGCCGCCCGCAAGCCCGCGCCTACGGCGATTGGGAGTCCGATGTTGCCTCCCGACCAGGGCGCTTCCTGCGGCGGTTTGAGCCGTGAGCGTAGTGGGATTTCCGCTCCCTCACCCGCTCCGCCTCCTCCTTTGCCAGCATCACTGCTTCACAGAAGGAGGTGAAAGCTTGCCATGCACTCTTGCTCCGGACTATGGCCCGGACCAAGGTCGGACGCGAGAGATCGCCGCCGATTGCCGCCACGAGAACCCGGCTGTGCTCTATCCAAGCCGGGCAGACCTCCACCTTATGCTCCACCGTGTCCTCAGGGCGATGCACACAGTGGTGCACCCTGGCGTTTCCTCCCGCCTTATACGGAACAGGAACCTCCCGAAACAGCCGTGTCCGGTGAGGACCTACGTCAGTTGGAAGGTGAGGACGCCGTGGCGCCTCTCTAGCTACTCCTCAAAGAGAGGACTTACCGCCGCTATTGCGGCGTGCTCAGTGCTGGATTGCGACAATCACACTTTCCATGTCGCTGTACTGCGATTTTTCGCGGCAACAGACTTATGCCTCCTCTCATCACTCCCACATGTGGGCGAGGGATAGTGTTTCTCCACAATTTAATGGATGTTATTATACATATAAACGTTTCTTTTTAATTACTCTATCTATTAAAAGAAACCTCATCAAAATCTGTTTCGCAGTTTTAAAGATTTAATCATACAAAGGAACATAGGGAAAGAGAAAGTAACTTTGTTTTATAGTATGTAGTGAAGTGGTAAATGGCACAGCAATACAATATTAGAAATTTTGAAGTTGAAGTTTGCTTTGGGGCTTTTATTAAAAAAATTAAACCGGCAGAGAGCATTTATATTCCTTGCTTTAAATAAATGTATCAACATTCAACCGGTAAGACTTTTTTTTAATATGCTGAGTAGTGTAGGAGTGTGTTTGTACCATTTTTAACAAATGAACCGCTAACTTATATTTTGACTGAGTTGTTTTGTTATTCCATGTCAGTTGCGTTTTGTTAAACCATGTCTTATGTCACATCACACGGGAACGACAGGAACCGCGGAAACGGGATAAAAAGTGTCCTATCTGATGTGTCCTTCTCCTAGTTCTTATCTACCTCCCTACCAATTTTGAGCCATACTGGTTAAGCGGTTCTTGAGTTATAAATATAGTAACTAACACGACTTTCATTTATATACATAGACTTCATTCAAATCGGACCAGCCTAGGAGGAATTCAGTGACGTACACACGTACAGCAGATTTAGGATGGAAAGAAGAAACCCATGGAAACATTGTCATCTACATTTGTAACAAAGATATCATACCTCTCTCTACCCCTAGAGCTCTTGTTTCTGTCTCTTTAAGTAAAATAAAAAATCTTAAATAATTATTTATTTCTATTTATTTTTTTCTCTTTTAGTTCATAAGTACAAATTTAGTTAAATAAAAAAAAATATCTTTTTTATTTTTTCGCCTTTTAGTTCTTATGTACAATTATATTTTTAAGTAACTAAAAAAATTAAAAAAAAACTATAAACTTGTCTAAAAACAAAAAAAAAAAACTTGTGATTGACCGGGTTTGAACCGAGGAACACCTGCCATTGCGAGTAGACCATACCAATATTGACTACGCTACAGCCGCTATGTCAAGCAGCGCGAAATTAGCGCCCATATTATGCGTGAAATATTGCGAAAGAGAAAACTCGAAAATATGCGCTTCCCCAGACATAAGACTGAGCTAGATCGATTTTTCGTCCCCGAAAAACACCACATATTAATTTTCAGCGAAATCGTTAGGGCCGTTTCCGAGATCACATGCTTCTTCAAGCGATTAGCGCCATCTGCCGGGTTGATTTGTGAATCTAAACGATCCAGGTCGCCACTCAAACGCATACAGAAAAAATCATTAAAATCGGTCAAGCCGTTTAGGAGGAGTTCAATGACATACACACGTACAGTAGAATTATATATATAAAGATAAACAAGTGCTTGACCGCAATCCCGCCTGATGGTAGAAATGATGCAATCGTTGATGGTAAACCGCGCTTGTTTGTAAGCCTATTCACTTTAGCCTCGAAGACACTTAAATTGTAGTCCGACGGAAACACCGTCGCTAGCGAATTCTTCCAGTCCCTCAATGTACGCGGTATAATAGACGAGGCGAAATGCTTTGTAAAAGTTTTGTGGTTTCACCGTGGGGTGCAGTGAAATGGCATCTCAAAGATTTTTCAAAACTTGATCGCATTTACCCTCGTCATAATTGACACTTGTTTCTTTTTTTTTTTTAATTTATATCCTCACGGACGCATGTCCATTATAACTAATCAAATCATTTAGTGTTATTAAGGAATTACTTTACTAAAAGCCATTTATTATAATTAGTCGATAATGAGAAAAATAAAAACGTTAGGGTTCTTTTAATCGGAAAACACGCAAAAGAAAATTATCGACTTCAAGAGCCTTCCGAAAACATCAATCTGCAGCGTGTGTTAGAAATATGTGATACAGACCATCCATTTCAAATAAACATCTCCACACAATAGGCATAACGGACAGCCCTCTGTGCAGAGCTTGCATGGATGCTGATGAGATACTTCCGCATGTACTCTTCGAATGTACAAGGGTCACCCAAATTAAAAGTAAAACCATAGGGGCACGCAGATCTTACACAGATGTTCTCAACAAGCCAGGAGACTTAATGGGCTTCTGGGGGAAGTTGGGCTGGTTGGAATAACCGCCAATGCCCCACACGCAATGCTCCACTGAAAGGACTAAGTGCGGAAACTAAATCAGTATCATAGAATAGACAATCCAACTGAACAATTTCACCCGCAGAACTGACATCGAAATCACCAAAAAATATCCGGTGCCCCTTCGATCAATCAACTGACTCAGCTTATCATGGTCCACAGCTGGCATGCCTTTTCCAGGCTCTGGATCAACACCCTGTCTCCCCTGTCTTCCGCATCTAACCTATACCAGCGACCGTCATAAGGTCGTCGGTCCATCTTGCTGGGGCGTTTCACAGTATAAACATACGCGGTAGTAGATGCGTAATGCGGTCTGCACTCGAGGACTCTTATGTTACGCCATCAAGAAGTCAATTTTGGTCATACAAACATTTAATCCGTACTAGATCTAAACGTGTGCCCATGGGATAACTCAAATTGTTACCGATCACGATGTCGGTCTCACGGCGAGAGTTGTTTATTTTGATGGTCTTATAAAAATTACCATTTCTTTTTCTTGTGCCAAGAAGTAGTAATTTTTGCTGAAGAAGAAGCTGATTTTGAAGTGTAACCCCTTCAAGATTTGCTTTCAAGATTTCCAAACACGTTTGAGAAATTTTGAGCTGGAATTCTCAGTCAATCCAAAACTTATCTCGACACCAACTAGGCTACCGGTTGTCTATCCACTACAAACGTGAATAGGTCCACTGCATTGGAAAAAATAGGTCATGAATATCGGAATAAAAATTGTGTACTGGTTTTAAATGTAAACCTACTTGTGTATTCTGTGCTTTAGTGGAACGACTGCCGAGCTTGGAAAACTAGGCATCATTTAACTGTTTTTGAATAATGAGAGAGTGTAATGGGTGTAAATGTTTTAGCAATCTGTATTTTTATATAAAATTTGCGATAGTTACCATATCAGTTCTTGTTTAGTTATGGATTTGAAATCTTTTTGGGACAACAAAGGTTTTCCGATGGTTTGATGACCCCGTCAGTTGAATGTACATGCTCATATTAAGTAGATGTTTTGGGAATGTCATATTGTATTGTGTGTGTGTGTGCTTCCGTAGGTGTTGTAAGAGGTGACTACGGGAACTTTCACCAGGAAAGCGGTCAGCAGCGCATCTCCTGTGGAATATCAAATTACTGCGATCCCTAACCTGCCTGACAAGCGTGGAAATAATGGCAAACCCCCATAAAGTAATGAAAGCCTTGAGGGAGGTCGTTGTCCAGCAGTGGATCTTTATAGGCTGAAGAAGATATTATTGTATAATTTAGGCAGTAAGAATATTTAATTGCAAAATGGTAGCGGAGTATGGTAGGAGAGATGTAGATCGTAGACTCAAACCAAAAAAAAAAAAACACTTTATTTTGTACAAATAGTTTCAACACCGTTTTTCTTAAAAAGAAAACATGGCAAGGAAACCATAAATTAGTACCGAAAATTCAACCAACCGCGTGCAGGATTAGTTACAGTCTACTTCCAATCACCAAGTGGGAGATTTAGTGGCAGAAGTGGTGGCAATATAAGGCTGATAAGCAAGTAACTGGTCAGCTAGTTGATATGCAAAACGTTGCACTGTTTCACAAAACTTATTCAACCTATTTAAACTCTCTCCACCTTAATACAAAACTAAATCCAACTTTAGTTCCAGACTTAGCCTTTGAGTCACTATTGCCTCAATGAAGTTCGAAATACATTGCCTCTAGCAATACCACAAAAATACAATTAAGTTGGTTAATTAATTAGAAACTGTATCAGTACTTGTATTTCGAACTTTATTGAGGTTAAGTCAAAATTCTTAATACAAAAGTGACAACTTAGTACCGAACTAAGCTATCATTTTTATATAAAGAACTGCATTTCAATAATGGTTAAGTGCATAAGTTAATTATAATTTAGTTGGTTTTACCCTGATCTAATAAAACCCATATTTTGTAATAAGCGGGAATTTGATTAAAATTCTTTAAGCATTGTTACAAATTATTTTAACGAATTTGTTAAGATATTTATTATTCAGTGCCAACTATCTCTAGACGTACGTTATTGCCTAACTATCGAATATACTGAACATTGTCGTAACAAAACCTTTCAACTTGCCTACTATCCAATATAACTAGCAGTTTAATTTGAACGTCATTACGTTCCTAATTCAAAATGAAGTCGGTACGCATCGATCTGTCCCGGCACATTTCATTGCAAATCGCAGCTTTGAAACTGTTAGGCTTATGGCTCTATATACCCTTTGGTTTGAAGAACGTCAAATTTTGGATTTCCATTTTGGTGAGAATCGTGCTAGTAATTGCTGCGTTCACTGTACCGGGTATCACTCAAGTGATTTACGTGATACGACTGATTTTGTCAGGGAACGCTGAAATACAAGAGGTGGCTGGGATGTGAGTAACAAATTTATTAACAATGTAATTAATATAGCTTTCAGTTCTTTCGATTCAGGGCTAAAGTGGTTGTACAAGTCTTTCCATCATCTCATCTTCTACGAGGTCTACCGCAATGCCTCTGTAGTTGTGTCAGGGCTCAAAAAGGTGGTGATTACAGTGTAATTTACCTTCCAGTTATTTTGATCCTGGGCTAAAGTGGTTGTTCAGCTCGTACTAACATTTTCACGGTTCATCGCGATGCTTTGTAGCTGTGTTTGGGCTCCACACAGTAGTTATTCTGACACTGCTTATTAGACAAACGGCAGAAGTAGCCAGCCTAGAAAAATCGGCATGAAGAATAAAAATAATTACTTACTTGTGACTCCGTTATTAGCTACGTAAATGTTGGTTTCATAAGAAATTATGTACAGTCACACAATAACGGCTTTGCAAATACAGAGTGTTTTTTTAAACCCATAACACAGTTATTAAGGGTATATGAGGAGTGACTTCTACTTTTTTTAATACTATCCGTCAAAAATCAAATTCTAAGCATGAGTTGTAATTCAATATATTCGTAACCAGAAGTTCCCAAGGAATATAAATGACTCTTGGCTTCGTTAAGGATATCATTACACCCGTTATAATGAATGAATTTACGAATTTACTCATCTAATCCACTAAAAGCTAGCATGCCGTTTTAAATGGCGCGTTAAGTCCATTTATTTAACGCAGTCTTAAATTCAAGTTATTTCCTTCTTCCAAGATTCAACGTTTATTAAGCTATGCTTGAAACGCACTCTGCCACGAACAAAATGAATTTTGACTCATAAATTATTGAAGCGTAAACTAGTCTTTACCATCACGAGTAATAAATAGAGACGTATATTTCATATACCTACTTCTCACTATGGAGATTCAAATGTTAACCTGCTTTCGATTCCATAAAATTCTCCTTAAAGGACCAAAAAGGGTAAAATATTCGCAGTTGCGCCCAACTGGATCCCTAAAGTCCATCATATTATGTAAATGTACATACAAAAAAATCAATGAAGTTTTGCTGAGATTTCGGACAATCTATTTTGAGATTACTTTACTATTTGTAATGGTTATAAAATTTTGATTGAATCAATTTTGATTACACAAGAGCGGATACAAAAGAAATACTTTGAAAACAGTAAAGAACCCTTTCGTGCTCATAAATTATGTTATAACGACGCAATAAATCTGCCTTGGAACTGAAATCGCGTGTAACATACATGACAAACCCAAATGAAACCAGTTTTTTCGAGCTTTCGTTTAACTTGTTAAGGTCAAATCTTATCAGCGCGACCTACTTACATAACAATATGATGGGGGAATTAATACGCGTTCTTGTGATGACAAGAGAATGTCTTTGGCCGAAAAATATCCTCCAAATAAGTATAAAAATGGAGGAATGTCGCGTGCTTCGTTTCACGGTACATGCGACGACGAAATGGTAACAGCTTAACAGTTATTTATAGCTATGTGGTTGCAGTTTACTGTTCCGCACTCCAGATAACACGACTTTATTGCGTCGTTTGAAATGGCTATTTTCACTACTTCACCTGTTAGAAATGACCAACTGCAAATATTTTATAGGTTTCCAAATTAACTTACATACTGTCTCGTTGGTTTAGTGGTCGCAATAGCTACTGTTGAACACGAGGTCTTGATTTAGATTCTCGGATCGCACAAAGTGTTATGGGGTTTCATTAGGAATTTCCCGGAAACAATCTGGAATCTGGATTCATAAAAAGGTTCAGTTACAAAAGCAGACTATCTCGGTCACTCCGCATCACCTCATCGTTAGCAGTTTGTAGCTCCTAGCGAAATTTTAAATATCCTAAACACTAACTGCTAGCAAACGCAAAAAGATTATTTCTAATCTGACCTGAATCTGGTATTTTCAGAGATTAGCACGTAAAAACAAAGAAAACCCTTCAGTTTTACTTTAGTATAGTTAGATGTATGTAGACCAAAACTAGTCACCGATCACAGTTCACTAAAACCAGTTACTATTCGAACAAACTAAACGGCTAAATAGCATTATAAATACCAGTTAATCTGTTGCACAGCCACAAAGGCCTGCCTAATATGTTAACAAAATGGAATACCACCAACTTACTAATGAAATGCTCCACGTTTCAGAATAAACTTAATTATGACAGAGTTTCTGGTACCGTTAAGGCTTCTGGATTTGACTTTACACCGAGATGTACTCATGCAACTGTTGGACCAGCTCAAAAGCGAGGAATTTCAGTTTTACTCGAAAGATCAGAATGATATATTGGAAAAGGCTGTAAAATTTTCCAGGAGGCTGTTTTGGATTTTTCTGTTTATTACTTCTTCGGATGTATTTGGTGAGTGATAGATTTCATTTTTTTACATGCTTTTTTACAGGCTTTTTATTAGCTTCACTTGTATGTTTGCTTGCTTGTTTGTTTGTTTGTCCGTTTGTTCGTTCGTTATTTTTTTTTAATGAATATCGAACTAAAAAGTTCAAAATAAATATAGTTTAAAAACTAAAAAAACATGCTTTTAAAAAACATCATACTTAAAAGTTAAAAATAATTTTAAAATAAGCGGGAGACGCTTAGTATACAAAAATTATGGCACAAAGCGCCTCACGATTTTTTTAAAATTATTTTTAGCTTTTAAGTGTGATGTTTATTAAAAGCATGTTTTTTTGTAGTTTTTTAAACTATATTTTTTAGCTTCACTTGTATGTTTGCTTGCTTGCTTGTTTGTTTGCTTGCTTGCTTGCTTGCTTGTTTATTTGTTCGTCTCTAACTCTTTGGACTACGAGTGAGAGGCTCATTACTGTAAAATGTCACACCGTTTTCAATACGTTCGTTCGTTCGTTTTTTTTTTTAAGAATATCGAACTAAAAAGTTGAAAATAGTAATAGTTTAAAAAACTAACAATAACGTGCTTTTAAAAAATATCAAACTAAAAAGTTAAAAATAATTTTTAAAAAAGCGTGAGGCGCTCAATATACAAAAATTATGGCACAAAGCTCATCAGCTTTTTTTAAATTATTTTTAACTTTTTAGTTTGATATTTTAAAAGCATGTTTTTGTGGTGGTAATTGTGTATGCAGTCGTTGATGGTCTAATGCACTAATTTATTTATAGAGCCTATTCACCTTCAGCATTGAAGGTACTTTATTTTAATTCTTATTATGAAGTTTTGAAGATTTATTCTACTAATTCTAATACTGGAATGCTGACATTGTAGAAAGACCAAAAAAAATTGCAATAACTTCTCTTAAAAACTCAAACTATCACCATTTTGTTTCAATTAAACTACATATGTGTAAGCACTTTTGAATGGTCAAATAGTCGTTGAGTTAGTAAGAAAGTTGAAGCTTGAGCCCATTGTAAAATAAAGAAAAGTGGATATGTAACTCCAAAGACCCTCTTGGATGACCCTCTTGATGTTTTTTAAATCAAGATATTTTATTATTGTTTCTATATATGAAAAGAAAAAGCAAATGAAGAAACAATTATATATGTATATGATTCAAAATATTGAAAATAGCAGTTAAGAGACGATCAGTCTCCACCAATGGCACCCGTTTACAATACAACCGTGCCTTAGCACCATTCAACTCAACCTTTGTGTAGGGAACCGAATGATCCCACACACGGCATCAGTGAGATATTTAAGTGAACATGGCATATTCTCAACTGCGCTCTTTCATGTCAACGTCTTTTATATGTCATAAACGGATTCATGAATCTTACATTTACAAAATTGAAAAATCGCTACTGGGTTTGTTTACGTTCAACTCGCATTCTCATCGCGATGGTCCGGTCAACTTTGTTATAGCAGAAATTGTAAACGGAATTGAACAGTCGTAACTCGTACATTTATTTTTAGCAATAATTTATCATTATGTTAGATCCTTGGTTTATCTCACGAAACGAAGGGCTATTTACTTGTGGTAACCATGCTGTGAAAACTAGTAGCGTCGGCATGGAAAGACATACACATTACTCATTTCTGAATTCGCCACATTCTCGAACGGTAGCGAGAGATCCTGCGCTTATTTATACATAGACAGAGTGTTTGTACACTTGTTACATTGTACTCGGGCATTTATTTTGAGCATTAATGCAATCGTCTACAGAAAATCAATTTTTGTCTATACAAAAATAAATATCGAGAGAAGCTTCGGTTGATCCTTGTAATATTATCTCACAAAACAACACGGGAAGCGATATTGGTGTCTGTTTATAGTGAAACTTTAAGCTGTGTTAATAATAATAATTAAGCCGGCCCAGTATTTCACAATTCTAGTGTTGTTAGTGGTTTGTTAATAGGTTTGCTTAAGTTATATTAGTAATAGTAGCTGAGGATGAAATAATTATGGACCTCTCGACGATGAGGCCTCCTCCATCTTCTTCCATAGCTCTCTGTCTCTGGTAGAGATTCTAGTAGGATCACATAACAAAATCAGCCTATACTGTTCTCACTAAGGGGCCACAGGCCTCCTCTCGATGAGAGGGCGTGAGCCGTAATCTACCACGAGGGCCCAGTGCGGGTTGGCAGATATTACATGTCTTCGAAGTTTTTGGGCTCTAGGACATGCCGGTTTCCTCACGATGTCTCCTTCACAGTTTTGAGAGCTGTGGTGATGAAATAATTTACTTTCATAAGATTCAACGTTGGAGAAAATGAGATAGGAAACAGTATACAGTGTTTCTTATCCTCTCGATCGATATTTTTCTTTTTAAACATTAGTCACCATAAACCTCTTGTATCATTTATCAAAATGTAAACCCTGAGTCTGAATAAATCTGCGTTAACGTTACAACAACAACAACAACGTTATTCTTTCTCTATACGAAAGCTGAATATAGTTTGTTCAGAATAGGCAACCGAATCGATTCATTTTTAGACCGTGTTATATTTTTCTCAAATACCTACATTTAGAAATTTTTACAATGTGGTTACCTAGCGCTTAATACAGTTGATCGATAGATAGATCATCAAATCAAATCAAATGCGGTGCGTTTACCGTATTTTTGTTGTTTTTTAGCTCATTACTTTGTGGTTTTTCATGACATCATTTTGAAATTTTGTACATAGATTCTTTACTTAAAATATATTGGACATGGGTTTCAGGTTTCGTATAATACAAAAAATAACGTTGTGTACAAATAAGATGTAAAAATATAACTACTATGATCATAATTAAAACGTACAATTATACTCTATAGTCTTCCCAAATTTCACATATGTCTCATTGTCTTGAAACCAAATTTTATGAAAGTTTCATTTATATCACGTGTTGTTTTAAGCTGCGGTCTTCATCACGTGCGGCAATCACGTGTTGGGTGTCAGTTTGAGCGTCAATGTCTGTGGACCATTTTTTGGCGCCGATTCTCTGCAAATTAATTTTTCACAAACTATACTAATTTTACGTTTCATTACATTACGTTATGAAAATTATAGAAGACAATATTTTAATTTAATCCTGTCAAATTAAGAAACTCCATAGACAGTTTAGACGCGATTATAAACATGGCGACTAAAAATACGCCAGTTTACTTCAGGAGCGCACTAATTTGACAGGTCTAAACTGACATTTTATCTTCTGTCCTTGTCTTTATGAAATGAAAAGAAAAAGATGCACTGAACTTAAAAATTTAGTTTGTGAAAAAGGAATCGGGGTCAATGTCCGTGGAGCTTTTATATTCCGCACCATATACTGGTATGTTTGGTTAAAAATATAGTAAAATTTGCAGGCAGCTTAACGTGCTATTAAAAAAAGTTAAAAAACTAAAACCCAACTACGACAAAAAACGACGCTGAAAAAGTATAAAACAAGATTTTCAGAATACTGAACTGAACAAAGTTGCTAATGTAGTTGCAAGTAAATGGACACAGTAGTAATGTCATACAATACTATTCTGAAGTATGCAATATTCACTATGTAGAGATAATTTTTCATGTTTGGAAAGGCGTAGTCACACGTTGTCAAGGTGCTACGGTAGGTAGGTATATGTAACGTGTGACTACGCCTTTCCAAATATGAAAAATTATCTCTACATAGTGAATATTGCATACTTCAGAATAGTATTGTATGACATTACTACTGTGTCCATTTACTTGCAACTACATTAGCAACTTTGTTCAGTTCAGTATTCTGAAAATCTTGTTTTATACTTTTTCAGCGTCGTTTTTTGTCGTAGTTGGGTTTTAGTTTTTTAACTTTTTTTTATTTGTACTATTTTGGTGTTAAAGTGTATTTGTGGCGCATATTATTAACAAAAGTTAAACTGATGAACTAAAAACTAGGTACTTGACATATTACATCTACACGCACATATAACAACATAAGCCCGAAGGCATATAGTGCAGAGGCCTTTTTATGGGAGATTTAGCCAGTTATAAAACTGTTTCCGCCTTCACCGCGTGGAGTTACTCCCAGCTTATGTCGTTTTCATTAGTGCATTACATATTCTAATAATGTTCACACTGCTCTACATTGCATAAAGCGATTCACAGTTCCCGTGATCCGCGCTTTACTCTTATCGCTCATATTTAACATCATTAAAGCATTCTTGTAATTATGTACAAGCATAAAGCACTCGTGAAACTCTCACGTGATACCAAACACGGTATATTTATTTTAATTTTATATTAACATAGAACTTTTTGTCCGCTAGAGGGCGCAATACTAAATTTGGTGACAAGCTTTATAGCTCATAACTAACAGAATATCAAGGCCCTTCTAATGGTAATGCAGTGGTCTTATTCTGATAAGTAGTAAAGAAGCTATGAACGAAAAGATGTGAATTATATGCAACCAGCCCATGAATACAGGTAAAGTCACACGCAAATGCTAGCAATATATATATATTCAAAATGTACAAGTAAAGGGCTTTCAAATGATACCAAACACGGCATATTTATCTTAACTTTAGTTTTTTACTCTGTATGTTTTGTCCGCTAGAGGGCGCCACAGTAAATTTTGTGAAACCCCATATAGCCTATAACCAGCGGACAATTAAGACGCTTCTAATGATATATCATTTGTCGAATTCTGATAAGTAGTTTAGAAGTTACGAGGGAACAGATGAACATACATACATACATACATACATACATACATACATACATACATACATACATACATACATACATACATACATACATACATACATACATACATACATACATAGCCTGTCAAAATCATAACCCTCCTTTTGCTTTGCCGTAGTCGGGTAATAATGGCCTCAACTTTTCTTGTGCTTAACAGTTTTTTGTGAATAATGTTGCAAAGGAGAAAGGTGGAGGTTATTTGCTTATGTAATTAATTTAATTTACCTTGTTTTTTTTTTTTTATTTACTGCTCGATTTAAATGGATTCTGTATTATTCCAGTACATATGATCGTGACACCGGCTTTACATAATTTTGAAAAATTACCTATGCAGATGGATTTCATTTTCTTTGATGTAAATAATGAGTCTTACTTCAATTACATATTAGCTTATCAGGTAAGAGATGTTCCTACATTATTTATTTATTCTTCGAATAATATATTTCTCACCTGCTAAACCTGTCTATCTGGCCCTGAAGCCTGACTGACCTCCACAACACAGTTCCTGGCTAATACGATACGCCTTCGTAAGATTGCTTGTCAGGCTTATCGAATCAAGGACTGCAGTATGTAGGCGGAGCGCGTGAGGAAGCGTGAATCCCAGCGCCGTCACACCTCAGCCGCCGCAGGAGACAACATCGAACTCCTGGCCACCGTACGCGCGGGCTTGCGGCCAGCGAGCAATGAGCAGCTCGCCGCCCGGTAAAGAACAGGCCCGAGTCGACGGCGCGTTGAGTTTCACGCGCGCCTCAAAGAGATGTCAGCATATCGTAACGGAGTTCACCAGGATAGACGCCCCCTGGGCCAGGGTTGCGGGTTAGTTGAAAGAGAAACCGTGGCGCTGGCGCACAGATAAGTGAAGGAACAAGGGTAGGTTTCAGTTAGTAAAAGTCTGACACGCCCTTCTGCTCCGCCTAGAGCGGGAGAGGTCATTAGATGATTTCCCAAAAAAAGGAGTGCAGTATGTCCCGCTTAGTGGCAGGATGTGCCGTCGTGGTATCGGTCGCACTTGGTGATGGCGTCCGCTATCGATGGCGGGCTGATACCAGACGGGGTGCGGCAAATGTAGTAGTACCTATGTAGTATCTCCCGTACTCTCGACTCGCGCTACGTGAAAGAATAGTGGGATTTTAATTGGTAGGAGTTCTAGACTGAGAGACCTTCAAGACGGAGAGTATCCACGGGCTTCACACACACTCACTGTCATTGACTCTCATGATCATGTCATGTGTGATATGTTATAAATGTTTGTATGTTGTAATAAATGTGTGTGTATGTGTGTGTGTGTGTGTGTGGGTGTGTGTGTGGGGGGGGGGGTGTAATAAATGGTCCTTTATCCACAACAGACCAACTGCGTTAATCGTATGTAGTTTACGATCATTCAGCTGTTCTTCGTAGCCACTCTTCTTTAATACATTTATTTATAAAAATATTTTATTTTGCCAACAAAACGCTTCTACAGAAAAAAAACATTTTTTAGAAGTTTGTTGTTGTAACTTTGTTTTTGTTTAATTACAGATTTTATACAAGCCTGTTATACTACTAGGATTCTCAATACTACAAACCCTGCCCTGGGCCACAATGACTTGTGCAAGTATAATTAATTTTGCATATTATTTGGCTTTGAGTAATGTATAAAATCTGAATAATGACATAAATCTTGTCAAGAACAGTTATCCGGGGTAAAGCCAGCGCTTAGGGGAGATTTGGTCAACACTTGGTCCATGTTTTGCAAAATATAAACAAAAGCATTATTTCTATATAAGAGGATAAAGTAGGATTAATAAAAATCGTTGAGTATCAATACACGTCCGCAAAGCAAAAAAGAAACAACGCCGCACGGTTTAAAAATAATATCTCTCACCTAGTAATGTATTACCGGCACATCTACGTTTTCCATATTTTACAAAAACAAGGATCAAAGATATTGCAAATGTTTGAAATTCACTCATGAGATAATTTTACGTTTTTTTACAGATTCATGTCTATACTAGTAACCAAACGCAGTATTTAACGGGTTTAAGGTACCAGTATCTTCTTCAGCCTATATATAGACTGCAGTGTTTCCCAAACTTTTTAAGTCCACGCCCCACTTTTAAGATTTTGAAATCTAAATTGCCCCCCTAATTCATGCAAAGATATAAAATGCCCTTAGCAAGAGGGGTAATTTTAAGTAAAAAAGTTGAAAATGCCCCCCTCATATTACCAAAATGTCCCCAGTGGGTCGTACGCCCCACCTTAGGAAACACTGCTATAGAGGTTCACTGCTGGCCTCCCCAAAACTTTCCACAATGACCGGTCTTTTGCTTCCCGCATCCATCGGTTTCCCGCGACCTTCACCAGGTCGGTCGACCTTGTTGGGGGTCTCCCCTACGCTGCGTCTTCCAGTACATGGCCGCCACTCCAAAACCTTTTTGCCCTATCGGCCAACGGTTCTACAAGCAATGTGCGCCGCCCACTGTCACTTAAATTTAAGCGACTCGAACAGCTATGTATGTCGGTGACTTTGGTTCTTCTGCGGATCTACTCATTACCAGTATAGACGCTAATAAATATTAAGGATAAAGTATGTAATAATCTCAGTTTTAAATTTTTTGCAGATGTGCCAACATAATATGCATTACTTGGTGAGCGATATACTAGAAGAAAAATAAGTACAGAGTTCTCATTCTTGTTTTGAATATTAACATCACATAAACTACGTTTAAGTGACGCTGATTTTGTTAATACCATTTGCACGTCTAAAACATTTTATGTACGCCAGAATTTACTTACCTTCCAGTCAGCCAATTGGACGTTTTAATTTATAACTTTGAAAATATAAAAGACCTCGCTAAAGCCACCGCAGCTGAAAGGCAGTGCAGTGAGAATGAAGCATTTAAAGAAATTTTCAAAAGATGCGTTTTTCACCACTGCTCTATAATAAAGTAAGCGAAAATAATTCACCAATTAGCTACCAGAATGCTTTTCCGTGTTTTCGTTTGAGTGGAATTTAAAAATGGGTTTTTTACTTTTTATGATACTAATCTCTCCCTTGAAAGGTATGCAAATTAATCTGATTTATTTAAATGTAAAACAGCCAGCTTTCTTTGCCTTTCAGATTTGAAAATACGATACAAGATGCTTTTGGTGGTTTGATAACAGAAACTTTATTTTTGAGTTCTGCTATTTGCGGTACTACGGCAGTTCAGATATTTTCGGTAAGTTCAGCAGCAATATTTTGCCACCATCTATTTATATTCAAATCCTATGAATTAAGGGATGATCGCATTAGCACCATCCGGGCAAAATCAATCAACTTAGCCTACTGCAGTTCACTACTGGACATTGGCCTTTGTAATATTTTGCCACCCTCTCCTTCTCGTTTGGGTCAGGTGGAGGGCGTCCCACTCTACGCTTGTCGATACGCGGGTACAATGTTTAGATTTTTTCCGGGTTAATGGCATGGAAATTAATGGGAGAAGCTGCACGCCTGGTGAATTAGTTATAATAAACTTTATGTATTTTTTTTTTTTGTTTTCAGATTGATTCTCCTTTGAAGAACAAAACAGAAGTAGCGTGGGTTTTGGCTTACTTATTGGTTTTTGTTGCTATTCTTTTTGTTGATTGTTACTTTGGGAATACTCTGACTGCAAGAGTAAGTACATGCCAGTAATATGTAAAACTTTTACTGTTACCATTATCTGAATGAAATGAAACCATTATTAATATACAGGGTGTATCTGACATCGTAACGCAAACTTCGAGAAAAGGCTACACCGCATGCCACTAATAAAATTATGATAGTCATTTATATCGTTAATGAGCGGTTACAGAAATCACATTGTTTAAAAAAATGTGTCGGCTCGGCCTTTGAACGTTGCAAGCGTACCACCGCGCGATTTTGTGGGTATGACGTTGACCCCTGATGTGAATTCTATTAAATCAGCTGATAGGATAGTTTTTCGAGTATTGTTTACATTGCGCTTTTTTTGTCTAATTAGCGAATTAATTAATTTCTCCTTTAAAATCTTATTGGGTTATAAAAGTATAGCAGTTATGAACGGTTTAAAGTGAAAAACACTGCATATAATTTTTTAAAAATCAGGAAAAAACCGATGAAAAATTCCACCACTGGGGAGTTCAGAATCATATACTGGATCCATGGTATTCATTTGTGCGTCGATGTCAGAGACACCCTTTATTGTGTCGAAATTATTTTATCAGAGCGTTAGACCTCGTCTTTTATAGACCGCAGGATTGTTACATTTATCTGCGGCGGTCTGCTTACTGTCAGGCGAGATCGCGGTCAAGCACTAGTTTATAACGGTTAAAAAAAAAAACTAAAATAGGGCATTTAAATTATAGCCTTTCATCATCTGCCTAGCCCTTTTATATATCGAAGGGCTGTTACAATTTAACTGCGGCGGGCTGCTTACTATCAGACGGGTTCGCGGTCAAGCACTCGTTTATAATGGTTAAAAAAATAACTAAAATAGGGCATTTAAATTACAGCCATTCATAATCTGTCTAGGCCTTTCTCAAATATGTTTTTTTTTTTATAATTATAAAGGAGTACTTGACCGCAATCCCACCTGATGGTAAGTAGTGCTGCGATCGTTGATGATAAAGCGCGCTAGTTTAATAAGAGCCTATTCACTCTAGCCTTGAAGACACTTAAATTATAGTCCAATGGAAACACCGCCGAAGGCAAATTGTACCAGTCCCTCGATGTACCCGGTATAAAATACGAGGCGAAACGCTTCGTTCGGATCGTTGTGGTGTTAACAACATAAGGGTGGAAACTCGCAGTATGACGGGTCGTCCGATGATGGAATGAAGATGGGGGAACTAAAGTCTAGCTAGAAAAAGCTCAATACTAGTATTTTCCATTGACAGACTGGTACCTTTTTTTTGACACTGTGGAAATGCCTTTACGCACCATACCCATCGCTAGCTAGGCGACGGGCGTGTGTGGGACTCGCCCTACCGAAGCCGGGAAAACTCACTAAAACCACAGCGGCACATCGACATCGCCTTAGTGACACAGAGGTCCCCCATACGGAAGAGCCGGGCTGGGTACGTCTTCTTGTGCGAGAAGACGCAGCAGCCAAGGGTTTTTAGCGAGGTGTCCTTCCTCTTGGCCCCACTCGTTTGCACGAATGCAAACGGGGCCCCCAGCTCCTCTCAATGAGGAGCACGCGTTGTCCGACGGTGACCCGGTGTTCGGGTCACGTCAGCCACCTGGAGTGCCTGCACGTGTGACCGCCGAAGCGGTCCCCGCGTCTGGCTTTTGTCCGCGCCGGTAAACCGGTAATCGATGGCAGGCCAGAAACTGCACGCGGAGACAGACTGTTACCTAAATCGACTTACTGTGTAAAACGATACCCCTTTATAGGACTGATTACCAGAGTTTTGGGCTTCTGACGACCCGTAGATAATGACTCTTAACATCATCGTAATGGCTCACATTAGCCACTGCCATCCATACCAGCCATCATGTTGCTTATTTTGCAAAAAGTTTATAAAACATTGACGACACAAACATCCTGAATTATAACATACCAAAAGAGCTTTTCGTGTCCTAAACTACTATTTGATATACCGCAGTGATCAACTTTGTAGTGCTTTGAACAAATTTTTCAGGTCTGTTGATTTTATTTTCGGAATCATGTATACACAACAAATTTCAGTTTACAAAACTATCAAAGTTTGTTATGCCAGAGGGAATAGTTTGTAAGCAAAAATATATATTCAGTATTTCGTTTTATGTCAATAAATGTTTGGCAAACCTAGGCAAACCATTTAATATGCAGTGAACAAATCTGAAGTGCTTTACAGGTCGAAAACTGCATAAGTTGTGATATCTTAAGTTACAACATTTCTATAACAATGGTACCTATTAATTTATGCAGTGCTATTCTGTAAAATTCATTATTCTAAAGACCATTCACTTGTTCTTGAAGTAACTTATTCATATATAGAATATTTTCTTTTTTTTTAATGATCAAGAATATTTAAATTATAATTCTATCATCATCATCATCATCATTTCAGCCGTAAGATGTCCAATGCTGGAGATAGACCTCCCCCAAGGACCTCCACGACGACCGGTCCCGCGCCTCCCGCATCCAGCGGTTTCCCGCGACTTTCACTAGGTCTTCGGTCCACCTTATCGGGGCTATGACTGAATTAGTTTTCTCTCATAATCAGTTGTTTTTGGAAACAAATCAGAAAAAGTCTACAAATTTAAAGAACCAAAACAGCTCAGTTCTTAACTATTAAGTTTTGAACCCTAGTTAACTGGAATAGAGCTGTTTCTAATGACTTCTAGTATAATGCCTCTCAACGTATAACCTTGAGTTCCCCTGTCACCCTGTAGAAGTTGGCACATGTTGCCGAAATAAATACGGCACGCTAATTGCATAGCACACTATTATTATGAATTGGAGTCATTTTGAAGCCTATTGATAATCCATTGCTCCATATATTCGAAAAATGTGTCTGCTAAAGAAGGTATGTAAATAACAACACACTATTATTATTATTTATAGATACACTATTATTTATAGATTATTATTTATTATTATTATTATTTATTAGATTATTATTTATAGATACACTATTATTTATAGATATAATTGCATAACACACTATTATTATGAATTGGAGTCATTTTGAAGCCTATTGATAATCCATTGCTCCATATATTCGAAAAATGTGTCTGCTAAAGAAGGTATGTAAATAACGCAATGAATGTGATTAAACTGTCAAAATGAAACCCATTGCTACTGATAGTGTGTTACGCAATTACCATACTGAACATGATTCTACCTGAACGGTCGTAATAACTGAAGAAAAATTTGATTACTGGTGGTTTAAGAATCATCTTGGTGCCAAATTCATGTCAACAGTTTGCCTGCGAATTTCTCTAACACCATGTCTATCTAAGTTACAATAACATTTACATCTCTCATATTCGGTAAGTAGGTCCTTATTACCCCCCAATTGGGGCTTGTAGATGACCAATTAGCGCTCTAGGATAATAACGTAGCTAGAAAAGCGCCAAGGCGGTAAGTAATAAAAAAAAAAACCTCTTCACTCTTCCAAAAACTTCGCGTACATCTAACCATCAAACTGGCAATAGATATCGTGCATTTAGCCCAATGACAAAAGAGGTCGCTTCGCTATTCAGCCTTGTGTTCGTATGAATATAATAGTCATCAATTTTAAATATCGAACGGCGATGCTCAATTTCATTCTTGAAAAAATAATTTAAAAGAAAATATGCATAAAGGCGGGAATAGAAAACTTTTACTGTAAATATTGTTTCTTCTTGTAATGCCGGTTTTTTTCTACTTACCTCACAATCGAGATGTAAAGCAAAGTAGTTACCTCGGGTGTAAGCATCAGTTATTGCTCCCTCGAACTACAGGCGCCCTCGCTGCGCTCGCGAGAAATATCTCTCGCCTAAATATCTTGGGCAACAATTGATGCCTTACAACCCTTGGCTTCTAATTTACTTTTAATTTAACAGAACCTCTTCACGGTTGTCATCTGCCATTCCCATACAAACAAACAAAAAAAGGGACTGTAAGTGTCATAATATATAAAACGCGGTAGCCAGAGCCATGACACTTCAACCCTTGTTACTGGCACGTGCTAAGCCAATTCAGTTATCCTCCCTTAACTCGTGGCCGACCTTTAGGATGAGCTCTAAGCCTCACCCAAGGGTATCCTTACCGGTTACTCGGCATGAATTCAGTGAAGTCTCCCGAAAAACCGGTTAAGGGATAAGAAGATTTAGGTACATTACATGCACGGTTGAGTACCTGATTTGTTTTTTTTTCATTTGTTTTATATATATATATATGTTACGGCTAAAATCCGAAGCGCGTCTGCACCTAGTTTTAGCCGGTTAAAACTAGGTGCAGCCACGTACTCTTGGTTAAACCTAGTACGAGCCGATTATTTTCGGGTGAAACTAGGTCTAGCCTTCATCATGCCGGTTACAACTAGGTCCAGCTATTCCCTGTTGGATAAAACTAGGTCTACCCGATATCAATCCGGCTAGAACTAGGTCCAGCCGGAGTTATATCGGATCCCTGTTGGATAAAACTTATGTGCGTACCCTGCCACGACTTCCGCACCGCGGCACGGCAGGTTGTGAGCGCCAGATACTGCAGGTGTAGATCTGCAGTAGTTCAGCGCTAGTAGTACCGAGTGTGACTCAGAGCGTCTGCATCAGCAGCGCGTGTCTTAGTTTTATCCAACAGGGATTGGCTGTACATAGTTGTAGCTGGCATGCTGTCGGCAGAAATTTTTAGATGTTAAAAAAAAGACCTAATAATAAGAAACGTAGAGTTTTTTTTATTCTATAATCACATTGTTATAATTAACACCAATTATTAGGAGTACAACATTTTTAATATACATAATTTGAACAATCAGGAACATTTTTTTAACAACAGACAATAGTTGAATTTTATAATTAAAAGAATATTATTATGATTATAATAATATCACACTTTTATAATTAACAAAAATTATTAGGAGTACAATTTAATATAATGGGAACATCAGGAACATTTTTTAACAACAGACAATAGTTGTGTTTTAAAATTTAAAGAATATTGTTATAAAATTTAAATCACACTTTTATAAATTAACATAAACTATTTATTAGAACAATCTAAACTTGAGTGACATTTTGAGTTGCACAAAATACCAGCAGCTTTGCAGAGGCACTTTTTGTTGCCACATTTGGTTTTGTAGTGGCATCTTTTATAGCCTTGCCCACCGGAGGTCGATTGTGCATCGGCGATTTGGCGTGGTGATTTCTTTTCGGGTGAAACAATGTCAATATCTAAAAATTTTAACTCACACACAGTAAACTGATTTCTTGAAAATAGTTCTGTTATAGTGCTGTATCTGTTTCCTAATTTGTATGACCCCTTATCGTTACATTCAAGTACAACCATTAACACATTGGGAAAGTCGCCTCTACCTCTGTCCAAGTCAGGGATTTTTACTCTGACTGTATCACCGACCTTACATGGGGGAAACTTTTCATTTGATGAAGCCGTCATTTTTATAGCTTGTTTCACCAAACCTTCCTGTACGCCTTTCTTGTTAGTGTCAATTTTTAGTTTTTTTTCACACAGCTTACATTTTTCTCCTCATCCGCGTAGTCACAGAGCGCGCAATATGTTATTTCGATTGTTTTCTGGCAACTTCCTGATGTTAACGGCTCATTCTCTTTAGTAGCTTCGTCACTCTCATCATCAACTAACTCTCTGAGAATTTTCTCAAGATCTTCCTCACTTTCTATATTTGCAAGGACTTCAGGTGGCTGATCAGATGATTTCAGCTCGTCCTTTACATCAGAAGCGAACATTGCTTGGTACGGCGATATTTTAATTTCGTGACGATAAGCTCTATTTTTCATTAGCTGAATAAATCGCAAGCCTTCTGACCATTTTTGGTAGTTCTCGTCAGCCATCCAAGTCATAAGCATTTTTTCGATGTCTTGATTGGTACGTTCAACACTACCTTATGACTGGCTGTGTCGTGGTTTCCCATGCACAATCTTCAAACCTGGCCACATCTGCGTCAAAATTTCCACAACTCGATTCGGAACTCTCTGCCATTGCCGGATTGAAGTATTGACGGTGATCCAAAGATACAAAATATATCAAGTAATTTCTTTGATACTTCTTCCGCAGTCTTACTTTGTAACGAATGAAGTTGTACGAATTTCGTGAGGTGGTCCTGATAAACTAGTATAAACTTGTATACACCATCTGGATTTGTCTGCATGTCTATTAAACCTACTTGGCAGCGGCTGTTTAGCTCGCTGGATAAAATGGGCTTCACAACAAGGCCTTTTTTAGTATATTTTTGTTTAATTTCGCACAGATGCATTTCATGAAGAACATCAAACAAGTCATTCTTGACGTAATATTTGATATTTTTGGAATTTTCGATGCTCGACACAGGAGAAATCAACTTTTCGATATCGCCAATACAACAAACATCAAAGCGCTTCAAACGGCGATATTGTAACGTAAAACGTTTCGTAGATATTTTGGCAGCTTTAACGTCTCATAAAAACTTGGAATACTGCACATCATTCATGTAGCTTTGATTTTCACCATGTTTTGTGGCTAATAAACACTAAAACTGTTCCAAAAAACTTGACTTCATAGTCTGTGTCTGCTTTCACAGCCATTCTGAATTCAAACGTATGAGTACGCAAAAACAAGAAACGTCTGCTTTGTACAACGGCAAAACGCGTATTAAACTCAAAGCATTAGGGCAAACGCGAGTGTACGGGTGGTGGGCGGCAGGGGCGCGCGATCGCGTGAACCTGGCGCCTGTTACTTGTTTAAGGCGCTGTGCTCAGTAAAAATAGGCTTCAAAAAACAGTTTTTTAGCCAAATGTATACATTTCAGAGCAGCCAAAAATTTATATGTTAATCTTGATTATATGTAGCAGGAAAGCATTGTTTTCAAAATACGTTTTGAATAAATTTTCTCGATAGAAAAAAATCCTAAAGTAACCACTAAAATTGAATTTATAACCGTTGTAACTGTATTATTGATCATCAAATCTTGATAAAATTGAGAAGAGCGATGTAAAATACAGTATGTTAACTAACAGAGAGCGTTCCCGTTAACCCGAAATAGTATAGCATACATACATGCTAAAAAAAAATATTTCCATTCGAAAACAAAATGTTTCAAAATTTTTTCCAATATGAAAATATTCAATAAAAATTTTAAATTGACATGTAAAAGAAACACACTGTACACGCGAACATGAAAGATGGCAACGTCGCAATTTATTTATACATGACGACTACTATTTTGATTTAAAACAGGAGGTTTCAAATTTATTTCCAATTAGAATTTTTTTTTATTCGAATTTTTTATGCTTATTTTTCTATGCTGATAATTTTATTTTAATCCATTAATGATATATATTAACGAGTTTAAGGGAACGCCCTCTGTTATTTAACATACTGTATAATAGTAAATGAAACCATTGTTTTTGTTTATCGATTTAACTAAGATATTCTAAAATAAATAATGTATTTAATGATAAACAACGTGAACGAAACGTCGCTCCATCGCGGCGTCCATTGCCTTCTCTTTCACTTCTATGCTTAGCGACAGTGACCGCTGAGGCGCGCTGCTTGACGGACCTATGTATATGTTTTTGCTTTACCCCGCACAGAAAATAATTATATTTACGTGTCTGTTTGTTGATGAATAATCATATTTCGTTTTTGCCCGGGTTCAAACCCCAGGTTTACATTATATGCTTTTTGTAGATTTTAATTGAAATAAATTCTTTTTAATTTACTGTTGTATTTTTGCCGATATTTTATTTGATTTGAAAAATTATTCTTTCTTTTTACTTTTTCGCGGCAAATTTTTCTTCACCTGTATGTGTTCGGGTTCAAACCCCAGCTTTACGTTGTATCCTTTTTGTTGGATTTCTTATTTGCATTTTTTTTTAACTATTATTAATTTAGCCGATTTTCTGTATTTTTTGTAGTAATTGTTCCATCTTTTTAAATATATTCTTTTTGTAACAATTATAATGCAAACTAATATTTAAAATCAATTCGTTATAATTTTCTTTCTACAAATTTCTAGAAATTAATAATAATAAGCCTTTATTTAACCATGAATTTCTTAGTTCATAATATAATTTAACAAATAGTAATTTCTAGAAATGAAGTATATATCATTTCTAGAAATTACTATTTATAAACAGGTGTTTAGAGTAACTGTTAAAAATAATACATTTTCGGATATTTAAAAAAAATAATAGATATTTGAGATTGGAGGCACAATAAAAACGACGTAACACAAAAAATTTTAAAAATAAATAAGAAAACAAAAGTAATAATAAAAAATGAAAATATGTAAAAAATATACATTTTCGAAAATCGCAAGGTAAAGTAAACGGATGTGGGATTCGAACCTGGTGCTGGCCGCGGATGTCTAATGCGAACCGGGACTGTGACGAACAGAGCCAATCATGCTTCGCGGTTGGGTTGTGAAATTACGCTTCTAAATGTAGATGGAATAGAGAATGGTTGGTATAGATTTAATAGAACGTGCGTATAAGAAAACAAAAGTAATAATAAAAAATGAAAATATGTAAAAAATATATATTTTCGAAAATCGCAAAGTAAAGTAAACGGATGTGGGATTCGAACCTGGTGCTCGCCGCGGATGTCTAATGCGAACCGGGACTGTGACGAACAGAGCCAATCATGCTTCGCGGTTGGGTTGTGAAATTACGCTTCTAAATGTAGATGGAATAGAGAATGGTTGGTATAGATTTAATAGAACGTGCGTATTTCTCGATGCACGACGCATCACGCATCGATGTACTCGCGCGGAGCGCCCCGCAGTGGGCGGGGCTAGTCGTGTCCCACTTCGTCTGCTTCACCCCCTCAAATACCTAAAAGTTGTCTATTCACAGCGTCTTAAACTTGTTTGCATCTAGTTTTATAAAGCAGGGATTGTCTGGACCTACTTCTAGCAGATATCGGATAGACCTAGTTTTATCCAACAGGGAATGGCTGGACCTAGTTGTAACCGGCATGATGAAGGCTACACCTAGTTTTACCCGAAAACAATCGGCTCGTACTAGGTTTAACCAAGAGTAAGTGGCTGCACCTAGTTTTAACCGGCCAAAACTAGGTGCAGCCGCACTTCGAGTTTTAGCCGTAACATATATATAAATGATTTTGCCATAAATGATTTTTATATACAACAACATTTGCTTACTTTGCAAAGTATTCTATTGTTTTGATCATTGCGAATATAAAGACAACGTGGGCCAATTATTATTATTTACAGCTCTCTGCAGTTTGAGAAATTAATATGACCAACCAAAATGTTTTTCTTTGGTATTGTTAGTCGAAACGTTGAGCTACTTAAGTTTTGAGTTGAGCTGCACGATTTTTGCTAACGCATGCACTGTTTGAAAATGTTCTCTTTTTTTGTTGTGGATGGGAAATCATCAAATGATCTCTCCCCTTCTAGGCGGAGCGGAAGGGTATGTCAGATTTTTACGGACTAAAACCCACCCGTATTCCTTCACTTGCATGTGTGCCAGGGCCACTTTTTCAACCAACCAGGTTTCGTTTTTAACCGTGAAACACAACACGCCGACGGGTGACGACTCGGACTTGGTCCTTACCGGGCGGCGAGCTGCCCACTTCTCTTTCCTTCCTTGCCATGGCCGGGAGTTCCATGTTGTCTCCCTACCAGGGCATCACCTGCGGGGACTAGAGGCTTGAGGGCGCTGGGATTTCCGCTCCTTCATGCGCATCGCCTCCTTCTTTGCCAGCATCACTGCTTCGCAGAAGAAAGTCATGCACTCTAGCTCCGGACTCTACCTCCGGACCTTTTTGGTGCAGCCACGAGGCACACTTTGCTGCTATTTTTACAGAAGGGTTTAAGGTTTTTTTTTTTACTTTTTACTCAGTTTCATCCACATCCCAGTTTTATCCAGCTCTCACAAAGGTTCGAGAATACGGCAAAATTGTATTTACGCACTATTGTAACAATGTTCCTTGGTGAGAGAAATAAACCGTTTATTATTATTATTTATTATTATAGTTTTTTTTTTATTTTATATAATTATTTGGTTTTTTCTTTTATGTTTTTTATTATTTTTCTTGTTGCTACCCGATGTGTGTTTATGCTAGATGTATTGTATTGTGTGTTTAGTCTGTGCTCAATAAATGTATTTTCTTTATTTCTTTCTTTCTTCTGACTATGGCCTGAACCAGGGCCTGATGTGAGAGATCGCCACCGATCGCCGCTACGAAGACACGGCGGTGCTCGACCCAAGCCGGGCAGACCTCCACCATATGCTCCACCGTGTCCTCAGGGCGATCCACACAGTGGTGAGACCCTGGCGTTTCTTGACGCCTCATTCGGAACAGGAACGTCCCGAAACAGTCGTGTCCGGTGAGGACCTGCGTCAGGCGGAATATGAGGGCGTGGTGGCGAATTACTAGCCACTCCTCAAAGAGGACTGAACATTTCCTCTCAATCTGTGTGGTTCAAGACCATCTCAGAGTTCGCTTTATATAGTCTCCTATTGACCTGATCAAGATTATGTCTAGACTTTAAAAACATTGTGACCTCTGAGTTTTTTTTCTCAGAACAGTCTGATAGGGAACGCCGATTTCATCTAGTTTTTAAAATAAAATTGACATGTAAAAGTGTTTGTACGGACGACAGCAGGTCATGCTATCCGAAACTGTCAAATATTCCCAATGAACCTTAATGCTTAAGGCGAAAACCCAATAACAAATCGGACATATTTTAGTAGCTTGATGCACTGTCGTCTGTACAAAACCACTGAGAAAATAAAATCATTTTTACTATAATATAGTAAAAATGATTTTTAAAATAAACATTTTACCATGGAAGTTTTCAGTTTTGAATTAATATTTATATTCTGTCTAAGCATTTCTATAACACGAAAACAATAATCTTTATCTATTTGTGACAACAATAGGCTCACTTACTATATTTTATCATAAAACGTTACTTAGGCCGCTTTTGCACTCGCGGCCTCAATATAGAGCATGGTCGGCGTTATCGCTAGATGGAGCATGTCATGACGTCATATGTGACGATTCACGGGACATCGTCCTCGCGCTCATGCTTATTCAGAGCGTGCTCAAATCAATTACAACACAATTCAGAATGCACCCTTATTTATATATATATATAAGTGCAAAACGTAAGTTAACCTTTTGTAATGTAGCATTTTCTAACGGCATCCAAATCCCGCCACCCTGTAAGCTCAGGCTTACGGGTAAGGACTAGGCCTGGGTCGACGGCGCGTTGTGTTCCACGCACGCCTCAAATAGATGTAAGCACCCCGTGGCAGGGTCCACGAAGGCCACTGCCTCTTGGGTCAGGGTTGAAGTAAAAAATGAAACCTATTTGGTTGAAAAAATGGCCCTAGCACACAGGCAAGTGAAGGAACACGGATGGATTTTAGTCTGTAAATTCTGACACGCCATTTGATGGTTTCCTAACCACAACAAAAAAAACGACATGTTCAGTCAGTGCATGCATTAACAGAAATCGTGCAGCTCAAATCAAATCTTAAAGAGCTCAACGATTCGACGATCAATACCAAATAAAGACATTTTGGTTGGCTATATTAATTTCTCAAACTGCACAGACCTGAACATAAAAATAACTGCCCCACGTTGTCTTTACAACTGATGGGTTGGTTAAAAAGAAACTGTGGCCCAAAACGGTTGGGTTTTAGTCAGTAAAAGTCTGACACGCCCTCTTACTCAGCCCACAGCGCGAGAAGTCATTTGATGATTTCCCATCCAAAAAAAGGAGAATTTTCTATATTACCCAAGTAGTCTTAATTAGCGCTTCCCGTTATAATAAATTGTAGGAAAATATTATTAGAACCGTGAGAATCTTGACTCTGTGGAGGGAGCATAATAGGCTGGGTGAACATTTGAAGCGTTCTATTAAGGCACTTCCCGCCTTAAGTATTGCCGCTATCGATTTTTAGGCAAAGGGAACATTGAATGTTTTGAACATTGGATCTTTTCCGAAGTCGTATAGAACATGGCAACCATTCTGGATATTAGCCTAACTACCACAAAACAGTGGTTACTTGCCAGTTGTTTAGGATAATCATCTTTTAAACACGACAATATTTTAAGGCCTTTTGAGGTAACACTGAAGACATAAATTGTACAAATTATTGTAGCAAGATCTAGAATATTTCATCATCATCATCAACCTTTTTTATCGTCCCACTGCTGGGCACAGGTCTCCTCTCATACAGAGAAAGATTGAGCGTAATGGCCATGCTTGGTCAATGCGGGTTGACGATTTCAGATTTAAAGTCCAGGTTTCCTTAAAGATGTTTTCCTTCGTCTTATAATCAGTCATTACTGTCCTAGATATACTTAGAAAGTAAACATAACTTAGAAAAGTTACATTGGTATTTGCCTGGCTTGGAATCAAACCCACACACTCATACTTAAGAGGGTGGTGTTTTCACCACTAGGCCACTACGACTTAAATGTTTAAATTATAAATATAGTGAAATTCTTTAAAAACAAAATTGTTTGGACCAGTCCAAAAGATTTAAACCACCTACATAGTTTTGAATTATGAATCTAACCTTTATAGAAATGCAGTTCTTTATACATATAAAAATTACAGCTTCATTCAGTACTATGTTGACACTTTTGTATTAAAAATTTCACTTAGCCTCAATAAAGTTCGAAATACAAGTACTGACTCAAAGGTTAAGACTGGAACAAACGCATGATTTAGTTTTGTCATAAAAGGGTTTATGTTCTATCGTTTTAATTTCAGAGTTTCCACGTATCGACAGTTGTGTACTCCTGTCCCTGGATTGAGTTACCAAAAAGCTTGAAGAAGGACCTACTCATCTTCTTAGCAAAGACCCAGAGACCTCTCATTATAACAGCAGCAAAACAAGTCTATATTTCCTTAGAGACATTCACCAAGGTAACATGACAATTTAACTACCTAGAATTATTAGAATAGAATCTCTTGAAATTACAAAACATAAATAGGTATGAAGATTTTACTGAGGGCGATTTGTTACATTATTTTACATATCACTGACATTGACAGCCTCCGTGGCGTAGCGTTAGCGAACGTGGCCGCTAGCGCAAGGAGGTGCGGGTTCGATCCCCGCGTACTGCAAATATTTGTATGCATGAATATGAATATTTGCACTGGTCTCACACTGGTCACTGGTTTGGCAACTGGGACATCTAATGGCAGTCGTTATTGGTTGTTGGAACCCATAACGACTTTTGACTTTTTGCACAATTGGTCTAACTGCAATGCTTCGCCTTCGGGTTGTGGAGGTCAGACGGCAGTCGCTTCATGGAAAATATCGAACTTTAGCCAAAATCAGCAGTTAGCAGACTAACTGCTGATTTTAGCTAAACTTTACCAGTGTAAAGCGGACCCCAGACTCCAAACCTGGAAAAGCTTCAGATGCGACTGGGATTAACGCTGAGATGATGATGGATTCTACATATCGTGGAATAAATGCATATACATATTATGTTATATTCATCATACATACACTGATTCTTTATGATGATGTATAAAACATTGTTTTTTATTCATTTAGTTATGCTATTTGCGGGCAAAAATTGTAGTCAGATTACTAATCCATGTGTGCACACAGTCGCACATCTATAGTCTAGCAAAGTCACTACTTCATGTATTTTTGGTTTAGGTATATTGATTACAAAGCTAAAGAGTGACGGTAATTTACATAACTAATTATTTTTGGGTTAATATATAAGCTACATCGATCACAACAGAAGTCAATTCTGGCCAAATACTTTTCATAATATGTATTAATTCAGTTACACATTGTTTAAGAAACTAGCTTCTGCTAGTGATTTCGTTCACTTTAAACTACCTTCCCCGACCCGTAGGGTAATTAAAAAAAATGAAAATGATATTTATTAAAAAACATAGAACAATAATGAATGTACCAAAAGTCTGTTAGTATAGTAATAAAAATCTTAATAATAACAATCGTAAAATCTAACTTATTGTAGTCTAATACATAATATAAATATATAAAGTAACGATCTAAAACTAATGTTGGGACCACCTGAACTAGGTTTATTTAAACCTGTGTTTCAGGCTGTCATACAAAGATATTTGATGGCTATAATATAATAATAACAAACATATTATGACAAAAGTATTTAAGACTAAGCAATGAAAAACTGTCCTATAAACTTAAATAATACATTACCTCTACTTATTCATTAAGTATAACTTACTGAACTACTCATTTTATTTTAGTACCTCTAGCATTTTTTCCGTATCTGTGTAACTGAGGGTTTGAGCAATTGAAAACCAGTAAAGTTACGGTTTATACTGCGAATATTATGGGTTAGGAAAGTTATCATTTTTCCGTCAGGCAGAAAAAACTTTTTGCTTTTATCAACATTACAAACTATTACTTCAGATACGGAAAAATTATCAATGTCATTGATCAATTAATCTGTCGTAAGGTTAGAGACTACAAAAGAAATTAAAAACTAAAACCTACTGTGTATGTACTACTTAATTACTATATAGATAGCGCTCTTAGGCGCCTTCATAATCTATTGAATTAATATAATTGTCTTCAGCGTACTTGCGTGCCGGGCAGTTCATGTCACCAGTTGGATGATCACATTTGTGCTTAAAGCGCTTGCACGTAGCACAATTTGGAGGAGACGTTTTGTTGGTACATTCTTTGAAGGCGTGACCCATCTCCCCGGTGCCATGCGTTACATTTTAACAGTTCAACGGCATTCATTGCGTGATTTACATTGTTTAGCAAACATATTTTTCGTTCATATGGAGCAATGGATTAACAATCATTTACCCGCGCTAGTGCCTTTTGTGTTCTTTCTGACCTTTTCGTTCGACTCCTATGGATTCTAGCGCAATGTTAAATAACCCATATCTTACTCCAATAATTGAGTTAGCAAATTTAAAGAAATTTTTATAAATCAGACCGGCAGTCCCAGAGATAAGCTCGATGGAACAAAAAGCTATTCAGCTTTATTTTGAGCGAGTATAAGTTACTCTGTTATTGTGTTACACTGCAATAATAAATATGAATTATTATGTTTTTTTTTTGTTCACTTTTTTAATGGTTTTTAGTGATTTATTTTTAGAAATGGTCCTGTTTATCTATTTATATCGCGCTTTTTAGATTTCCCTCGGGAACATCAATTGTTTCCGGGATAAAAGGTAGCCTATGTTCTTTCTCAGGGTCTAAAGTTTGTCTGTGCCAAATTTAATCAAAATCGGGTTGAGAGGTTTAAGCGGGAAAGCGTAACAGACAGACAGACAGACAGAGTTACTTTCGCATTTATAATATTAGTATGGATTACCACCACCTTTTTATTTTTGCGGATGCGAAATTATCAAATGGACTCTCCCGCTCTGGACGGAGCATAAGGGCGTGTCAGACTTTAGCTGACTAAAACCCACTGGTGTTCCTTAACTTACCTGTGCGCCAGTGCCACAGTATCTCTGTCAAACATCCCGTAGCCCTGTATGCTGACATCTTTTTGAGGCGCGCGTGGAACAAAACGCGCCGTCGGCCCGGGCCTGGTCCTTACCGGGTTCTGCCCGCAAGCCCGCACCTACGGTGACCGAAAGTTCAACGTTATCTCCTGATGTAAGGCATAAAGGCGGTTAAATTTCCGTTGGCTCACCTCCTCCTTTCCTGAAGAAAGAGGTCACCGCCTGCCATGCACTCTCGCTTCGGATCATGGCCTGGACCAGGGCCGGACTTGAGAGATCGCCGCCGATCGCCGCCACGAGGACACGGCGGTACTCTACCCAAGCCGGGCAGACCTCCATCGTATGCCCCACCGTGTTGTCAGGGCGATCTCTATAGTGGCTATACCCTGGCGTTTCTTCTAGCCTTATTCCCGCCTTATACCTTAGGTTTTTTTTAAGCACTAAAGTTCTTTACAGTTTCAGTAAGCAGTGTTTCAACCTAAAATAAATATAATCATTATAATTCTCCCTCCTTTATATCAAACTAGCTGATGTCCTTTCTCAGGCTCTAGACTATCTGTGTACCAAATTTCATTACAATCGGTTCAGTAGTTTTGTCGTGGAAGCCGGACAGACAGACATAACATTAGTATGGATTATCTGAGGTCGGCGCACCTTGACCTTGTCTTTCAAACTTCACTAGTAGTCATCTCTCCAGCCACCACCTTTCTAACCATATCATCTTTCACACAGTTTACGCATCGTGTTTTCCTGTCTATGTTTCTGTCTATGTTTATGTTTTTAAACTACTAAGTACTAATAAAAAAATATTTGTGTTACCCACGTCTGATATTGACGTTTAAAAGCAAAATGTTTTCGTTATTTTTTCTGTTTTTTCTAACAAAATGTTCTTATTCCAAATAAAAATATGATCAAATATATTATGGCAACATTTTCTTTGTTCGTAATTCAATAAACGCTATAGCAAAATACATGTCAGTAGGAAAAGGGACCGACACGCTTAGAATCTGTTGAAACGTTTTCTAAGTTAGCTGTCGAACGCAGAAAACTATTTTTACCATTTCAGGAAAAGCTGTCAAATTCTTTTTTGTATCTGTGAAAGATGATCAATAAGTGCAAAACGGATAGCTTTTTTCTCTATTTTTTGTTTAGCCTGGTTTAAGTTTAGGCCAGCTTAGCGCCTGCAAAGCCGAGCTAAACTTAAAAAAAACTCCCTAAAAAATAAATATTATTTCGCAAAAGGAGGTATATTAATAAATGTGCGATACGCCCACTCGAAAGGGGGCAGGGCACGCGGTCGCATCGCTATTCGCTCATAATAATACCGTCAAAAATGGTGATGTCACTTTTTAAATAATTACCAAATTTTGGGGAAGTTGGAATTAATTCGCGGAAAAAAATATTTCTAATTTTTTTAGTATAGTTTATTTTATTTATATAATTATAAACTAGCGCTTGACTGCAATCCCGCCTGATGGTAAGCAGTGATGCAATCGTTGATGGTAAAGCGCGCTAGTTTATTAAGCCCATTCACTTAAAAAACCTTAGTGAATAGGAAGAAAGACGGCAGTTGAGCGAGGTGGTGCAATGTTAGACCCAATAACACGACCGACGATGCTGCGCCAGAGGGAGATTGATGTGGAGAGCCTCCACGACCAAACTCCCGGCACAACAACATTTAACGTATCGCACCCGGCACACATCGCAACACAACTACTCAGACCCGTCCTCCGTACGACTTCACCAGACATCATGCCGGAACACGACGAATCGCTTGGCGGCAAGACTTTGTCTGGTGGGTGGTAACTTCTGCCTGGCAGCCGATGTTATGGCCTACCACCGAGCAACTACGATGAACGGTTACTATGATGATTATGTAAAATTTCATATTTTATTTGGTCATGTGTTTATCTAACCTTTGTTATCCTTATGGGTCGGACAGGGTTCTCTTTACATATTGTACTAGCGGCCGCCAGCGACTTCGTTCGCGTGGAATTAGTTATTCTCAGCTCCTATTGGTTGCAGCGTGATGTTATGCAGCCTAAAGCCTAGCCTAAAGCCTACCAGGATTAATAGGCTATCCAACGCAAAAAGAATTTTTCAAATCGGACCAGTAGTTCCTGAGATTAGCGCGCACAAACAAACAAACAAACTCTTCAGCTTTATATATTAGTATAGATATATACAATAACATAAATAAACACATGTCGAATAGGTCACCGGCATGTGATAAATCCAGCTAATTTAATTTAACTTTGTTGTACAAATTTAAATGAAAAGTTTCTAAATACTGACGTCTACAACTTAAACTGCGCATAATCTCCCAGAAATAGACTGGACAGTTAAAAAGTTTTATCACGATTATTTTATATTTGTTAAAAAGGAGGAGTTTGTAGCAGTGAGAGTTGGGTCCAGAGTTTATTTACCTGGCTACAGTTTTTGAATGCCCAAAATAGCTCTAAATTAAAGTTCATTATGTAATAACGCATCTATTATATCGTTTTGCGCTTGATGTAGGCAATTGTAATTGAAGTGGTACTTTATGACCTACACATTTTGTTGGAATTCCTTATTTTGTGTGTTTATTTTTGTAGATAATGTAGTTCATAATTCATGGTACTGATAAATAGCTTTTGACATACCACGGAGCTTACTACCAGAATTAAAATTAGAAATTAATATCTGGACTTGAAAAAAGATGATGATTCCTGAGTTTGTTTCGGCTTTTCTTCTCAGAGGTAGTCAGTTAGGAAATGCCGGCTCCAGCTGGTTTAAAAAAATATGACGTGTAAAAGTGATCAGTGATCCTACTTGCATAATAAACGATTTCATTTCATTTCCTATGATCCAGTTTATAAACTATCCGTGTGGTAATACTCATCAAAATCCGTTCAGCCATATTAGTCGCAATCTGAAATATACATCCAAACAAAGATCCTAAAAATGATAATACAAATCTCTATATTTATTTATGTTTTATTTATTTTTGTTTTGTCTTTTTTTTTCACTTTACAGCACTCCATTTGCCTGTCACACACTCAGTTGCTTGAATCTAAATAATTTTGCAAAATATTGCATCATGTGATCTCGATATTTTTGTATCCTCAATAACGTAAATAACGCAATTAACTTTGATGATTTTATTACCATGTAAACATACAATATGAAATACTAACGAAGTCCTAAATGCGGAGTGATTGCGTAACACAAACACAGTAGCAGTAACTTTCATTTTAACAGTTCATCAACATTCATTTACGTTCTTCTTCAGCCTATTGAGGTCCACCCAAGATGGGTGGACCTCAATAGGCTGGATAAGGCCTCACCCAAGGCATTGATGGTTAGTCACGCCACTAGCCGCCGCAGGAGACGCCCTGGTCGGTAGAAGACACTCCCAGCCACCGTAGGCGCGGGCCTGCGGGCGGTGAGCAGTGGGCAGCTCGCCGCTCGGTAAGGACCAGGACCGAGTCGACGGCGCATCGTGTTTCACGCGCGCCTCAAAGAGATGTCAGCACGTCGTGACGGGGTCCACGAAGACCGATGCCTCCTGGGTCAGGGTTGCTGGTTGGTTAAACAAAAAACCGTGGCCCTGGCCGTCGCACAGACAAGTGAAGAAACACGGGTGAGTTTTAGTCAGTAAAAGTCTGACACGCCCTTCCGCTCTGCCCAGAGTGGGAAAAGTCATTTGATAATTTCCCATCCCAACAAAAAAAAGGCATTGATGGTTGCCCATAATCCCCACGGGAGCATATGGGATGGTACTATTCTAAGCCCAGTGTCACATGGGTACGTTACTGACATATGTACTACGAGGTACATTATTGAAATCTTCAACCAGTGCATCCAACCCGTCATGACTTACGGAGCCGAGACGTGTACACTAACGGTCAGACTAGTACATAAGTTTAAAGCCGCCCAGCGAGCTATGGAGCGGGCTATGCTGGGCGTCTCTCTGGAGGACCGGATGAGAAATAAGGTGATCCAACAGAGGACCAAAGTCACCGACATAGCTGAGAGGATTAGCAAGCTGAAGTGGCAATGAACTGGTCTTATATGCTGCAGGGTCGACAACCGTTGGGGTAAACGAGTCCTCGAGTGGAGACCGCGTCTCGGCAAACGTAGCGTAGGACGCCCTTGGGCGGGATGGAGCGACGACATCAAAAAGATGGCTGGTGGAGAACTGCTCAGGATCTAGCTTGTTGGCGTGCCATGGAAGAGGCCTTTGTCCAGCAGTGGACGAGAAAAGGCTGATGATGATGAATAATATGATATAGAAGTTCAATATAATGTCTTCGTAATTGCCCGTCAGCACCTTTTGCCTACAAAACTCTCCTTTCAATTGTAAAAATAGAAAATCGCCCAAATATATATTCCCAATCTCCATCTGACAATAGATGTTCCAATATCCGATTATTAAGATAAGTACCAATGTGAATGCCATAAGTTAGGACGTCATAGTTCACTTCCAGAAGGACAATCATTATTCATCGTCGTTTATCATATTTTTTGTCCTCAAATATTTGGGATCACTTCCAAGATATTCCCATTGTCATTGTACAATTGAGAAGATAAGTCCCAGCGGTATTGTATTTTTTATTATATCTATTATGATTTTTTTTATTTAACTAGAGTCTTGCTTCGCACGGGTTTCACGACTTGATAGACATGAATCCTTTATTCCAAAACGAAATCTTACTTTAGTTCCAGACTAGAAGCTGAGTCAGTGTTTGTATTATGGGATAAAGTATGAAATTGTCGTTTTGTTGCAATAGGTTCTTTAAATTGACATAGATTCTTCATGGTTTGCAAATTTCGAATGAAACTTACTTCACATGGTTTCTATGATGCTCTTCTTTTGCAAAATGTGAAACATTTGAATATTTCGTTATTCCACTTTGACAAGAAAGATGGTGTGGAGACATGAGAAACAGAGAGTAAAGTTCACTCATCCTCCATAGAAAAGGGAGGATTCTGACCAGACGGGTGTCATGTCTGGCGGGCACTTGCCCAACGGCTGATTTTCGGAAGTTGTATGTATGCTAGTGGCACGGTAAACTCTGCTTGCGAGATGTAGAATTCGTGTGATGTCAGTATGACGCGTTGTTTATTTATGGCGTTTGTAAAATCCAATGAAATCAAAAATGTTTATTTGCTAAAATACGGTATAATGGGTACCGCTACAATGGATACGGAAGTAACGCGGCAGAAGCAGCCCGCAATATCAATGTTGCGTTTGGAGAGGGGTCTACTAATGAACGCACCTTGCGATTTTGGTTTAAACACTTTCGTGATGACAACTTCGACTTGAAGAACGAGCCACGAGAAAGATCACCCACACAAGTAAATAACAATGAATTAAGAGAGATGGTGGAAGCAGATCCTAGTCAAACTACCAAGAAATTAGCGGTATGGTTGAACTTCTTTGGCCTATCCTTTTCCCGTTACACTGGGTTGGCTTTCTTGGTACTGAGGCACCACTTTTTCCGCTGGTATGCGTCGTCATTTGAAAGCCCCAACTGCTTTATATCTTTGCGGATATTCGTCACCCCTCCCCTCCCTCTCGTCTTTGAAGCTATAGAAAGACTCTTCTTCACGACATGGTCAACTAGCCTTTGCTGTATATAACTGTACCATCTCAGACCCTAGTCTGAACACGGGTGGGTTTTAGTCAGTAAAAGTCTGACACGCCCTTCCGCTCCCCCTAGAGCGGGAGAGGTTATTTAAAAGGTTGATAACCGCATCAAAATCTTTAGCGTAATACAACTTCAAAAAAGCGACTTCAATGTTGATAGAGTATATGAATATTGATTTGCAAATATTTGGTCTCGGAATATTTTTGGAGACATCCATTACGTGGTGAACGTATTTTGATATTTATGTGAATGCTTGATAGGATTTTGTTGTTTACTTGACATTTGAGAATATGAATTGAAAGTCACTTTGAGACGAAAATAAAATGATAGGGACGAAAAAGAATTCGTCACGAAATAGAACCTCAAAATTACACAAGACATTAAAACTCTTTAAGGCCGTTTTCAGACTAACATAATGCCCCTACTGCTGCGATGCAGGATTACTCTCGAAAAAACTCGCGAAATGAGTGGGTTATAATCTACTGGAAGAATGCGGATTGGTAAACGTCACATGTTTTCCGATTTCTATATTTTAGGATATGCTGGTTTTCTCACGATATTTTCCTTAACCATTTTGATAGCAAAAGTTGCTAATAAATAGCGAAGTAATGATTTCAATTCAATTCCCTTTACTGAAATACCAATATAGTTCTAAATATAAAACTTTTGTTAACGACTTTTGGTCTTCACATGAAACTTGTATTTTCAAGTCAAGCCAAGTTAATTAGTCGTTTCCAAGACTAGGTGTATTTTCACGTAAATGAGCAAAATTTAGCTAAATTAGGTTTTTCATAGAATTTGGTCGATTTATTCTTGATATTACTCTGTGTTTTTATTACACTTTTATGATTCAATGTATGTATGTACGCGTAGTTGCAGTTTGTCTTTGATCTAATAACTGCAATCTTTTTAGTTGTGACATCGTACCTACATTTTGGCAAAAATATTTTCTACACGCCGTTTCGTTTTCCTAGTAACTTTCGGATAATTTTTATTTATACTCTTAATACGATCCCGAAAATGATTACATTCTTAACTATTTAAATAATTTTAGTCTCGTTTGTAAATATTGAAGTGTCAAAAGTATAAAACACTAACATCCATTTTTTTGTTTGGGTTTGATAATCATCAAATGACCTCTCCCGCTCTGGACGGAGCGGAAGGTCGTGTCAGACTTTTACTGACTAAAACCCAACCGTGTTGCTTCACTTGCCTCTACGACGGCCAGGGCCACGGTTTCTTTTTTAACCAACCCGCAACCCTGACCCAGGAGGACATAGGAAAATAAGTCGTCGTGGACCCCGTCACGATGTGCTGACATCCCGTCGACTCGGGCCTGGTCCTTACCAGGCGGCGAGCTACCCACATTGCTCACCGCTCGCAAGTTCGCGGCTGCGGCGGCCGGAAGTTCGATATCGTCTCCCGACCAGGGCGTCTCCTGCGGCAAACTCTAACATTCATGTGTTCCAAATATCTATATCTGAGCGGAAGTGATTCTACTGACAGCTCACTTTACCTCAGAGTTCACGGTAGAATATTTTTTTCATACTTTCCATAGCTGAATCAAGATGAGATGTTTACAGAATAGATTGGATTATAAAACAAATGCAAAAACTTTTTAAGTATACGCTCTTTTCCTGTTTTTTCATTAAAGCTTCTATTTTCACTCACCGGAGGATTACAAAACTTTGTTGTGAAACCATCGTAATAAATCATAACAACATTATTTGATTTTATAATTTGATCCATTATCATAAATTTTACAGGAAGTTTGATATTAAATCTTATTTTAGCTGAATATTCAAAAAGTTCTCGACGATAGCAATCAGCATGTGTTTAATTGAGGAGTTAAGGCTTCTGTAGACAGATGCGGCATGAAGGCATGTCGTGACTCCGATAGAATTACAGTTATCATACAAATTCCTCTATCAGAGTCACGGAACGCCTGCCTGCTTTTACATGAGTATTTTAAGAAACTTTCTTTTAAAGCAGAAACATGTCAAAACACCGTACATTATTTAGCTCCTTATACACGAAACGCACTTATATAATCTATTACCATGCCTGTTTTTAATGAACACATTCATCTCTTATTATTAAAACTTTATGAAAATCCTGTAAATATGTGAGAATACATAAACATTCACATTTACTAGTATTAAGAGTTTAACATAATTAGCGAAAGAGATATTATTAATTACACATCAAATAAATAATCACCCATCAATTTCTTTATATCATTTATATACTTGTTTATATCAAATAAATTATTTCACTATAAATAAAATAAATGTTCAACAAAGCTAGTAGATACTGCAGATAATTCTAAAATATACATTAGCACGACATTCCTTTTTAGGGTTCCGTACCTCAAAAGGAAAAAACGGAACCCTTATAGGATCACTTTGTTGTCCGTCTGTCTGTCTGTCTGTCACCACCCTTTATCTCAAGAACGCGTGGACGTATCAAGCTGAAATTCATATGAAATACTCGGGTCTATTGTCCCTTTAAGCTGTGAAAATATCAAACTTCTAAGCCAAGCCAATCAAAAGATACAGCCGATTATGTCGATATTTTCAACAAATTTTCGACACTCGCAAAGGAATCAAAACCTACAGGATACTTCCCGTAAACTCAGAATCTTGAAAATTGGCATGAAGCATTGTCATATAATGCAAATATAGGAAAAATTGCGAAAATCACATTTTTTTAGTTATATAATATAATAAACATATTTTAATAAAATGGAACTTACTACCTTATTTCTCACGAACGAATAAAGTTATCAAATTGAAATTTATACCAAATACCTAGGTCTATTGTCCCTTTAAGCTGTGAAAATATCAAACTTCTAAGCTAAGCCAATCAAAAGATACAGCCGATATGTCGATATTTTCAACAAATTTTCGACACTCGCAAAGGAATCAAAACCTACAGGATACTTCCCGTAAACTCAGAATCTTGAAATTTGGCATGAAGGATTTTAATATAATGCAAATATAGGAAAAATTGCGAAAATCACATTTTTTCAGTTATATAATATAATAAACATATTTTAATAAAATGGAACTTACTACCTTATTTCTCACGATCGAATGAAATTATCAAATTGGAATTTATACCAAATACCTAGGTCTATTGTCCCTTTAAGCTGTGAAAATATCAAACTTCTAAGCCAAGCCAATCAAAAGATACAGCCGGTATGTCGATATTTTCAACAAATTTTCGACACTCGCAAAGGAATCAAAACCTACAGGATACTTCCCGTAAACTCAGAATCTTGAAATTTGGCATGAAGGATTGACATATAATGCAAATATAGGAAAAATTGCGAAAATCACATTTTTTAGTTATAATATAATAAAACATTTTAATAAAATGAAACTTACTACCTTTTCTCACGACTAATAAGGTATCAAATTGAAATTTATACCAAATACCTAGGTCTATTGTCCCTTTAAGTACGACTGGACCTAACTTCGGAATGTTTTTCTATGAATTATTTATATTTCGTCTGCAATTCAAATTTAAAAAAAATCTTAGTTCTAGAAAATTTTCCATTATTGTAATAAGCGCCCTCTATTGTTGTGTAGTTTTACTATTTTCTTGTAGAGATGTAGTAATGTTGTTTATCGATTTAGTTATCGATAATACTTATTAAGATGAATACATTTTGTTGTATTTTATTGACATTTAAAATATAGCTAAATAAACTTAAAATATTACTATATTTCAATTTTATTTATTATTAACTCTATTTAAACATAATCATATCATATTAATAAAGAAAATTGAATGAACAATTACTATTCATTTATCTAGGTTTTTGTTATTTTTGGTTTCAGAATAAAAATAATGTCGTAGGGAAAAAGTGGATACGATTTGTCCAGATAGACCGTAGAGAAGAAAATTGGCTTCCGTCTCATTCGTCGAAATTATGCTCAATGCATTTTAAAAGAGAAGTTATCTACTTTGGAAAGACTTGACGATCAATTAAAAAAAAAAAGAATCGGTACCTTGTATTAGAAATGAAATAGTAAGTTATTAATTTCAGTACTTTTCTACTTAACTGTAAAAATTGGAATAAAATTTACGGTTAAGTGGATAAGTACATAGATTACATAACTTATTTATAATGAAATATATTCATAAAATATGTAGGTACGTATATGTAGTACAATGATTGCGAGCTACTTTGTGATTTTGAGGATTCCGTACCTAAAAGGTAAAACGAACCCTATTCATGAGACTTCTCTGTTCGTCTGTCCGTCTGTCACCAGGCTGTATCTCATAAACCGTAATAGCGAGATAGTTGTAATTTCCAGAGATTGTGTTAGTATTTCTGTTGCCGCTATAACAACAAGTACTAAGAATAAAAATAATAAAATATTTAAGGGGGCTCCCATACAACAAACGTGATTTTTTGCCGTTTTTTGCTCCATATTAATAACGGAAACAGATAGACGCTTAAAATGTTCACAGAATATTTGGTATAACCAAATATTCTGTGAACATTTTAAGCGTCTTAATTTTATTATTTTATTAAGCTTATTAATATTCAAATTACAAATAAATAATTAAAATAAAATAAATACTGAAGGCGGGCTCCCATACAATAACCGTGATTTTTTTGCCGTTTTTAAAGATAATGGCGTACGAATCTTGTAAAGGTCTTGCTCCAGCAGACTACCATTTTTGTCGTGATTTGGACAATTATCTACGTGACAAGAAGTTTTCTTCCCAGGAGGCAGTTCTGCTTTCACACAGTTTGTGCAGTCTAGATCCTCAGAGTTCTATCACAAAGGCATAAACGACCTTCCTATATATTGATTATAAATGAAATATTTAAAAATTAAAAAATAAGCAATTATTTAGATTTTCAGTACTAATCGGCAATTTTAAACTTTAACGCCTATTATATTAAAAGAATTATATAAATAAGAAACTTGTGAACTTGAAATTACCCATAATTATTCTGCTTCCTAATTTTTTGTTTCAAGCTATCATAATGCGAAAAAACATCGTCGTAGTAACTTCTTTGAATATTATCGATAACTTTATATCGAAATGATACAAACCCTACCACAGTTTTTTGCATTGCCATTTAAAAATATTTGCATACAAACGTGTAAAAAGAATAATTTTGCTAAAAACGAAATGCAAACGAAAATTGCAAAACAAAATGCGCTTTATGGCCTAAAAGGTCTATTACACTCAAAAATCGCAATAAACTGAGCGTTAAAATAATTCGTAAGCATAAAACATCTAAAATGCCAATAGACGGTGTCACGGTAAATGAATAGTAGCGAATCAAATTCTAAAACAGTTTTTGTTTGTACAAGACAAGTTTCACTTAATTTATTTACTTTTCAATATTTATTTACCCGATTTGAACTATACTAGGGTATTAAATCGGATCTGGCAACATAAATCACACTGGCCATATTATATCGGGCAATAGCTGAATATATTTTATATAAACTTATTTCATTTTTACTATTTGATGTCTCCAATTGTCGATCTAATTTTGCTATATTGTACTAGATGGCGGAACTGAGCCATGGGATCACAGTTTTTCTATGCCATTTTGACACATCTCTATATATCTTAAATCTCTTTGCCTACAAGGTACTTCCCGTGAACTCAGAATCTTGAAATTCGGCACGAAGCAACGTTATATTATAGTACAGACAGATAAAGGAAAAATTGTGAAAATGATAAATTTGAAGTTACATAAAATATTAAAATATTATTTTTGCTTACATGACATAAAATATTTTTTAATAATTATAAACTTACTACCTACCCTTTTTCACATGAACGCGTAGAGATATTAAAGTTGAAATTCATATCAAACACTTCTTAAATCTAATTGCCTCTAAACTGTGAAAAAATCTAAATCAATGCTAGTATTATAAATTCGAAAATAATTCTGTCTGTCTGTTACGCTTTCCCGCCTAAACCTCTCAACCGATTTTGATGAAGTTTGGCACAGACAATCTTTAGACCCTGAGAAAGAACATAGGCTACCTTTTATCCCGGAAAAATTTGATGTTCCCGAGGGGAATTTTAACAGCGCGATATAACCTAACTCCACGCGGGCGAAGCCGCTGGCGGAAAGCTAGTACGTCATAAATTGTAAACCGCTACGTTTGTACAGCGGAACCCTCGGTGTGCGAGTCCGACTCGCATTTGGCCGGTTTTTTTTTCTCTAATGCAAAACAAATAAATTCCTTAAGGTACAAAAATACGATAATCTCATTATAAATACTGACTGCACAGCAAATTAACCAGAGCGTACCTTAGGTTAGATTAGGTTAAAACTGTGACCAAAACAGCGCGCGAGCCGAGCGAGCGTAGCGAGCGTGCCGCGGCAGCGGCCGGCGAAGCACCAGAAAAATTTTTTCGTTCTTATTTCTTAATAAAATCTACTTTGAATCTACTTTCTACTATAAATCTACCATAGTAAATTAAAAATTACGCAAATTGAATTCGCCATATCCCTTAAAAATTACTTACATTACAAGGTATAACGTGCGTTAGACATTATTAGCTGTGCATTAATATAAAAGCTTTACTTTAAGAAAAATAGTGGTACACCACGAATATAAATTGTAGTTTATTTAGTAATATTTTGAGGTGAGTATTTTGCTGTGAAATCAGTAATTTGGATATAAATTTGGATTATTTTTCGATACAAAAATTGTTTTTTTTTTTAATTTGCGTTTAAATGCTATCCATTAGCGAAGTGTCTGATCTCGTCACTTCTTTTGGTTGACTCGTAGAGAGTGCTACATTAAGGCAGCAGTAGTAAAGTTCACACTGGCACCTTTTTGGTCTACAAATTTTTAAATACAAAAATGCAGACGTATGTATTACAGATACACCTTTTTCGTGTAGGTAATCATCAACTTGCTTCTCCCGCTCTATTCGGAATGGAAGGGCGTATCAGCCATTTACTGACTACAAGCCACCCGTGTCCACACACGGGTGGATTTTAGTCAGTAAATCTCTGATACGGGTTGTAGAAAGAGAGACCGTGAGTGGCCATGGTCTCTCTTTTCAGACCTTGGCAGGTAACGGTGCATATGAACACAATGTATTGACTCCTCTTTGGGGCGCACGTAGAACACATCGAGCCCTCGACCCGAGCCTGTTCCTCATCGGGCAACCAGCTACCCATTGCTCACACCCGCAGGCCCGCGTCTATGATGACTGGTTGGATGACCTGACCAAAATTGCAGGGAAGCGCTGGATGCAGGCCGCGTTCAACCGGTCTTTTTGTGAAATCCATGGGGAGGCCTATGTCCGGTTGACTTCCTGTGTCTCACATGATGATGATGATGATGATATGCGATGGTTTAGGTTAGGCTTCAAAATGATTCCAATTATTGAGAGTAATAGTTTGTTACGCAATTAGGGTGCTGTTATTAGAAAATACGACATTTTTTTATAGAACTAGTTGTCAAACTTTAAGGCTTGATCAAAGCTGGCTTGAGGCAAAGATCCACTAATGTCATCAGGAGCGAACAGCTATACGTTTCTCAATGCACGGAGTGGTCATATATAAAGCTTTATACAAAGCGACTTTCATCCGTAAACCTAATACTTCCCGTTGCTACCAGAATCAAGATTGCGTAATCTATAAACGAAGCATAATATTCTCCAGAGGGATCGGTTTGGAGCAATTTTCCTTTTCATTATGCGTCTATAGGCTTGCCTGCGATCAGGGAAATATTACTTATAGCCTCCGGCGACGAAGCAGGGTCAGGTTGGGCTAGCGATAAGCAGAGATAGCACGCTAACTGGAATGGAAGTGTGTTATCGTAATAATTTGTGACAAGACGTTGTAAAATGTACTTGCATACATCCATGCGTGCATAAACTTATGTTTTTAGGGTAGGGTAAAACGAAACCCTATTCATCCGACTTCGCTGTCCGTCTGTCACCAGACTGTATCTCTTGAACCGTAATAGCTAGACAGTTGAAATTTTCAGAGATTAGGTATTTCTGTTGCCGCTATAGTATCAAATCATAAAATTAAAAAAAAAATGTTGAAGAGGGGCTCCCATGCAACAAACGTGATTTTTTTTTCGTTTTTAAAGATAATGGAACCTATGTGACGTATGGAACCCTCCATGCCCGAGTCCGACACGCACTTGGCCGGTTTTTCAACCTTTATTATTCTAGTCAGACAAAGATGGAAGTATACAAGATGAATGGAACCATGCGGGTTTTAACATGTCATAGTAGGGCTCTGGTCGTGAATACAGCTCGTCGGTTACAAATACTGCACCTCGCATCTGACCTTTACGGTCGAATAGTGACCTACTAAGTCGTTTTTTTTTTTTAATATAAACTAGTGCTTGACTGCAATCCCGCCTGATGGTAAGCAGTGATGCAATCGTTCACTTAAAAACTTAGGAATAGGAAGGATGACGGCAGTTGAGCGTGGTGATGCAATGTTAAACCCAAGACCAACACGAACTCGTTTCTATTAACAGTATGAAATTATGTTGTTTTATAAATCATATCATCGAACGACCCGTCGTACGGCAAGTATCCACCCTTACTTTGTTGACACCGCTACGATGTGGATCAATAGTTTCGCCTCGTCTTTTATACTGCGTACATCGAGGGACTCCAACATTTTGCCTTTTTTTTTGTTGGGATGGGAAATCATCAAATGACTTCTCCCGCTCTGGGCGGAGTGGAAGGGCGTGTCAGACTTTTACTGACTAAAACCAACCCATGTTTCTTCACTTGCCTGTGCGACGGCCAGAGCCACGGTTTCTTATTTAACCAACCCGCAACCCTGACCCAGGAGGCATCGGTCTTTGTAGACCCTGTCACGAAGTGCTGACAACGTGCAGTCGACTCGGGCCTGGTCCTTACCGAGCGGCGAGCTGCCCCCTGCTCACCGCCCGCAGGCCCACGCCCACGGTGGAAGGGAGCTCGATGTTCTCTCCCGACCAGGGCGTCTCCTGCGGCGGGTAGTGGTGTTAGGGCGCTGGGATTCCCACTCCCTCACGCACTTCGCCTCCTCCTTTTCCAGCATTACTGCTTCGCAGAAGGAGGTGACGACCTGCCATGCACTCTCGCTCTGGACCATGGCCTGGACCAGGGCCGGACGCGAGAGATCGCCGCCGATCGCCGCCACGAGGACACGGTGGTACTCTACCCGAGCCGCGCAGACCTCCACCTTATGCTCCACCGTGTCCTCAGAGCGATCCACACAATGGTGACACCCTGGTGTTTCCTCCCGCCTTATCTGGAGCAGGAACCTCCCGAAACAAGTGTGTCTGGTGAGGACCTGCGTCAGGCGGTGGATGAGGGCGCCGTGGCGCCCCTCTAGTCATTCCACAAAGAGGACCGCATTACCGTCGGTAAGCAGTGATGCAATCATTGATGGTTTAGCGCACTAGTTTATTAAGAGCCTATTCACTCTAGCCCTGCAGACTGACTTACTGAAAGTTGTGCGCACGTTCACTCGTCGTTTGATGCAATTTGCATTGTAATCGCATAATTAGGGGCCGCTTACCTTACCAATTTCTCATTAGCACACCACGGTCATTTATCTTATTTGTATCTATGTCTAAATATTGATCATCCCGGGTCCGTTTCATCGCCTGAATAAGAAACTGTGTGTTAAATGTTCGGCCTAACCACACATTTTAGCAGTACATAAGTATCGCATTTGCAAAACTATCGAATTCAAGGCGCGAAGCTTTTATTAGGGAAACTCATCACGTAGGTATGTACCAACACATTAATAGATACAAACTACTAAATTATTCATCAGGAGTCCTGGACCCAGAAAACCTCGGGACCTACTGTCCCAGTGGGATGAGCGCGGGTTCTGTAGTTTTAATCTTAGCCAATTAAGCTTGGACACAGAACCACCATAGAATTCGCTTCCATTTTTACTGTCTACATTTTTATTATCTTTCCCGACTGAACTAATTTAATGTGGGCAATTATGCTTACGTGAGTAGTTTTTATAGTCAACGAATGTATTTTTAAGTACCTATACTTTCTTAATTGAAAATAAATGATTACATGTTTTTAAAAATCATTTATTTTATATATACTTTATATGTGTGTAAACACATACAGTGCATTAGAATTATTAGTAACTAACATCCCCGCCCGCGGCTTTGCCCGCGTGGAGTTCGGTTATATCGCTCGTTCGGTTATCCTCGGGAATATGAATTTATTCCGGGATAAAAGGTAGCCTATGTCCTTACTCAGGGTCTAAAGATTGTCTGTGCCAAATTTCATCAAAATCGGTTGAGAGGTTTCAGCGGGAAAGCGTACAGACCGACAGAGTTACTTTCGTATTTAAGTACTAATATTAGTATAGATTGTAGTCAATTTTAAGGATGTATGTGGATAAGCAAATTATCAACATACGGGATTATTTTTTTTACATTTATGGATATTTTATTTTTATCGTATTTAGATCGATACCTATTACGTCAGTAAGGATTAAAAAATAAACAGATTTTTCAAGAGACTAAAGTAATTCGAAACTGCCTATCCTAGTCTATTAAGTTGAATTCGGTTATGTATTTTCGTAAACATTGAATGAATATTTCATTAAAAATAAATTATTTAAAATAATTATACAACAATAACTCAATCAACAATAATTTGGGGGACTGTTCTATGGAATACTTGTTTAACTAGCTAAGAGGTCCTCCAACTGCTATTGTTCAACTTGTTTCTGCATTTTCAGTTCCTTAGAGTTTTATGCAGGCGGGTTTTTTGTTTTAAAATAATTTATTTTTATCTTTTTAGTTTTGACAAAATGTTTCTAATTTACTTTACTTAAAACATTTTTTATTTTATTTTATTGATCGAAGTTCCACGGATGAAAACCAGCCAATTTATTATAACCCTAAATATAATTATTAATTTTTTAGACACCACAAAAAAACTGGCACACTTACCTCCCATATTTTTGAAAAAAAAATAGACGTTCAAATATTTTCATATCGTTCCCACCATCACGGAGACAACCCAAGAAAACCCTTTAAACGTATGTTATGGGTAACCCTCGCTCAGTTGCCAAAACATGTGTATTCCCAGGACGACGGCCTGATTTTCTCATTAATTTTGGATTCAAAATGTTATTTTCTCCTTTGCAGGTCATGAATTGGACTTACAAGGGTTTTGCTGTCATGAATCAGATGAAGAAATAAATCAAAATAATACATGCTTACTTGTAGCTTGCACTAATAGAACAAAATCCTCTGTCAATTTATTAAAGAAACTATTATTCCCATATTCGAAAACTTAGTAATTGTAGAAAGGATTATTGGCATGTTAGAATACTTGTTAATTAAGAGTAAAATAAGAGAAAAAATATTGTGACTCATATACGAAGACCACAAACTAAACTAAAAGTCCTAAATAAAAAACAGCATGAGTGCAATTGACACGTTCTAGAAGTGAAACCTTCAATATATAATAATATACGTCGTTCGAATAGATAAGAAACACTGTGTAACACTTTCTATCTCATTTTCTCTCAGGTTAAATCCTATAAATTCATCTAATTGTCTCTTTTTCCTGTCGCTTTTTCGTTTCAACGATGTTCAAATTACAACGATATTAAAGAAGTTCAGTCACTTCAGATTTTTTTTTTATCTAAAAGAAACATTCCGATGAACTGAACAGAAGCTCACGCTGTGCGATTCTGTAACCATCACAGTGTGAAAACTTAGTTGATTTGAGCGTGAAGTCAGCTGCTATTTAAATTAATGCCAAGGGACTGGTAGTATTGTCAACTTTTCTAAGCTCACTTCATCCAACGTAATGAAATATCCAAATAGTGGTCAGATTTTTAGACAATCGATTAGCTCTACCTGACCAAAAGGAACTGACACATGGTCGCTCACAATTGGCCTCATACGAAGGCTCAGAGTCACACAAAGGGCGATGGAAAGAGCTATCGGATCAGAAATGAGGAGATCCGCAGAAGAACCAAAGTCACCGACATAGTTCTTCGAGTCGTCAAAATTAAGTGGCAGTGGGCAAGGCACATTGCTCGTAGAACCGATGGCCGATGGGGTAGTAAAGTTCTGGAGTGGCGGCCACGTACCGGAAGACGCAGCGTAAGGAGGCCCCCAACAAGGTAGACCGATGATCTGGTGAAGGTCGCGGGAAGCTGATGAACGCTGGCAGCACAAGACCGGTCATTGTGGAAGGCCTTTGGGGAGGCCTTTGTGCAGCAGTGGTTTTCTATAGGCTGAAGAAGAAGAAGACCAAAAGGCTCCCACTTACTAGCAATTTCAGTCCCTGGAGAATATCTTACTAGAATATCTAACTTATCGAAGTTCGATACTTCGATAAGTGCGAATGTATCATTTGGCAATTTTATAAGAAGGTTCTACCTTCTATTTTAATCTCAAATTCTATAGATGTTCTCCAGGGACTGAAATTGCTAGTAAGTGGGAGCCTTGCAACCAAGGGCTTTTTTCTAGGCATCTTTTTTCTAATTGTGGAGTTTAGTACGAGCAAGAATATCTTTCTCATTCTGTAAACAGCGTGTATCAGAAAGTAGACCTTACAATACTTTAATTTCTCACGATTGCTATATCAGGCGCACTTCAAAGAGATGTCAGCACATCGTGACGAAGTCCATGAAAACCAATGCCTACCAGGGCCGCGGTTTGTTTACAAGAGATACCCAGGCCCTGGCACACAAGTGAAGGAACACGGGTTGGTTTTAGTCAGTAAAAGTCTGACATCTTGCGATCCGGCCAGAGAGGGAGAGATACCTTGATTTCCCATCCTGAAAAAAGATTCCCTGGAGACAGGGATTCAGTTTGGTGGTCTGTATCTTAGTCCTAAATATTACCACACATTTCTGATACATGCTATATAGGAACATTTTTCTCTACGTAACTCCATTTAAAGCACCTATAAAGTGTAAAAATTGGTAGAATGCATCAAGTTGTTAATAGCACCTGTCTGAGGCACCTTGTATTGAATGCTTTGTTTAACTTTTATGGGCAGCATTACGAGATAGCCACGAGCATTATATCACATACATTTATGTATATGTTGAAAATAAAGTAGTATAACATTAACTTTTCTTTTATTCGATAATAATCCAGTGTGTATCAGAAAAAATAATCATCTATCGCATACAAATCTTCAATATCACATTTGGCTGCAACCGGGTGGATTGGAAGCTGACATTAACAAAAGTGAGAAACAGCTAGACAGATGACGATTATTTTTGTAGAAATTGAATGAATATTTTAAAAAGTGTGGCAACTAAATTCTAAACAACTAAAATTATTCAAATCGACCAAGTACCGAATATCAGATGCAAATCTAATCATCTCTTATTTAACTTTATATGTACATATTAAATACGTTTATAAACATTTGCATTTAAAAAACATAAACATTTAAAAATATAAAAATGTGGTAGCCCACCGGTATCGGTAACATGGTCCAAGCTACCTGCGGTCAGGGCTCCAGGGAGAGGAACCTCCTAACAATGTATACCGTATCCAAAAGACCGCTTTTTAGATCAAGCCCTCGACCCAGCTGCCTAACGAGAACCTCTTGAGGTGTCGGTTCAGGCTCTTGGCTATTAAGCGATTTGCTGTCACGACTATCGGTGCAACGATTGCAGAATCCACATTCCACATGTCGATAATGTCACGAGCCAAGTCAAAAAAATGCCTATCTTTTTGACTTGGCTCGTCGTATATTTTTTTATCTTACTCGGCTTTCACGAGGTTCTCATCCTGTATAATAAAAAATATTAATTATTATTATCAACCTCCGCAGACAGTAAATGGAATTTACATTTCAAACGTGTTACCTACTCGTTATGCCTAGTATATGCCTAATTTAGAACTAATAGCTTAAGCATCTTGAGTGAAAATTCTTATCATGAGAAATATTTTGAGTCTGTTGAGATTGGTAGATATGATGAAAGAAATAAAGAAAGTAAAACGTTTATTTGCGGTAAACATGACGCAAAAAATTACAAAAACACAAAAAATAATAAATATTTGAGTGAACATGCGTCACATCCACGCAAAACGGCTGTCGCTCAGCATTATGCTGCAACCCTATGCAAAAAAGAGCCCAGCGCTTGTTTTTAGCGCCGACGTAAAGACGTCACCCGGTGCAGCAAGCAATTACAAGTGACACCGAAACGGTAGTAAAATAAAAATTTAATAATAACACGTAAAACAGAAAAAGAAGGCAATGGGTGACTTTAATACATCTATGTATAATTATTAATATTATAAACTTCTTTAGAAAGATGTCACCCGGTGCAGCAAGCAATTACAAGTGACACCGAAACGGTAGTAAAATAAAAATGTAATAATAATACGTAAAACCAAAAAAGGCAATGGGTGACTTTAATACATCTATGTATATTAATATTAGAAACCTCTTTAGAAAGCCGTCACCCGGTGCAGCAAGAAATTACAAGTGACACCGAAATGGTAGTAAAATAAAAATGTAATAATAATACGTAAAACAAAAAAAGGCAATGGGTGACTTTAATACATCTATGTATATTAATATTAGAAACCTCTTTAAAATGTTAGTATATTTGGTGTTACTATTGTACAGAGTGGTGCTGATGATACGGAAATAAATGAAAACACGGACTAGACTGGTTCATAAGAATAATCTTAAACCATAGAATAACTAGGTGTTTATTCATCAAAAATAAAAAATGAATATTTCAAACAAATTAAATCGAATAAGATTTTAATCGGGATTGAACATGGTTTATAAATATTTATTCACTGACCTCCGGTCGGCGACAGCGTGGTCCTGTATCGACTAGCTTTTTTCGCGCCATTATTATTAAAATTTAGTACCGCTGGATGCGGCGGTCATCCACCTCTAAGCGCTTCCTTATCAACATATACATCATGTACTAAATGTGAAAAATGAAAAATAATTTTCTGTCACTAAACTAATGGATATATTTATATAATTTTTTATGTGTTGACTGAGAATGTGTTTAGGTACACGATGTTTAATTTATTGTCGTATTGTCATCGCCACTTTGTATATACCGTATATACCTCTTTATAACATTATAGTTCGGAGTTTGTGAGCTTGTAGGGGGTAATCTCTGGATCCACTGAACGTATTTTTTAAATTATTTTATCAATAGATAATCAAATTATTTGGGATGGAAAAGCAATAGTTTTTTTTGTGTAATATAAACTACCTACCTATCTACATCATAGTAACAACTAACCTATATTATATACACTACAAATAGTTGACTGAGCAAAACAGAATTTTAACGCACGAGTTCCGGCCGAGAAAATGTTACAGCGTTGATCCGGCGAAGGAATGTGAGCGGGCGAATTTGTTGCAAACCGTCACCCACAAATTCAGCAATCTAACCAACACAAATCAATCAAATGAGCGAACAGATAACCAGTATTCGTAATAACTGCTGATGTCGAATCATGAGGAATAAGCGATCCATCCATTAGTGACAAATGTTTACTGCAATCAGACGTGCAGCGGCGAACGTGCGCAATTAATCAACGCATGTTGGTAGCTACTTCGGTACATACGTTGCAATGCCGCAACAATGGATATCGTAGATCAAACAATAGAAGCGCCTGTTATGTGCGGATTGTGTAATACTAAGGCCGCTTGTACACTCTAAGAATTCGTGTCATTTCGACAAACGAACTGTGTACACTATTTCGGCGCTGATCAAGAAAATTCTTGTTTGTGCTAGACACAATGTGTGAACGTTGCGACGGCGGAATAGGGTAAGTTAGCCAGGTAGTATTTGTACGTTTGTTTACGTGGACTTATTGTAGCGGATAGAAACAAATATGTCGATACCAGGTTACTTATAAGTTTAGTAGGGGGACGACTCGTATTGTGGGACAAAACGTTAGAAATTAATAAAGATAAACGACTCATATTTGAAGCATTGACAGTAATATGCGTATGCGACAGTAGTAGGCGTGGAGTTCGATTATATCGCGCTTTTTAGATTTCCCTCAGGAATATCAAATTTTTCCGGGATAAAAGGTAGCCTATGTCCTTTCTCATGGTCTAAAGATTGTCTGTGCCAAATTTCATCTAAATCGGTTGAGAGGCTTAAGCGGGAAAGCGTAACAGAGAGACAGACAGAGTTACTTTCTCATTTATAATATTAGTATGGATGGCCCAGTGTACATAACTTTTATGTGTAGGTATGTATCTTGCCATGGCAATGCTCTTTTATCGGAAGAAAAATGTTCAGTAAATTTAACAAACAGACATAATCAAGTTTCCTGTCAGACTGACTTGCCTTCTTCTGCAAAATACTATTTAATCAAGAGCAGCGGTGGCCCATTGGTATTGGCCGCGACTTACAAGCTGTAGGTCGTAGGTTTGAACCTCGTCGGGCGCTTTACTTTTTTTAAATTATTGCATAGCCACTGCTCTCAAAACGGCGAAGGAAAACATAGAGAGGAAGCCGGCATATCCTAGAGCCAATACTTCGAAGACATATAAGATTTAACCGCTACCATAACCGATCCTGCTGCCAACCCGCACTGAGCCCGCGTGGTAGATTACGGCCCACGCCCTCTCGCCGAGAGGAGGTCTGTGTCGCAGCAGTGGGACCGTTACAGGCTGATTATATATCTAAACTGACCAGATTGATTGCAGAATTAATGTGAAGTTCTTTTGTGTAAAAAAAAGCAATACGCAATTAGTATTTATAATTCCATTTGTTAGATCGAGAATTAAGTTAATGGGTCTCTGAAAAATTCCCCATTTATTGGCCATTATTCCAAATGTACACTCGACGTATCTTCTTGCCCTTATCAAGCGATAATGGAATATCTTTTGTTCCTTTGAGAGTTCGTTCACACTGTAGGGTCGACGTATATATGTTGGTATGAAACGCGCAAATGTGAAAGGCTACAAAAATATTTGCTTATACATAATAAGTTTTCATAAAACATGGAAATCGTATGTTTAACGCTTTGTCAATGATACACACCGAGACAATAAATTTTCGAGGTAAGAGGAACAACGCGTATAGTTCACTCATCCTCCGACCAAACTGGTGTTGTCTAGCGAGCACTTGCCCACCGGTTGATGTCGTGAACTTGTGCGTGCTAATTGCACAGTAAACTCTGCTTGCGAGATGCAGGATTTGTGTAACGTGACCTTATGACGCGTTTTTCGCGTGTGGCGTTGTAGATCATCATCATCATCAACCTATTTTATCGTCCCACAACTGGGCACAGGTCTCCTCTCATACAGAGAAGGATAGGCGTTGTAGATACCGTTACAAAATCGTTCTCCTGTAATATCAAATGTGAAAAAAAGTTTCGTAAAAGATTCATCGATGGTAGATAAAAAGAAACAAGATGTGTATCAAAATATGACACAATTGATAAGAGCTACCAAGTTACCAAAGCAGAAGTTAAGTTTTGGTTGTTGAAATTGATGAAGAGATGATCGATTTTCAATATGAAGTTATAAATTAAATAAAAGATGCAAATTCAATAAAAGGAAAATAATGTTTGGTATCAATGGAGTTTTTAGTAATACGAAGCTACGTAACCTACGTCGTATCACTTACCCGGCTCATCATAATTATACAAATAATTATTAGGACAAAAAACACATTTTTCAATGTTTATATACATTAATACTGCACTACAATAGGAACAATAGGTTTATCCCTGTCCCCTAAACTAGGCTAGGCCTGTATCATAGGGGGCAGTACCCGGCTATACGGTATGCTATATAATGCAATTGGGGCAGACGTGCCAGTGGACAAGCAAGTTGTTGAATTTTAACCTTGTGTCAAACTTTAAAAATATGAGAGTAGGATGGTGATGAGTGAAATTATATGGAGTAAGAGTAAGTGTTTAATGATTATGTTTAGGAAGTATTTGAGGTGTAGTGAATTATGGTGGAGTGAGTGTATGTTTGTGTATGTGAATATATAGCGCTTATGCGAAAAATAGGTGGATTACACATAAAGAGTGGATTCAGATCAACGCGAATTGACTACAGTAGGTACTTAAAATCTACAAACCTTGAACCGGAAAATACCAATCCACAATCTAAGTATTAATAGTCTGGAACCAACACACACTGAAGAATTGAAGTTTGACTTTTCTAAAGGATATGAAAAGTTGGAGTCATTCAGTAAAATGTAACACTTCATCTCAAGTGACTATGAGCATAATTTTAATAAATGTACTAAAAAAAAATATTTACTTAGGTAAATATTTTTTTAGTACATTTATTAAAATTATGGCAAAAAACAGAAACCTTATAGAATCGTCATGTCTGTCTGTCCGTCTGTCCGTCCGTGTGTCGCAGCCATTTTTTTCCGAAACTATAAAAGCTATACTGTTGAACCTTGGTAGGTAGATGTATTCTATGAACCGCATTAAGATTTTGATGCAAAAATAAAAAAATAATAATAAATATTGGGAGCTCCCCATGCTTAGAACTGAAACTCAAAATGTGTTTTTTCATCAAACAGATATTGTGGGGTATCTATGGATAGGTGTTCAAAAATGATATAGAGGTTTCTAAAATATTTTTATTCTAAGCCGAATAGCTTGCGTGACAGACGCTTCCAAAGTGGAAAAAAGTTCCCCCCTCTAACTTCTAAAATAAGAAAAAGAAAAATCTAAAAAAAGCATATGATGTACATTACTATAAAAACTACCAACGAAAATTGTTTTGAACGAGATATAGTAAGTAGTTTTTTTTTAATACCTCGTAAATCGTAAACCGCTTATTACCGCATAATCTTTCATAGAAATAACTGAAATCCTTTAATTTTATAAATCAATGGTATGGAACCCTTTGTGCATGAGATCGACACGCACTTGTACAAATGATGTCCTCACTAAGAGGTTACGTTGAAATTGTCAGATGTAAAATGTGACATCAGCCCCCTAATCGGCGAACACATTTATGTCAAATGATTGCGACTAGTTGGATCGTTCGAACCGCCCATTGGTCCGTTCGGTCCAAACGATCCCAACTGATGCTAACTAGTCGCAATCATTTGACAAAAATGTGTTCACCGATTAGGGGGCTGGTAAAAACATACACTTAGAGTATTAGTGACTCAGTATCAGTATTACATATATATTTTTGTGCAAAAATGATAAGTTTTGTGCCGAATAAGCGTCATTTGCTGGAACTTTTGTTACTTCTTTAATTTTAAGAAATCTGCTCCTGGGGCCTATCGATTGCTTGTATAAGCTTATGGTGTAGCTGCTTTAAGCCAGAGATAAAAAGGGTGTACCTGACATCGACGCACAATCGAGTACCATGGATCCAGTACATGATTCTGAACCCCCCAGTGGTGGAATTTTTCGTCGGCTTTTTCATGATTTAAAAAAAATTAATGTAGTTTTTTTTTCACTTCAGACCATTCACAATTGCTATACTTTTATAACCCAATAAGATTTTAAAGTAAAAATTAAATAAATCGCTAATTACATAAAAAAGCGCAATGAAAACAAAACCCGAAAAACGATCTTATCAGCTGATTTAATAGAGTTCACATCAGGGATCAACGTCATACCTAAAAACTCGCACGGCGGCACGCTTGCAACGTTCAAAAGCCGAGCCGACACTTTTTTTAAACACTGTGTATTCTGTAATCGTTCATTAACGACATAAATGACTAACATAATTTTATTAGTGGCATGCGAACTAGCCTTCTCGTGAAGTTTGCGTTACGATGTCAGATACACCCTGTATGTTTTCGAGAGTGGTTTTAAAAGTTTAGAAACTGCGACGACAAAGAACGTTGTTTAAGATCGAAATCGTACGAAGACATGGAATTGGAAGCATTATTAGAAGAAAATAGAAGGAAGGGGAAAAACGCACCCATTACTACTCCAAATATGACAAAATTATTCTCTTACATGATAATGATCGTCAAAATGTTCAAAAAACGGCGATAACTTAATTGTACACCTATTATATAAATAAAATACTTAATACTTTTCCGCATTTATTATTTCCACGTTGTGTCTTATTTTCGATGGTACTCAAAATTTGTTAAACGAAAATAATCCACTATGTTTTCCTCATATTCTCGCATTAAAAGATAAAGGGTAACCTACCGAATTCATTTTTTTGTTATTATACATATAATTGGATGACCCCAATAAAGCCTTTTGTGTTTTGCTTCCTTTTTCATTCTTTTATAAATAGAATATGTAGAATATTATTTGTTTTGGTTCGGGGGTTAACATTATTTCTCATATAAACGAAAATTAAAGACATGTGTGGTTTCTCATTCTCTACAACTACCCGTACGACTAGCCGAAAACAATCTTAAGAATTTGAAAAATAGGTATTTTTTTTTAATAGTTATAAACTAGTGCTTGACTGTAATCCCGCCTGATGGTAAGCAGTGATGCAATCGTTGATGGTAAAGCGCACTAGCTTATTAAGCCTATTCACTCAAAAAAACTGAGTGAATAGGAAGGAAGACGGCAGTTGAGCGAGGTGATGCAATGTTTAACCCAACAACACGGCCAACGATGCTGCGCCAGAGGATGATCTGGAGACCCGTCACGACCAAACTCCCGACACAACAACATTAGGGACATCGTACCAGGTAGACATCGCAACACAGAAGCTCAGACCCGTCCTCCGTACGGCTTCACCAGACATCATGCCGGAACACGACGAATCGCTTGGCGGCAAGACTTTGTCTGGTGGGTGGTAACTTATGCCGGCGGCTATTGTTGTGATTTTTCAAAACACGATAAATATCAATATTTTTTTATACCAAAATTTAGAGGAAAAGTATGCCTATGCTTCTACTATTTTCTTTTTTGTCAAAAACTTACACATTTGTCTAATAGTCGTCTGAACATCTCGGTAAAAATGGGTTATTTTTCGGGATGTTGAAATATCATATTTCATATTAATTAAGTTTTGTAAAAAGTAAAATGATAGGGCCACGTATAATCAAGGTATAACTTGTAGACAAAAAATAATTGCTCTAAAAGCTTTATTCACGAAGAAAACAGCGGAGTACGTCTTAATTATTAGTAGATAGTATTACACGTCCTGGTTGGTCTTGTTTGCAGTAAATACGAAAAATGTTCCTATATACTCGTAGATAAGAAATATTCGTATCGTGTATGTCAGGAACTCTGTATTCAAAGTCATAAAGATTTTGAATACAGAGTTCCTGCCGTGGATACTTCAGCAGGTATAATGAATTAGTCCTATATGCAACAGACACGATGACTTTTCTTCTTTCTTTCTTACAAGTTTCTTACTTTTGTCGGATTTAATGAATACGTTGCAGGTTTTGAACCTCTGTATTCTGTAGAATGTTTATGATTTTGCTGCTGCGTAGTGCTCCTACATACGGGCAACGCTCGTCAACGGCACAGCAGATTCAACAACAATCCGTTGACAACATACCATTCGAGGCTTTGAACATCCTACTCAAAAACACGAGCGACACGTTGTCGACGGCAGTCGCCGACACCCAGATCGGACGTCAATTGGTATCGATGGCTGGCGTCAACATTACTCGACGACGGTTGCAGTTACATGCAGTTTCATTCATGTGTATCGATTAAACTTTTAGTTTAATCGATACACATAGTACATCATTATGTACAACGCCAAGTGTAAAAATTGTTGGTGGACCAAAATAAATAAATAAAATAAAATGAAACTCTTACAAAGAATATGCAATGGATTTTCACTGTTATGTATAAGATTTGCCATACAACTCTACTCAAAATTATAATTACAAACATTCCATAAAAACAGCATAAATTTTATGAACGGAAGTAACTCACTTATTAAAGCAAAAAATGCTTCATTCTTTATTATTTTTATACGAAACAGTAATCAAATATTCTATGAGCACTTCTCGGTAGAATAATGGATGAGTATCAATGTGTTTTATGATAAGTTGTGCTTGCGTATATTTAAAAACAAAATAAAAAATGCACCTTAATTTTAATCGTTAATCATTTGTTGTTTTAAATTGATAAAATATTAAACAGATACGATATATTCTAACAAACTGACCAAAAAAAATGTGCCGAACACAGCAGCAGCACGCATGCATATTTTTATTCGGTATATATTGGTACAGTGTGAGTGAGATGGGGCGCAATCTAAAGCATAGAGAAGAAAAAGATGGCTAGTGTTTGTCGTTTGCGCTGTTAGTGTTTGTCGTTTGTTTTTACGAGTATATCGAGAGTGACTAAAGCGAGATACAGGACTTACTTCCTTTTGTACGCTTCATTTTTAGTGCGCTAGTGACATATCTATATTAGTTTAATATTTTATCAATGTTGTTTTATAATTGACTTGTTGTTACTTGATTAACATTTCTCCTTTTTTTATATGACATGACATTTATTATATGTATAATCATATTAATATTTGAAATAATTTCTGTATTATTTTATAAAATATAATATGAAAGTATTTTTCCCTAAGGTATTCTTTTTTACTTTTAAATTAATTATTGCATGCCAACTTTGAGGCGGTGAACTACCAATGTTATTTACGTCATTATTGTGACATGCATCAGGCCATAAATTAAATAGATTAAATTATTTTCAATGTTAAGTGTTTGTGACGTGGCAATACTTTTTTAGTAAATAAAAAAATAAAATCTTGAAAACATGTACAATGATCAAATAACTCGCTCAAAATTAAATTACCAGCGGTTTTCCATTCACTGAAAATGTGTTATTAAACTATGTATAACATTACCCGCAACAGTCCGTCCCAATTATTTCAGTAAAAATGGGTAAATTTTAAATAGATTTTAGAATTAACCCGTCATTAGATCCGTTAATGGATACATTCATTTGCCTCTACATAGATTGGATTGACCTGGTAACAAAAATCTGGATGGCAATTCACGCCGCAATGGACGGACGACAGCTGGTCAAGCTACCCGAAACTGTCAACTATTCCCAATAAACCTTGAACCTTAATGCTTTAAAGATAAAGTTGGAAATCTAATAAAAGAAATCTGACAGATTGTAGTAAGTTGGTGTAATGTCGTATATAATAGCGATTGGAAGTGGAGGCCAATAACTTCCCCGTCGCTAACCGATAGTAATTGAGAATTTTACTCTCGACTTTCACCTGGAGGAAATCAATGTAAGATTGGGAATATTCGCGATAGTGATTGATGATTCTATGTATGAAATTCCCGGACTTCATATAATTATGCTGTGGCGATGGTAACCCATAAATGATAATTATAATTAGCCTATAATCTTCTCACTGCTAATAGTGAGGGATGGTGCAGTGTTGCAAGCCGTAACTCCCACTGATACCTACAATATAAAACAAAAAAAAAATGGCACAGGTTAAATAAAATTCGATTTTTAAATTGTAACCATAATAAACACAAATAAAATCGAACACTTCGAATTGTAAACATATTTATTGTTAAAAAACCTCATTAATTAAATCATCTACACTAAATAACTACTGTCAAATAAACATGTTCCTCTTCATGTTGAATCCCAAGTCCAATTAGTCTCACTGTCTACCAGAAAATCATAAGTAAATATATTTTAGGAATACAATGCTTCGAAACTACACGAGTGACACAAGGCCGGCTCGCGGCCGACAATTCAATTAGTGGCCTCCTCCCATCACACGTAACAATCCAACGGTGGAGAGAATAGGGTGACCTTTTCCTGGCATCCAAAGTAAGTTGTTAAAACTTGTCGAGGCAGAGTAATCTGTATTATTTATTTCATTTGGTTCACTAACAATTGATTAGATTGTTTTTTTTAAGGTATCTTATTTTGTCCCATTGCAGGGTATGCTATATATATATATACATTATATATATATATATATATATATGTATATGTATCTCCAAATTTTCTTATCTTCTGTTTACTCCAGCGAATCTGTTAGGCCGCTGCCTCGAATCTTGCGGGCAGCGGGGCGGCGGCGGCGACGGTGGCGGCGGCGCTGGAACCGAGCGGGCATCGAAGACCCGTTCTCGAAACTAGCGGGCAGATCGCGCGTCACTATAGCCGCGTGGTGTTGTGTTCACGATTGTATCGACGAGATATTTGTTTTTATTCGCGAAAGAAATGTCTGAACAATGACGGCAACACCTTTTTCATTCAAATTTATTAATAACGCTCGATCATCGCTCGCTGCCCGCAAGATTCGAGCGCGAAAAGTACACCGCTCGCTGCCCGCCACCGCCCCGCTGCCGCGCCGGCCCATTTGATTTTACGCATAAGATCCTGCCGCTCACTCGCCGCCGCCGCCGCCGCCCCGCTGCCCGCAAGATTCGAGGCAGCGGCCTTAGGAACGAGACCAAATTGTCATATCAACGTTTTTTTATTCCAAATCTAGTGAGATTCGGAATAAAAAAACGTTATTGATAGATTTAATTTTGATTTCATGAATACAAACACATTCCCCCATATTACAAAACATAATTTTGTTTAAATCAGTAGGGTGATTTCGTAACATACTACCAGTAGCAATAGGTTTCATTTTTAAAGTTCAAGCACATTCATTACTTTATTTACGTTGTTGAGCAGACAAACATTCCGAACAATTGGAGCAATTGGCTTTAAAATTATTCCAATCGATTGTAATAGAGTGTTAAGCAATTAGGGTGCAGGCTTAAACCACCTCAATGGTTATTGAATTACGCTCCTAACCATTTTAGTGTCGCGACACATCTGCGGAACGTACGAAAGTTCGGCTAAATAAGTTCGCAGTGTATTGCAAGTACTCTATGACACATCAGCCGCAATTACGCCGCGTTCGGCGTAGGACCTAACCTTCCTTCGGGCGGTTTTTACAGCTAAAACGCATTTAATGTACATATTATACATGTATTTTGCATAGCAAGCGACACATCATGCGATGCGTTGCGCGACCGAAAGATCGGCGGGCGTAGCTGAACGTTCGGCGTGTGTTGTGCATCGCGCGTGTTAGGATAGCAGAGTGTGGTGGTTATTAAATAATATTAAAGCAGACTTTATAGAAGAAACATTATGTCTATATTTACTTATAACATTACAAACTGGGCATATTTAGAATCA